>OZ019955.1:3868521-4238352 GCA_963970385.1 Theonella swinhoei | reverse complement strand
AGGCTGGTACTATGTACCTGTGTAACATCACAGGAGTCATTACTAATATGGACTCTGTCAGAGAAGGTCTGCCATTACCAGTCTAGTCCTCATTATTACTCCACACTCTTCCTTCGGTGTGCAGTGACTGATTTCAATTTTTTGAGTGTGGAAGTCGGTATTCCATTTGCTACTAGTGAAGGTGCACTGACCATCTATGACTGTAACTATGCCTCCAGGTATGTCCTCATCAGGTGGTTATTTACATTATACATTGTTCACTCTTGGCATGTGTGTGTGTGTGTGTGTGTGTGTGTGTGTGTGTGTGTGTGTGTGTGTGTGTATGTGTGTAGAAGATTGTTATCAAAAGCAAGGTTATTTTCAAAGTCAAACTAGTTAAGTTTCTCTTAGTGGTTGTAGTAGATAGTCCGTACTCAACTTGCAACTGACAGAAAATCTTCAATTTTTGCAGTTAGTGTAGAAATAGTGCATCATGACAGACCAAGTACAGTAACCCTTGCTGTGCATTAGATGCATTGCATGTTTTAACCATTAGGTGCCGTTACCCTCATTTGCTTATATGCAACCTCCCAAGAGATATGTAGGATATCATAATGAATTGTGTCTGTGTATCTCAAGTGACAATAATGCCCTCTGTGGTAATACCTTACCTCAGAGAGGAAATCATATGCATAACTCCACTGTACTGTACTGCTATATACATGTAGTGGAGGAGTAACCTACCATATCATAGAGTCGGTATCATAGAGTCGGTAGACTCTATATGTAGGGATGGCGCCGACACGCCCATTAAGCCTTAACAAAAGGAACGGCTCAGAACTCCCGAACGCGGATATTTTAAGCCTTTTTAGACAAGCTACATGCTCTGCGAGTGCTTCTATACACTTTAATACTCTCAAAGTACGTAAAATATACAGCTACAGTGAATCTCGGAAATTTGTAAAAACCCGGATTGTTCATCTTCTTCTTCTTCTTCTTCTTCTTCTTCTTCTTCTTCTTCAGTTCAAACGGCCTACCGCAAAACTGGGGTTAGTAGTCGCTCTAATTCTTTCACGAAATCATTTATACAGGAGCGTACATGATCCTTGATGCACAAAATCTTCATACCTTCTCCCAAAGCCATCAAACTCCAGGTCTGCAACCTTACAAGTGTTAGTTTAGACGCCATTTTCTTGTTTGCTCATGTGCTTTCATATTTAGCAGACCTTTCATTAGTCAGATATAGGACTGTGTGGCCTCCATTAATAATACATGGCCTGAGGCTATTTTTGTTTATTTTACAAGAAGTACATTGTTTACAAAATTTTTAACATGACGATGCACTACCCACAGTGGAACTACATCACTGTACCAAGTTTCATGTTTAGATGTGTTACCGTTAGTGAGTTACGCTTGTTCAAGCGGAAGAAGAAGAAGAAGAAGATGGAGAATTTACAAAATGGACTTTTGTTAATTTAACCCCTTTATCATCAATCAAATTATACCATTTTATAATCATAGTTAGTTTCTGGGTATAGTTACACATTCATGTTAACAGAAGTCCAGTAGGTAGCAAACTGAAAGGTGAAAGTGATGAAAAACCTTATATATGGTTTTCAATGGGGATAGACCATAGCAATCCCTATACACAGTACTACCGTACTGTGTGATTTACAGATGTAGGGATATGGGGTTACGCATGTTATGATTGTTGCATGCTATCATCCCCTCCCTTTGTCTGCATGCATGCTGCACTTTGACCTTGTTTCTATACTTTTTGGCACTTCAATCCCTACATCCTTCAACATTTTAGTGAAAATGTTTTTACACTTTTTACATATATGTGACCATGCATGCATAAACCAACGCATTTTAGATAAGTAGAGCATTGAATAACGATTTTCAAGCTGATTATAGTGATCTTTTAGATTTTTGATTGGACTTTCTATTCCAAAGTTATGAGGAGTTTTGTGTTTTGTATTTGTATGGGGTATAATGGGAAAGTGTGAACTATTTTCGTTCATGCTGAAAATTATATTTTTACAGCATAAGGTTGGTTTATGCTTGCATGGTCACATATAATTGGATATATTTATGTCCTTGAATACCATTGCAATACAGTCATGTAATATAATGCAACTGAGGTAACCAACCACACTCACTGATCAAAACAACCCAGTTATTTTGGCAGTGATATATCTGGAATGAAGGTACCAACAGCTTTGGCACAACATGGCACAGGCATTTATTTGCTTGTGTGTCAATAAGTACTTAGTTCTTGTCCCTTTGTCAGTTGTAGAGAGTGTGTGTTAACTGAGAATGTATGTGGCTGGTGTCTGTATGGAGGACTATGCAGTAGAACTCCAGACCTCTGTCCTGTACCAACTGGAGTCAACAACTCTTATCTCATGGTATGAACTATTCAAGAGGCCTCACTGACACTTACCTACACAGTTATAACACTTCTCCTGCCTATGAATTGTATGTTTGCAGTAAGCTACGAATATCTATATCCACAGTCTAGTACTTTCTTCACCTTATACACAATTAAGATAGCTTAGTGTGGGAGGGTGAGTGTATCTTCTAGTTACTGCTATTTTATTCCTCAGCTTGGCAATAGTTCTGGATATGAAGATGTGTGTCCAGTTGTGATGACAGCCTCTGCTCCCTTTGGCCACTACACACAGCCAGTCAATGTGGCAAGAAATCTCACCCTCTACACCAGAAATCTACCTCCTCCAGTGAGTCCAGTAAAAGTGATGGGTGTGGTATATGATGTGTCACTATTTCAGGTGGAGGATTTTCACTATGAGTGTATTCTGAGGGGCCAGCCTCTTCCAACCACTGTCAATACATCTGATGATACAGTCTCCTGCTATATAGCAGAAGGGGTGAGCTGGTCAGTACTGGGTCTGTATATAATGTTGTCATCTTTGTCTACTTGTGCAGGTGATAAGGTCAGCATTTTTGGAAGAGTTTGTGTCACTTGAGCTGATTTGGACTAATGACAATGTCATGTATCCACTGAATGAAAACTCCACAGATGACATCATGTGTTAGTTGAATATAATGAATACCAAAAGAGTAACCACTTAGTATAAGGGCTCTGTCACGCAAAAGTGGACCGGACCAAAAGTGGACCAGGGTCCAATTATGGCAACCAAAAGCGGACGGCCCCGTCCACTTTTGGTTGCCATAATTGGCCCCCTGGTCTACTTTTCGTTGCAAAAAGCGGTCCACCCTAGTGAAAAGTGGACCGGCCGCGGGTGTAGTTTTAGATCATTAGCCCGTTTTTGGGGGCATAAAAAGCATACTAATGATACCTTTATGATTGTACTGTGCCACGACGGAGAGTTTAGGCTTTTCTGCTATTCACATCACCAACCAGAGTCGTGGCCATGTGCACATTACTGCTACTGATTCGCTGCATTACCAGTAAAAATGGTATACTGCTAGTCATTCTCCCTCTACCTTGAAATGCTTGAAGCACTATATAGCTGCAGTTATGGCTTGCTGACTGTTGTCTGAGTAAAATACACACTCGTCTAGTTTTCGTCGAACAAAAGTGGACCCGGTCCAGTTTTCCCTCTGCCAAAAGTGGACCTGGTCCAGTTTTTGCTCAGCCAAAAGTGGACCCGGTCCAGTTTTCACTTCGCCAATGGTGGACCCGGTCCAGTTTTCGCTCAGCCAAAAGTGGACCTTTCTAGTTTCGTTCAGCCAAAAGTGGACCTGGTTCAAGTGGAGTTTTGTTGAACAAAAGTAAGCTCCACATACAGGTCGCTTTTTCAGATTATGATATTAAGCTAAGTGTTCATAGTTTTACTACAGCAGATAAACTCCTGGCAGCGATCTACTTGTCAGTGTTGTTTGAGCATTACCACCCTCGTTACATGCCCTGTCAGTATATTCACACTGGCATACACATAGACAGTGGCTATTCGCCTACCGCTGCAGGCTTTTGTATGCCCGGACCACTTTTCGCCAAGGCGGTCCATATTTTGCAGGCAAAAATTGGACCAGGGTCCAATTTTTACCCCGGACCAATTATCGCGTGACAGCTCCCTTGAAGTTAATTAAGTGTGCCACCTAGCTACAAGACTGAAATGAGCTCTCATCACTAGCTCTCATAACTGTATATGTTGTATGCTGCAGGTATCTTGTATGACTGCAGACAACTTGCAACTGGTTGTTCCTCATGTGTGGGTAGTAATGCTCCAGGATTCCAGTGTGGCTGGTGTTCCAATGAGTGTACAGTCACGGAAGAGTGTAGCATGGACAACATGTTCTTTACGTCCTCTGATAAGTGTCCTCCACCAGCCATCACCTCAGTCCAGCCCAAGAGAGGGCCTGTACAGGGAGGTACCCTTGTGACCCTCACTGGGACTGACCTGGGTACAAAGTTCACTGACATAGTAGGGGTTAGGCTACTGTCCAATAGCTCCAGTGATAGTAGCTGTTCCCTCAGTGAGGAAGGCTATGTGGTTGGAAGGCATATTGTGTGTGAGACTAAAGCTGTTTGGTCACCAGGACAGTACTATCTGGAGGTGAATGTCAGTCGTAGTACTGACTCTGAGACAGCCTCCATAGCCTTCCTAGTGGAGAAGCCAGTGATGAGTAGAGTAGAGCCAGTGGTTGGTCCCAAGTCAGGAGGAGTGGAGGTAGTCATCAGTGGCAGTTCTCTGGACACTGGAAATAGAGAGGAGACCAGAGTACTGCTGAATGGAGTCAACTGTGGCAGCATCTCTCAGTGAGTATTGCAGGTAATAGCATGTGTAGTTTGTAATCTATATTCTACAGCACTGATGGGACACAGATTCACTGCATATCTGCTAATTTTGATGACATGGGAGATGTCAGCAGAACAGGTCCAGTGGAGGTGTTAATTGACAATGCAGTGGTGAGTAATGGAATGGAGTTTGAGTTCAGAGACGACCCAGTGTATACAGCAGTCAGTCCTCAGAGGGTGATTCCAGCGTAAGTCACTGTCAGTGGGTCCATGACTCCACTCATCACTGCCTTCTCTGTCCTCCATATCAGAGGAGGTATCAAGGTGACTTTGACTGGAACAAACCTGGATGTAGTGGCCCAGCCTGTGTTCATTTTTGATGATGTACGAGTCTCTAACTCAGAGGTAGGAATGTATTGAGTCATGTGATGTCATTTGAATGTAGTATCACTCCATCCAGGGAGGGCAATGTAATGCCACCATAACTGAGATGATATGTGTGATACCTTCATTTGAAGTCAATGGACTACCACTAAATATCAGTTACACTATTCAAGTTGGTGCTGCTCCTGGACCTAGCTTGACTAATGGGAGATTGACACTGGATGTTAAACCCAACCCAGTCTTTGCTGAAGATGGAAGTGCCATAGAAGAAGGAGAAAGTGGACTCGAGCTCCTTACAATAAGAGTTAGTCAGTGTTCCTCCTATCACTGTACTGTGTCATCTTCCTGTGTACAGGGTACCAACCTGGACAGTGTGGAGCGTGAGCAGATAGTGGTTACTGTTGGAGAGAGGGTCTGTATAGATAGAGGATCTGACACAGATGATACCAATACTGTAAGTATATTCCAGTCTCATATCTACCTCACATATCACAGTAGACTCATTCTCTACTATACAGTATGTGTGCTCCCCACCAGACCAACCTCCTGGTGGACTATCAGAGGCTCCAGTTATGGTAGGAACACATTCCTTTTACATTATATTCAATCATCCCTAGCTATTGTTTACAGGTCAGTGTTGGCCAGAACCTTGAATATTATGTAGGGACATGGATCTACCAAAGTATCAGTACTGCTGCTACACCCAGCAGTACTGCTGCTGCATTAGGTGCAAGTATAGGTGTGGGTGTGCCAGTGGTCATTGTACTAGCCATGATAATGCTGGTGGCAATTATTATCAGAAGGAGGAGGAGGAGGCTAAGGACTAGGTAATAGTGTATATATCTATATAGTTATTGTACATGATCAGTGCTGTTGGCTTTTGATAGAAATGATGTGTCGAAATTGATGGAGATGCCAAGAATAAAAGCACATGGAACAGGTTGAGTTCATGTGATATACAGTAACAATAATGTACAATAACAGTCATGTGATATATAGTAACAGTCATGTGATATACAGTAACAATAATGTACAGTAACATTCATGTGATATACAGTAAGAGTCATGTGATATACAGTAACAGTCATGTAACAGTCATGTGATAGGTGTATCATGGCCTAAAATATTGGAGAGCTAACTGTATGCCACGGAGTTTAGGCATGCTCCCACATGCACAGTAGAAAAAATGGCTTAATTTGCAGTCTTATATGACTGGAATATTGGGGGATCTCTGCCCCCTACAAATCATTGGGGGGACTTTAGCCCCCTATGCCACCCTTCTACCGGTAATGATGGTCATGTTGAATTGTGATGGTATAATCTGTTTCCTTTACAGAACCAGACACTATGGAGATGGCTCAAAAAGAGCTAATGAATATATTGCCTCAGAAGTTCCACATTCCCAGCAGTAAAGTTCATCTCCTAAACAGCATTGGACATGGTACTAAGACAGTAGAGGCAGTGATCTCAATGTTTGACTATATGTCCATCCCTGCAGGAGAATTTGGTGAGGTGTACAGAGCTCACCTGACAAATCTACAAGGTGTAGTGACACACATTGTTGCAGTGAAAACTCTTAGAGGTAATATTTATGTACTGGTAGTGGAGTATGCTGGGTGGGTGGGATTTCAATTTGCTGGCTTCAACTATGTATAGTGGCAGTATGAGACTTCCACTGACTCCTGCTCTTCCCCAGGTCTGTTCACGGCTACTGATGTCCAGGTGATGCTGCAGGAGGTGGTGAAGATGAAGGACTTTAACCATCCTCACATTATGTCACTGATTGGAGTTTGCCTTGATGCAGGAGTGGGTGTGGTCATGCCATATATGGCCAATAGTAGTGTTCTGAGTTACCTGAAGAAGGAACGGGAGTCATTGTTACTCCAAGATGAGGCTGATGTGGAGCAGGTGAGGGTGGAACCTTGGGACAGAAGGAAGTGTCCTGATTAGTTATGTGTTCGGGTTGAAAATACACAAACATGGTGATTAGGATAATATGTATGTCAGTTCAGAGTAAACCTTGATTATTGTGTGTTGTGGACTCAATATCAATCATATCTCATGTAATGCTCAGATTATTCCAGCTCGTAAGCTGCTACTGAGGATGTGTCTACAGATTGCCAGAGGAATGGAGTATTTGGCACAACAGAAGTTTGTACACAGAGACCTGGCAGCAAGGAACTGCATGTGAGGCAATAGGAGAGACCACATTTCTCTTTATATAGCTTATGCTTTGGCTCCATTCATGTTGCCCTTATGGATGTAGGCTGGACCACAAGGGGAATGTGAAGGTAGGGGACTTTGGTCTTGCAGAGGATATGTATGCCAGACGCTATGTGAGGGAAAACAGCAGGACAGTGAAGCTTCCCTACAAGTGGATGCCTCCAGAGAGCCTTGAAGATGGACTCTTTTCACAACACAGTGATGTGGTATGTTATACAGAGCTAGGAATCCAAGACTCCCTGAAATAGAGACACCTCAATAAGCAGGACAATTCCTTTCATCATGAGGTGTTCAGTTGAGTGCCCCTCCCCCATGTCCAGTGGTCATATGGTGTAACTTGCTGGGAGATATTCACAGCTGGCAAGACCCCCTACCCAGCCCTCGATCCACCTACTCTACTGAAGATGGTGAGAGAAGGCCATCGTCTGGAGTCCCCTGACAACCTCGCATGTGTCCCTGACATGTGAGCAAGCATATTAATTTGTACAAATATTTCAACCTCTGAAATCAGGACAGCTAGGTGCCTATAGTATATATGTTATACCTTGTAACAATATGACTAACTTGACTAACTCCTTGACTAAGTTGACTTGACTCCTTACAATTTACCTAAAAGAGGCTGGTTCTCTCTCTCTCTCTCTCTCTCTCTCTCTCTCTCTCTCTCTCTCTCTCTCTCTCTCTCTCTCTCTCTCTCTCTCTCTCTCTCTCTCTCTCTCTCTCTCTCTCTCTCTCTCTCTCTCTCTCTCTCTCTCTCTCTCTCTCTCTCTCTCTCTCTCTCTCTCTCTCTCTCTCTCTCTCTCTCTCTCTCTCTCTCTCTCTCTCTCTCTCTCTCTCTCTCAGGTATGTATTAATGAAGAAGTGCTGGAAACTCTCTCCCTCAGAGAGGCCATGTTTTATTGAGCTAGTGGTCAGTCTGGACAAGATGTTGATGTCTGTGGCTGACTATATTGAGCTCAACATGACTTTAGTGGAGGCAGAGGATGAGGAGGAGTGGATGCAGCATGAGGAGGTGGATGATACTGCCATGATGAGTGAGTTAAGGCCAGTGCTATATACTGTCATCTAATCATTGTTTTTTTCAGCTGATGAAATGGAACCTAATCCTTACTGTGGAGAGACGAATAATCAGGATAGTGTAGTAGTAATGGATCCTGATTCATGTAATAAGGACTGATGTAACTCTTACTTCATGTGCTCCCTAAACTCTAGCTATAGCTACACATTGAACTATACTTTTAGTGAAATCTGACCCTCATATTAAATAAATACCTGTGCTAATATCAGCATTTGAATTCTGCATAATTTATACCAGCTATAGTTGGGTGTATATAACCCGACCTTTTTGAAAAACGGAACAGGTCGGGTGTCAGCCCTAGGCTCGTGAACTGTGTTACGTAATAGATCTACTGGTACACAGTTATGAAAACTAAGTGAGTGTGATTTAATTTGCGCAGACACCACACCCTCCTCCCCAGCCCCTCTGGTTCTCAACCCTTCACTGTAGCAATGCAGTAAATAATATTTGAGCATGTTAACAAGAATGATAGTTGGGCATAAATGTCTAACAATACGTCCCTGTATCATTACGAAACAGAAGTGAATCTCAGAATGATCTTCAAGCTCAGTTTAAGCCGTGGTGTGACTAAAAGACTGAACCACTGCATGATATGGAGGCAGTGCATGTGAGAAAAGCTGGAAACTGGTACCCTTGCATGCTTGTGTCAGCTTCGACAAGTGTCATGGTCAACTGAAATAGCCACACAAGGGTTTTAGTAATCCCTGTCATATAACTTATCATTAATAAGGGGTAGCACCAGTAGACAAAAGCACTGGCACACTCAGACTTGCATCTTGAAAATCTGGTGCATATAATGAACGTGTATACACAAATTATCTGAGAGTCAGTTAGCTAACTCAACTTATGGTAGTACATCAGCCAGACTCTCCCCCCCCACATTTGTGTTTGGCACTGCGCGTATAAAGCAGAGGCACCAACATAAACCTAGATCTATACTGTTACTGTTTACAGGAATTTCATGAGAAATCTTATCAAAGCAGCACCAGACCACCACATGTAAGATGCATGCTTCAAGTCTATGTTGGAGAGGACATGCCTACACTTGGAGCTGGAACTGATCGAGAGGCTAGATATGTCTGTTGACCAATAGTCACTTCCCTGGACTAAATTTTGTATACACAATGGATGTGTACAAAACTTACCACTGGGGGTTGTACACACTGCGGTAGAATTTCATACAGTGCATGTAAAAGTACTGTTTCGACCAAGTGAGCTCATTTGTATTGATTGAGTGAGCACATTTCATACAGTGCATGTTTGACCAAGTGAGCATGTGCATTCATTTGTGGTAGTTATCCATCACACTAAAGGGATATAGATGTTGTATATCATCTGGGACAACTGGAACAAAGTTTCCAGATGGTTAGTACATGTAGCTACTATATATATTTTCTAAGCACACGAACAATTCTCACTACACAAATACTGACTACAAAAGTAATTCACTTTCAATGTGTAAATAAAAACAAAGTTGATAGTAATGCTGATATTCTGCTAGACATGCCAGACAGGTGAACTACAAAAGTTGGGAAGTTTTCCGTGACGAGGTGGTAGCTACTACATGTACCTCCATATGTAATTGAATATCTCCAGATATGTACAGATAAATATGTAAATAATAAGTGTGTTTCTTGCTCTTCGGCATGAGACGCTACCTCCTGTGAGCTATAGTTGCTCTCTTGTGGTTTGTAAAAAATGGCGTTGTATTATTACAGTACGTCAACAGTGCCCATCCATATCACATAGAAAAAGCAACTCGTTGACACGACTAGATTGGCTTGCTCCCGCTCGCCAATAAGTTCTGAAATCTATAGCATAGTCACAGCTATGCAAAAAAATGTTCACAATAACAACAAACTGAAAAAAGAGATTAATGGAGATGGTGAAAGCAATCAAGCACACTGTGTGATGAGAAATAGTACTATAATAAGTCTTTATGGCTTGCAGTTTCAGAGTAGAGACTGGAGGCATCTGATGCAATATCAGCACCAAGTGTTGAGTCAACTTTTTCAGGTGTCATATCAACTTTTTTAGTTTTCCTAAAGATATAATTATATAGAAAAACATTATGGCAGCATACATGTATTAATTTCATTCCATCTGTGATAGTAGGTGAATGGACAATGCTAGCCTTAAGATGATTTATAGAGGCAACTTCATGTGGCACTTTATATGTATTGTAGCACACTCACCTCCTTTTGCATATCATCACTGCAGACACGACAATGAGCAGTGCTACTAACAACAGCACTATAGACACACCTACTGTTGAGCCAATTATAATTTGAACATGGGTATCAGATCCTGAATTACTTAAAACTTGAACGTGTGTATCAGGTGTTGATGAATAAGTAGGCAGAGAGCAATCATCCTCTGAGCTGTTCAGAGAGAGGGTAAAGCGGTGCTCACTTCTACCATAACTGTTTCTAGCAATACACACGACACAAATTGTGCAGTTTTCATTCAGGTCAGCTGTTCCAAATGTATAGTTCAAAGTTGATGTGGTGGTCTTATAAGTGTACATGGAATTCCAGCTCAAGTCAGGCAGACTTTCATTAGTAGTTACTAGTATCCACTGAAACTCTGGATGAGGTACAGCACTGACACTGTAGTTCAGTATTACTGGTTGGTTTAGTTGTATGGTGTGGTTGTAGTACTTGAGAGTTGGCTCAGGAGGAGCTACAATAATAAAAGTAAACAATATTCATCTCTAATATTCTAGTCTAGTCTAATATGTACATGTATTTTGAATTTGCATATACATGTACATAGAAATCCAAATTTCCATATGTGACAGGTATGTCAAGTGAAGTTGCTTTAGTCTATTGGTATTCATAATCTTCTGCATACAGCCTACGTGGTTTACAATGCGTTTTACGGAAATAAAAACGGAATATTATGCGCATGCGCAAACAGTGTGTACCAGGCCCTCTCCCTGCATTTTGGAGGGGCCTGGGTACGAGGTTAACATAATACTCTTAGTGTTGTGATTCACTCACATGATAAAAACGTACCAGATTTGTAGGCCTACCTTCGAATGCAGCATAAATGTCAAGGATTGCAGTTCCATGTACATTGTACACATAGCAGCGATATGTCCCTTCATCTGACAACTGAGCATTTGAAATTTCAAGACCGTTTTCAACAATTCTGAACCTTGGATCATAGTCAGATGTTATTTCCACATAGTCCTTGTCTCCTGTTTCATTGTCATAGCTGATATGTATCCAGTGTACATTAGCAAGGGGGATGCTTTCCACTTCACACTTGATTAGAGATGTTTCCCTGTAGGTGATTTCTTGTAGAGGCATCTGGTTGAGAATTCTAGGTGGTACTAGAAAACAAGAACAGGACATTGGAATGTAGGTGTACACATACCATCTGTACATGTAATTTGTGGGCATAATGGAGGCACGTACTAAGTGTATACATGTGGGAGTAAAGTACACATGAAGTTGGACCCTATACACACACATGATATATGAAGAGTATGAGCATAGTGCAAGCAATTAACATACACATGCTCTTCATACCCACAGTTAGCACAGCTACATGTACATATACACATGTTTACAAGTCCAATATATGTGTACACATACATGCACATGTAAGTTGTCTAATTCTACAGATTCTCAATTGCATGTCTATAACTACATAATTGCACCATCATGTAACTTGTGCAAGTGCTACCAAAAAGTCCCCCATTCAGCACTTTACAATTGCCAAGTGACTAGGATCATTGCACACAGAGCTTTGCTGTGTGCAATGCAACAGTCCAGATGGCCACAAAGTTATCAGAAGGATATAGTGATTAGTAGTGTGGCTATAGGGGAAACTACAGACAATGAAGATACAACTGACAAACACCACAAGGTCCATTACAGTTGCAGTTTCCTATGTATAAAACCTGAATACACAAGGAAACTGGTCAACTCCTTCCCCCACATACATGCATACTTACAGGAAGTAAAGATAGAGTAGGCCCAAAACATGCCTATATTAAGTATACATGCATAATTTCCATCACTACAATAGTGGGTTTTGCATTGTTCTCAAGTTGTATGAACTGAGGCGTGATGATCACATGCCTTGTATATGAATACACCATGGACAGACATTGGTGGAACGGACACTTACCAACATGTAGAGTGTACATGTACATCTATAACTACTCGGGTTTGCCTATGCTATATAGTCAGATCAAGCAACTACGCTGCTGATGAAGGCTGTTTACAGCATCGTTTGTTATACACACCTTGTATTCATATGAGGTAATAAACATGAATACCCTCAGACATCCAGATAGCTCAAGTTCTAAGAATCAACCTCCATGCAGACAACCTTTTCTCTTTAGGTAGTGAACACACATACTGTATGTAAGCCCATATATGGTGCATATACATGTCATGTGCATACCAATAACACTTAAGTTCCTTCAGCAAACTCAGTGAGATTAGTATTTCTGAGACAGCGATAAGTCCCTGTATCATTACGATCAACATTAAAAATCGACAGTCTGCTGCCTTCTGTGTGGATTTTTTCATTTCCATTGTCATTTGTGGAGCCAGGATGGTGGATTTTGTTCCAAGGGTCCTCCCAGATGATGTCAGTGGCAAAAGTATAAGTGTCTTCGCGACAAAAGAAATGGACCTCTGGATCTCCTTCAATCTCAGGAATGGAACGAGGAACTACTGAAAGACTCTGAACCACTGATGTGGGGAAGAGACACAAAACATACATTAAGACCGTGTCAAAATAAGTGATTTTATATTCTCACTCAAAGTAAGTCCAAGTAGACAAAGGGTTTGGTAGAACATCTGCATCTTAAAAACAGAGGATTAATTGATTAGCTCTTGAAAGAAGTTGATACATTAAAACCTGTGGAGACACACATAGATGTATATAGCAAATCAAATGGACAAGAATGTTGAGCAACACACTATATACACACACCTAGAAAATGCAGTACAGATCCTTTTGTATTTCATTGTGTTTGTGACAATAAAAACATCCACAATGGAGGAGTTGACTCCCAACACTGTGGCTCTGGCCCAGCCCACAACATAGTAAACACATATACATGAACCACAGTTTCACATTGAAAGTGCTTATACATGTAGCTACATGTACTAGCTGTATATAAGTCACTGAAACAAGCAATATCAAGGAAGGGACAAGTGAAAATTGTGCTAATAAGGAAGATCAGTGTAAATATGCATGTTTCATAATAGGATGGCATGCTTTCCTGCTATAGGGGGATTATATTCTGTCAGATGGTCTTCTAATTGGAGATCACAAGCTTTGGTGGCTTCGATGTCTCAACCACCAAGTATACATATATAGTCATAATTGGACAACCATTCATAAAGTCAAATCATGTCTCCTTGCCCTAAACTATTCCACTAATCAGACAGTCATTCTGGAACTAGATGTGTGGTCACACTATCTTAGCCATATGTAAAATATGCAGGCCACAGCCTCCATCTTTGTGGGCACAGAGACAACAGCAGTGCAATAAGGGCCACTCAGAGCAACACAATATCTCCATACTGTGACACAAGATACTATTAAACTCCCTCCTACGAAACAATCACGAGGGTCCCTATCAAGTATGTACCCCTGATAGTTATACATGTATAGGATTAGATCTACATGTACACAAACTTGACAGTATGGTCTACATGTAACCAAATGTGACGGTATACCCTCTATTATGGCACATATCATACTCAAAAGTTTGCGGCAGACTAAACTCTCCTTACGGACGAGTGCAAATGACGGTGAAGCTAGCTACTGCCATTTGCGTCAGGCTAACTTCTACGGCCAGCGCGCGCGCGTATGTAGATCTACACTCAGTCGGGGCCTACTCCTGTCCTTGGGCTATACGCTAGATACATACTAATCAACGATTGAGATAAATTTACCTTTATCTGTCGCAGAAAAACGTCCTACGATCTGCTTACGTACACCTGGCTTTAACGACAATAAAGCCACGCCCGAAAAATTGTTTAAAATTAATATAGCGTATGCGCAATGTAAAGTGCGAGACGGCAGCTGTTCGCCTCAATAATTATGCATTATATTCTTGTAACAGATAAATTAGTGCTTACTATAACAATATAGCTACATGTATATATGACTACACTGTATGACTGTAGGTACCTGTCTATAAATATGACTACAATATAACCAATGTTAATACATAGAGAGTAATGATATCGATAATCACTATCATGCGGGGTTTTGATGAACTTGATGAACTTGAGAGATCTGATTCATTAGTGGCCTTTTCAACTGGGAAAGATAAACATCATTTCAAGCACTCTATCAGATGCTGCAGCTACCTACTACTATACATGTGTAGAATAAAAACTTACCACCAGAGCCATAACTGAATCTAATACATATACCTTCTTTGGTAGGTGTGCTGGTTGGCATTGTCACAGTTACAGTAGTGCTGGCATCTTCTGGAAAGACAGTAACTCTTATACAAACATTTCAAACAATTCTATCAGAGGCTGCATCTACAGTAGTATAGTACAACATACCACAACCATGACATTGAACTGTAGTATACAAGTGTAAAAACATTTTCACTAAAATGTTGAAGGATGTAGGGATGGAAGTGCCAAAAAGTATAGAAACAAGGTCAAAGTACACCATGCAAGGCAGGGGATGATAGCATGCAACAATCATAACATGCGTAACCCCTTTTAGTATTTACAGATGTAGGGATATGGGGTTACGCATATTATGATTGTGCATGCTATCATCCCCTGCCTTTGTCTGCATGCATGGTGTACTTTGCCCTTGTTTCTATACTTTTTGGCACTTCCATCCCTACATCCTTCAACATTTTAGTGAAAATGTTTTTACACTTGTTTCACTGTTTTTTTTACTGTGTGTAGCAACACATATAAACCTACTGACTATCGTGCAGAGTTCTACCTCCCGTCCATACCTATAAGCAGGATATCTAGCAATTGTCAGTGACTCCTACATCATGTCTTTTACGACTATTGCATACTGAGTACAACAGCGGGTCCAGTTGCCTGCAACAGTAAAGAAACGGAGCAACGTAGCCAAAAACTGAGACAACAGCGCCCGAAACAGCGGCAGCTCGACGGACACAAAGTCTGCATCACTATTATAGTGCACAAAACTAACTTCACGTGTTCGGCACGTGAGCAAACAAGAAAATGGCGTCTAAAACTAACACTTGTAAGGTTGCAGACCTGGAGTTTGACGGCTTTGGGAGAAGGTATGTAGATTTTGTGCATCAAGGATCATGTACGCTCTAGTATAAATGATTTTCGTGAAAGAATTAGAGCGATTACTAACCCCAGTTTCGCGGTAGGCCGTTTGAACTGAATTAGAAAGAACTGAGAAGAAGAAGAAGATGATGAACAATCCGGGTTTTTACAAATTTCCGAGATTCACTGTAGCTGTATATTTTACGTACTTTGAGAGTATTAAAGTGTATAGAAGCACTCTCAGAGCATGTAGTTTGTCTGAAAAGGCTTAAAACATCCGCGTTCGGGAGTTCTGAGTTGTTACTTTTGTATGGGGCTAATGGGCGTGTCGGTGCCATCCCTACATATAGAATCTACCGACTCTATGATACCATTGATGGTGGTTGTTGGTAGAGTAGTGCTGCCACTTCCTGAAACTGGTATTGTTTAGAGAGTAGATGATTCCCAAAACATATATCTAGCTAGCTACTATATACACAATCAATTTTTAGTGTGATATAGCACATGTATAGTTACTAAGTGTGATGATGATTGTAACTGTATGGTCAGTGTGTGTGATAATGCAGTTATGATGCATATGCATGGAACATTCACATGCCTCCTATATATACAGTCTATAGGTTATAGATGGCCACTACAGAAGGCAGTATAGGGTATATAGCAGCAACTGTATTGTTATGAAAGCGTTTGTGGTACCTTCCATTTGTTTAGTCTAAAAACTATACACATACATGTAGCTACATGCAGTTGTATAGATTGAAGATAAGCATGGACACTACTTTTTCTACAAAGCCAGTAATATAGTAGTGAATGAATTCATTCTCATACAAGCTATAAGCAACTATTGCATGTGTAAGTGAAGGTATAGTTGCACTGTTATATCATTGACAAATGTCTTACTGGTTTTGTTGGTGACAATGAGATATCCCTCTTTTTGGCCCGTAATTTCTTCACCCATACAAATCACCCTTAGATGGCATTGGTACGTCCCATTGTCATAGTTCGCTGCACTGTCTATTTCATAAATAATACCGTCCATCTCATGGGTGATGTGATGGTGGTCCTTGGTTACTCCAGCTGGATGCTGAATTCCATAGTCTGTGTCAGGGTTTGCTTTAGGGTAGCTCACTGCAGTGCAGGTCACGTTTACACTGGAACCAAACATTACAGGATTGCTTGTGAAAGTCAGTGATATTTTTGGACGTACTGTGATAGAAAGAATATGCCACTATAATCTATGTAGTATATACATACACATTGGATGTACACAGTGAAGAGATGTGACCTACTTCTCACATGTTGACCTATAGTTTCCTACGTGGCCTGTAATCTCTATATGAAGGTGCTGAGGCCAGTTACGTACTTGTACATGAGCGACATATAAAAAGGACACAATGCATTGCAAAAATTAAAGTGCTGGTTATTGAGGTTATTTGCTTGTAGTGTGTGGTACAGTTTAGCTACCCTTCAGATCTAAGTCTGTAATGAAATGGAAGCATCAACTAAAGAGTTTACACCAGGAAATTCAGTACAGTAAACACACCACAAACTGTGAAACACTCTGTGTTTCCGTTGCTTTGACATTCACAACTGTAGTTTTGTCCTCCATACTCTGTCACTGTAACACTTTCTGTCACGATGTAATTAATACTGTAATTTGTTTTAAGAACGTCATCCCCTCGCCATGTAAAACCATTATCAGTATTAGGGCAATAAATTTTACATTCAAGCACTAGACGTTGGCCGACTTGAGCAGTTTCAGTGATACATGCTGCAGAAATAAGAAAACACGAGCGAATCAAATCGCGTAATGAGTGTAGCTCTATGTAGCTACTCTTACCTGATTGGCACAGAGTAAATGTATGCAGTGTTAGAGCCAACGTCAGGAGACTCAGAGGGATTCCAAGGGAACACCTATCGACCATTTCGCACGACTTTCGCCCTTATTTTTATTTATTATTACTTCCGGTCAACGGGCAGGCACGCTAACAGTTCGGGTTATGCTCAGCGCACTGACGGAGACAGTCACGTGTCCAGACCCCACCCCCTAAATTAAAACGCGCGCGCATTCGCGCGCTATCGAGAGTTCTGAGTTGTTAAGGGCGTGTCGTTGCCATCCCTATACATACAGAGTCTATGATACGATTAAAGAGTGAAAAGTATAATGGTGTAGTATCCCAATCTTGTCTATTCCTCTATTGCACTTACATTTTGTACTTTTTTTTGCATCAGACACACTTTAGTTAATATTGTATAGTCAATGGTCAAATTTACTAAAAGGTTCACAATGGAACTCTCTCATATATGTGTGGTTGATTTTCTGGTGGAAGTGTATTGATCTCTTGATAGGCTGGATTGTCACACATTTGAATGGGAAGTGTATTGACGTCTTGGAAGGCTAGATTGTCAGAGCTACGTTTGAACTGCATCCAGGTCTTTGTTGTGGTTGCTGCACTATGAACTGTCATTTCATAAACTCACTTGCTTTTGGAGTAAATGTGTTTGTAGAACCATACACCAATTGCCAGGGCCGCTAGTATCACTAGTATAAGTGCAAGGCATATTATGGCTCCAGAAATGGCTGCAATTACTTGAATTTTCAAAGTATTGTGGTCCACATAGTATTGAAAAACTCAGTAAGTGAAGTATTGCTACCAATTGTCAATGCACTATTGATGTAATTAATAAAATGAATGCACTAAAGTGCAGAACCCTCGGCGCCACGCGTGCGCGAACCTAGAAAACGCACGCGCTATGTAATGCTCATGCGCGCGCTTTCCGCAGGAAAATGGCGAATGATTTCAACGGAGCAGTGCTGGATTTCCGCTACGGAGCGGTTTCAGCGGGTAACGAAGATCAAAATATTTGTAGAGTTTTCTCTGAAACCGCTCCGTAGCGGAAATCCAGCACTGCTCCGTTGAAATCATTCGCCATTTTCCTGCGGAAAGCGCGCATGAGCATTACATAGCGCGTGTGTGTGTACAATCAACTTACAAACTTACATGTATGCACTTCCAACAACACACACACACACACACACACACACACACACACACACACACACACACACACACACACACACACACACACACACACACACACACACACACACACACACACACACACACACACACACACACACACACACACACACACACACACACACACACACACACACACACACACAGAGGACTATATACAGTAACCCTCACTGCGTATTATATGTATTGATATGTATTGATCCAAGTAGCTGAAGGAACAAGAGATATACTTGGTAACTCTGAGGATTTCAATGAAAGAGTAAAGTACTGCTGACTTATGACATAAGGGTTTGTAGCAATACACACAATGTGTATCCTGCAGTATTCATTCAGTTCAGCTGCTGTAAATATATAGCATATGTTGTGGAATTCCAACTGGAGTCAGAGAGAGTCTGTACATAAACGGCACTTCTACAGTGGAACCTCCGAAGAAAGGACACTTTGGGAACGGCACTTTTGTCCTTTCTTCAGAGGTTGTCCTTATCTCGGAGGTTCATGAATATTTTGATTTTATAACTTGGGGTGGAATATAAGTAATGTAGTGAAGTTTGTACATGAGTTATTGTGTAAAATAGTCAAGTAAAGTTGTCTGTCTTGCTAATTGATGTGTAATATTGGCAATGTCTGACCAATACATACTTTTTCCATGTCCTTTGAATGCAAGAAACTTGTACACGTACATTTTCTAAAGCAAGTACTGCTTCCTTGTAACGCGTGTGAGGTTTCGCTGTATACACAAGAATTTACTGAAGTTGCGTTCGTACATAGCGCCGTACTGCGCAAGCGCAACTTTGCAATTTTAGGGGAGTGGCTTCCGGGTGTCCGCTATTTAGAGGTAAAAATGCATGGTGGAGCGCCGTTCAGCGCAAAGATTTTGTCCGCTGTCCGGAATCGGGAAGCGTCCGCTTCTCGGAGGTTGCTAATGTATTACAGCTATGGTAGTTTCAATCCGTAACACAGCAAGTGTCCGTTGTAGCGTGGGTGTCCGCTTCTCGGAGGGTCCGTTATGGGAGATTCCACTGTAGTCCATATCCCGCACCGTTGATGTTCTGTCCAGTCACCTCCACGGCCCAACAGACAGACAACTTTAAAATATTATGATTCTATTATAATGGCTCTAAGTCACATTATTATGGCTATATAAATTATAATACCGTCATCTGATGGTCGCAGTCCATAGTCCCCTAGGCCATTGTGATGCATGGTCACATAGAAATTGTTGTAATTCTCATTACAGCTTATACTGTAGCTAACTGTTATATCTCAGCTTTTGCCATTATCATTGATCAAATAATCGTAGGAGAGCTGAATTAAGCCTATATAAGGGGAATTATAAAGGAAAAATGGAAACCTCCGAGAAGGGATAACCTCTCTATAAGGGACAAAAGGGATGGTCCCAAAGTGTCCCTTGTTTGGAGACTCCACTGTATAATGACGCTGATTTTCAGGGGGGGGCTCTGCTGCAGACAAAGCAGAGGCACCAACATAAACCTACATCTATACTGTTACTGTTTACTGTTTACAGGAATTTCATGAGAAATCTTATCAAAGCAGCACCAGACCACCACATGTAAGATGCATGCAGCAAGTCTATGTTGGAGAGGACATGCCTGCACTTGGAGCTGGAACTGATCGAGAGGCTAGATATGTCTGTTGACCAATGGTCACTTCCCTGGACTAAATTTTGTATACACAATGGATGTGTACAAAATTTACCACTGGGGGTTGTACACACTGCGGTAGAATTTCATACAGTGCATGTAGAAGTACTGTATTGACCAAGTGAGCATGTGCATTCATTTGTGGTAGTTATCCATCCCACTAAAGGGATATAGATATAATGTTGTATATCATCTGGGACAACTGGATCAAAGTTTCCAGATGGTTAGTTCATGTAGCTACTATATATATTTTCTAAGCACACAAACAATTCTCACTACACAAATACTGACTACAAAAGTAACTCACTTTCAAAATGTAAATAAAAACAAAGTTGATAGTAATGCTGATATTCTGCTAGACATGCCAGACAGGTGAACTACAAAAGTTGGGAAGTTTTCCATGACAAGGTGGTAGCTACTACATGTACCTCATGTCAAGTCGAACACCTCCAGCTATATGTGTACAGATAAAATTTATACGTAAATTATAAGTGTGTTTCTTGCTCTTCGGCTGTCTTTGAAGCGATACGCTACCTCCTGCGAGCTCTAGTCACTCTCTCACAGTTTGTAAGCAATGGTGTTGTATTCTCGGTTGAAGAGCATTGTTCTAATGTAATCAGAGACATCTCAGCATCCATGACTAAACCACTGACAAGACCAGTTTCGAGCATGTCATGGCAGTATGCACGCAAAATTAGAACTCGTGTATGACATTACAGTATGTACAGTGCCCATCCATATCACATAGAAAAAGCGGCTCATTGACACGACTAGCTAGATTAGCTCGCTCTTGCTCACCAATAAGTTCTGAAACATACAGTAGTCACATCTATGCAAAAAATGTACACAATAACAACAAAGAAAGAATTAAGAGATGTATGGCGAATTTGAAAGCAATCAAGCACCCTGTGTGATGAGAAATAGTACTATAATAAGTCTTTATGGCTTGCAGTTTCAGAGTAGAGACTGGAGGCATCTGATGCAATGTCAGCACCAAGAACTTTTCCAGGTATCATATGAACCTTTTTAGTTTTCCTAAAGATATAATTATATAGAAAAACTATATGGCAGCATACATGAATTGTATTAAAGTAATTTTGTTCCATCTGTGATAGTAGGTGAATGGACAATGATTTATAGAGGCAACTTCATGTGGCACTTTATATGCACTGTAGCACACTCACCTCCTTTTGCATATCATCACTGCAGACACGGCAATGAGCAGTGCTACTAACAACAGCACTATAGACACACCTACTGTTACAACTTGAACGTGCGTATCAGATCCTGAATTATTTTCAACTTGAACGTGCGTATCAGATCCTGAATTACTTAAAACTTGAACGTTTGTATCAGATGTTGATGAATAAGTAGGCAGAGAGCAATCATCCTCTGAGCTGTTCAGAGAGAGGGTAAAGCGGTGCTCACTTCTACCATAATGGTTTCTAGCAATACACACGACACAAATTGTGCAGTTTTCGTTCAGGTCAGCAGTTCCAAATGTATAGTTCAAAGTTGATGTGGTGGTCTTATTAGTGTACGTGGAATTCCAGCTCAAGTCAGGCAGACTTTCATTAGTAGTTTCTAGTATCCACTGAAACTCTGGATGAGGTACAGCACTGACACTGTAGTTCAGTATTATTGGTTGGTTTAGTTGTATGGTGTGGTTGTAGTACTTGAGAGTTGGCTCAGGAGGAGCTACAATAACAAAAGTAAACACTATTCATCTTGTAGTCTAATGTGTATTTTGAATTTGCATATACAAACTTTCCATATGTGACAGGTATATCAAGTGAAGTTGCTTTAGTCTATTGGTCCGTAATCTTGGTTAGTATAATCTTCTGCATACGGCCTATGTGGTTTACAATGTATTTTACGGAAAGAAAAATGGAATATTATGCGCATGCACAAACAGTGTGTACCAGGCCCTCTCCCTGCATTTTGGGAGGGGCCTGGGCATGAGGCTAACGTAATACTCACATGCATAGTGTTGTGATTAACTCACATGATAAATACATACCAGATTTGTAGGCCTACCTTTGAATGCGGCATAAATGTCAAGGATTGCAGTTCCATGTACATTGTACACATAGCAGCGATATGTCCCTTCATCTGACAACTGAACATTTGAAATTTCAAGACCGTTTTCAACAATTCTGAACCTTGGATCATAGTCGGATGTTATTTCCACATAGTCCTTGTTTCCTGTTTCATTGTTATAGCTGATATGTATCCAGTGTACAGTAGCAAGGGGGATGCTTTCCACTTCACACTTGATTAGAGATGTTTCATTGTAGGTGATTTCTTGTAGAGGCATCTGGTTGAGAATTCTAGGTGGTACTAGAAAACAAGAACAGGACATTGGAATGTAGGTGTACACATAACATCTGTACATGTAATTTGTGGGCATAATTGGGGGCACGTACTATGTGAATACATGTGGGAGTAAGTACACATGAAGTTGGACCCTATACATACATATCCTATCTGAAGAGTATTGCACATGCAGTGGCAGCAACATACACTTGCTTTTCTAACCCACGTTAGCACAGCTACATACACATGCATGTTTACAGGCCTAATATATATGTACACATATGCACATGTAAGTTGTCTAATTCTACAGATTCTCAATTACATGCTTACACATACATAATATGTAACTTGTGCAAGTGCTACAAAAAGTCCCCCATTCAGCACTTATATTGTCAAGTGACTAGGATCATTGCACATAGAGCTTTGCTGTGTGTGCAATGCAACAGTCCAGGTGGCAGTTATCAGAAGGAGGTAGTAATTAGTAGGGTAGCTATAGGGAAACTACAAAAACAATGAAGATACAACTGACAAACACCACAAGGTGGATTAGAGTTGCAATTTCACTGTATGGGAAAAAAAACTGAATACACACGGGAACTGGTCAATGCCCTCCCCCCACATACATGTACATGTACACTTACAGGAAGTAAAGATAGGGTACACCCAAGCATGCCGTATATGTATGCATGTGTAATTTCCTTTGCTACAATAGTGTTATTGCATGCATTGTTCTCAAGTTGTGACATATGTATGAGAACTGAAGCATGATGATCACATGCCATGTGAGAAGGGTAAATAAATACCATGGACAGACAGTGGTGTGTAAATGGACACTTATGCACAGTATTACGCACAGTGGTGTAATTGGACGCTTACCAACGTACATGTATAAACAGTACATGTACATGTACATCTACAACTACTCACTGCTATATAGGCCTAGGCTATCCCAGATCAAGCAACTATAGGCATACACAGTGCTGAGGAAGGCTGTTTACCATTTGTCTGCATAGTTTTGCTATGCACACCATGCATCTATTCATTATGGTGAATATACATACCAATAACACTTAGAGTTCCTTCAGCAAACTCAGTGAGATTAGTATTTCTGAGACAGCGATAAGTCCCTGTATCATTACGATCAACATTAAAAATCGACAGTCTGCTGCCTTCTGCGTGGATTTTTTCATTTCCATTGTCATTTGTGGAGCCAGGATGGTGGATTTTGTTCCAAGGGTCCTGCCAGATGATGTCAGTGGCAAAAGTATAAGTGTCTTCACGACAAAAGAAATGGACCTCTGGATCTCCTTCAATCTCAGGAATGGAACGAGGAACTACTGACAGACTCTGAACCACTGATATGAGAGAGAGTAGGAGAGAGAATATGTACATTAAAACCATCAAAACTAGGTATTAGATATTCTTACTGCAAGTCAGCGCAAGTAGACAAAAGGCTTGGTAGAACTTCATCTTCATCTGCATCCTGTAAATGAGGATGAAACTGACTAATCGATTAGCTCTTGAAAAAGATTATGAACTTGTGGAGACACACATACATGTATATAGCAAACCAAATTGATAAGAATGTTTGGTATGTACATCCTTTTTGAACCACAGTTTCACATTGAAAGTGCTACATGTAGATACTAGCAAGTATATAGGTCATTGAAACAAGCAAGGGAGGTGTAAGGGAAGTTGTGCTTATAATGAGGTCGGCATAAATATTGCATGTTTCATAATAGCACTTTCCTACTATAGGGGGATTATATTCTGTCAGATGGTCTTCTAATTGGAGATCCCAAGCTTTGGTGGCTTAGATGCCTCAACCACAAGTATACATATATAGTCGTAATTGGGCAACCATGCATAAAGCCAAATCATGTCTCCTTGTCCTAACTAATCTAGCAGTCATTTTAAATGGGACTAGATGTACGGTGACTATCTGAGCTATATGTAAAGTATGCAGGCCACAGCCTCATCTGGGTGGGCACAGGGACAACAGCAGTGCATTAAGGGTCACTCAGAGCAACACAATCTCTCCATACTGTGACACATGACACTATTAAACCCCCTCACACGAAACAATCACAAGCATCCTTATCAATACACAGTGTGTACACTACTTACCTGATATGTACCAAAGCTCAAGCTACCCAAATTTGACGGTATATAGCTATATGGCACTCCTACCATACACAAAAGTTAGTGGGAGACTTGACCTCACCTTGTATGGACGTATACACGAATGCAAATATGACAGTCTGACAGTGCATATACATGTAGATCTAGCTATATCGGCTTAAAACGTCTACGCCAGCGTGCCTGCATACGCGCACATTTACTAGCCGTGGGCCGGCGTCAGTATACTCGTGTCCTTGAGCTATACGCCGGGGATATACTAATCAACAACTGAGATAAACTTACCTTTATCTGTCGCAGAAAAGCGGAATGACCGTGACCGGCGAGCAGAAATGACTGTGATCGGCTTACCCCTGCATTAAACAATAAAGCAAAGCCACGCCCTACCGTTCAAATATAGCTCATGCGCATTGAAAAGGGCAGTCCGCAAAGATTCGCCTCGATACCAGTATTCTTGTAACTGATAAATTAGTGCTTACTATCACAATGTAGCTACCTGTATATTATAATATGACTTCACTGTATGACTCTATGTAGCTACCTGTCTATAAATATGACTACACTCTATAAATATGATTACAATATGACCAATGTTAGTACATAGAGAGTAATGTTGATAATCACTATCATGTGTTTTGATGAACTTGAAAGAACTGATCCATTGGTATCCACATTATCTGGGAAATAAACACTATCAGATGCTGCAGCTAGCCACTACTATACATGTGTAGAATAAAACCTCACACCAGAGCCATAACTGAATCTAATACATATAGCTACCTTCTTTGGGTGTGCTGGTTGTCACAGTTACAGTAGTGCTGCTATCTCCAGGAAAAGACAGCAAATCTTATAGAAATATTTCAAACAACTCTATCAGAGGCTACATCTACTGTAGTAATGATAAAACAACACATGAAATTGAACTGTAGTATATACCATTGATGGTGGTTGTTGGTAGAGTACTGCTGCCATTTCCTGAAACTGGTATTGTTTAGAAAGTAGATAATTCCCAAAACTACATATAATACACTATACATAGTTATATTAGCTAACTCTTAAAAGTGGAATCAAACGTTACAGGATTGCTTGTGAAGTATATTTGAACGTACTGTGATAGCAAGAATACATTCTATGTAGTGTCTTACTGGTCTCATTGGTGACAGTGAGAATTTTCACTGTTTCATTCATCATTGGTGTATCCTCCATACAATAGACTGTTAAATGGCATTGGAATGTCCCACTGTCACTGTCCACTGCACTTTCTATTGCATAAATTACACCATCCATTTCACTGGTGATGTGCTCGTGTATCAGTGTTTCTCCAATTGGATGCTGAATTATATAGTCTGTGTCAGGGTTTGCTTCAGGGTAACTCACTGCAGTGCAAGTCACGTTTACACTGGAACCAAATGTTACAGGATTGCTTGTGAAAGTTAGTGATATTTTTGGACGTACTGTGATAGAAAGAATATGCCACTACATATTCTATGTAGTACACACACAACACATTGGATGTACATGTCACAGTAGCAGAACAGTGAAGAGACGTGACCTACTACTCACATGTTGACCTATAGTTTCGAGCATGGCCTATATTATATGAAGGTGCTTGACGCCAGCTACTTTTACATGAGTGAGATGCAAATAAAAGGACACTATCATGCAACGTAAGGTAAGGTTAGGTGTATATTCGATGTATTGCAAAGACATGCTGGTTATTGAGGTTACTTGCTGTAGTGTGTGGTACAGTGTAGCTACCCTTCTATGTCTGTAATCACAAAGCATTTTATCTGATGCTACAGAGTTTACACCAGAAAATGCAGTACAGTAAACATACCACAAACTGTGAAACACGCCATGTTGTTGTTGTTGTTGTTGTTGTTGTTATTTTGACATCGGCAACTGTAGTTTTGACCTCCATCCTTCACTGTAACACTGTTTGTCACAATGTAACTGAAACTGTAATTTGCTTCAAGAACCTCGTTCCCTTTAAGCCATGTAAAATGATTATTACAAAGAATTGTACATTGAAGCTCTAGAGGTTGGCCGAGAGTAGCAGGTTTAGGGACACATTCTACAGAAATGTGAAAACACCAGAGAATCAAAAACACGCGCCGATGAGTGTGACTTTAGCTCTGCAATACCTGATTGATACGTGTTTGGAGTAAATATACACAGTGTTAGAGCCAACGTCGACGTCAGCAGACTCAGAGGGTTTCCCAAGAAGCACATATCGACCATTTCATTCACGACTTGGTCTTCTTGATTATATTGCTTGTTTATTTAATACTTCCGGTCAACGGCATGGGCTAGCGCCAACACGCCCATTGAACTCCCGAACGCGCTCAGTATAGGCCATTTTAGACACAAACATTCATATGGCCTACGAGTGTTTCTACACACGTCAAATTAAGGAAATTGACCACTACAATAGATACATGTGCAAAATTGCTAAAACCCCGATTTCTCCATCTTCTAACATCCTAGGTACAAGTTTTGGCTTTATATTACGTCTTATTCCTGTCCGCAGTACCTTCCATTAATAAAAGGTTTCCTTGAAGAATTATAGGTATATAACCTCGGTTTCACACGACTGTGGAACCGAGGTTACTATTGTCTATTTGACCTCACCTCAGCCCTCGAATTTTGGCAATAACTCTCTTATTTTTCACCCAATTTCAAAATAAAAAGTACCATTGGATTTCTCGGCTGTAGGTCCTATAAGGACCGCGAGGAATGTAGTGCGCGTGCGCGTGATCTCAACCACGCGTTCTTACGTGCTCGAAGCGTTTGCTGGTGTGAAAATCAGCAAGAATGAGGGGCTACTCAGACGACACAAGGATTCTCGGGTTAGTAATGCTAGCTAGGCTCCCATATTTACAATGAATGTAGCATAGCAGTCAAAACCGTACAAGTGAACTATGACGTACTTCGTGGGTCAACGCGCTTCAGCGTCATGGCTCACCTTTAGCCACTTATCCCTAGTTTTCGGCCTAACTAAGCCTACAGCTCGAAAAAAACGCACTTCTCGTAGCTTTCCCTCCAGTTACCATTACCCCACCGCAAACATGCAGGAAGTTGTCAAAATGACGCGCGTTTGGGTAGCACGTAAAACCTCAACAACTTTCGGGGCTCAGGTGAACGCAGACAATAGATATTTATTCACGTGACCATGAGCAGCTGTCACGGAGCGCTTTCATCACGTAAGAATAGATGGAAGTGACGTCACTGGTGTACTATTGCGTTTTGTGTTGACTATGTGTTCTAGTGACAGTGCTTTTTTAGACTGTCCTGCAGCTAGATCTACACATAATTTTATAGCTATGTACAATATATATTATTATGAAACAGGAGCATGTATTTTATTGTATCATGTATTTAGATTAATTTGATGAGTGAAAAAACACCCATGCCTGGAGTAGTGTTTGAACCAATGTCAGTAAACTTGAAGGTTTCTGAAGAAAAACATATCCACCATTTTTGCTTGTGAGTTAGACAGATTTTTAACTCTCGGCATGCATGTGCAGTGAGGGTTATGCAGCTTAAGTTCTTGGCTGCATCTTAAGCTTGCTTCTATGTAACAGTAAGTATTTGTGGCGTTACGTATACATTCCTATATAGTTAGAGTACATGTATAATCATCCTGCAATACATAAATGCAAATGAAAATGAATCTTGTATCAATACTCTTGATTTGGGCAAATTTCATGCATATTAATATGGTATAGCTATGTATATAGTTAAATGTAGTGTCTGAAATAAATGTTTTATGCCTGTGAGGTCTCTGCTTGCATTCTCACACATTTAGTTTATGCATATGCAAAGTCAATGACTATATTTAAAATCAAAAAATAACTCTCTCATATATGTGTGGCTCATTTTCCTGTGATTTTATGCTGATTTCTTGATAGGCTGGATTGTCACGCATTTGAACAGCAGCCAGGTCTTCATTGTTGACAATTCCAGGATTGGATATATGCATTTGTACAGCTACTTCATCCAGAGCTTTCCTGCAGAAGTGGTATTAATAATGATAGGGTGAGCTCCATAAATGAGCATAATGTGAGAAGAGTATACAACTATGCAGAAATAGATGGAAGTGACGTCACTGGTGTACTATTGCGTTTTGTGGTGACTATGTGTTCTAGTGACAGTGCTTTTTTAGAATGTCCTGCAGCTAGATCTACACATAATTTTATATTATTATGAAACAGGAGCATGTATTTTATTGTATCATGTCTTTAGATTAATTTGATGAGTGAAAAAATACCCATGCCTGGAGTAGTGTTTGAACCAATGTCAGTAAACTCAGAGGGTTTCTGAAGAAAAACATATCCACCATTTTTGCTTGTGACTTAGCCGGATATTTTAACTCTCGACATGCATGTGCAGTGAGGGTTATGCAGCTTAAGATCTTGGCTGCATCTTAAGCTTGCTTCTATGTAACAGTAAATATTTGTGGCGTTACGTATACATTCCTACATAGTTAGAGTACATGTATATTCATCCTGCAATACATACATGCAAATGAAAATGAATCTTGTATCAATACTCTTGATTTGGGCAAATTTCATGCATAGCATTGCAATTAATATGGTATAGCTATGTATGTAGTTAAATGTAGTGTCTGAAATAAATGTTGTATGCCTGGGAGGTCTCTGCCTGCATTCTCACACATTTAGTTCATGCATATACAAAGTCAATGACTATATTTCAAAATCAAAAAGTAACTCTCTCATATATGTGTGGCTCATTTTCCTGTGAAATTATGCTGATTTCTTGATAGGCTGGATTGTCACGCATTTGAACAGCAGCCAGGTCTTCATTGTTGACAATTCCAGGACTGGATATATGCATTTGTACAGCTGCTTCATCCAGAGCTTTCCTGCGGAAGTGGTATTAATAATGATAGGGTGAGCTTATTACACCTCCATAAATGAGCATAATGTGAGAAGAGTATAATGCAGCTATGCAGAAATTATTGTGGGATCAAAACTTAGGATTATTTTCTCTAAATTCCAAAGTGTACTGTATGTGGGTGATATGTGGAATGATGATACATGTACACAGAGAATAAACAAGTGTAAATGCTGCAGCCCAGGGTATGTATTCTCTGTTTTTGCATTGTAAACAAACCATTTACTGTCACACTAATGGATAGTCCTGCATTGATGATAGTGGCAGGACCAATTAACTATATTACCGTGACTGCATGGTCTAGATTGACTATGTTGCTATGGTAATGGCAGATTTATTGCATATACACCTTCAACAGGGTATACATCATAACTATGTCCAATCGGTGTATATTATACACCTCTTGACCATTTTACATATAATTTATTATATAATTTTATGATCACAAGGATGATAATTGGGGATAACAGGAATGTTGAGTATAATCAGCTAGCTCACCCCTATTTATATATCCCATAAACTAATTAATTGCATTCTATAAACTCACTTGTCTTTGTGTTTGTGGAAAGAAACAACAATAATTATCAGTATCACTACTACGCATATGATGGCTCCTACGATAGTTCCAATTATAATTATTGGAATTACATTATCAGTTGTTGAACTATTATTGACAAAGTCAGTTGGTGAAGCATCAATTGCCAAAGTAGTAGTGATTACGGAATTGGTATAATCTTCCCAAGTAAGTGAAGGACCAGCTGCTGGTGATACAACAGAACAATTGGCATGATTTTCCCAAGTAATTGAAGGACCAGGTGAAGTAATTGAAGGACCAGGTAATACAACAGAACAACTCTTTGATGTGTTCAGGGACAGAGTAAGGTATTGCTCACTTCTACCATAAGGATTTGTAGCAATACACACGAGTTGTATCCTGCAGTAGTCATTCAGGTCAGTCATTTCAAATGTATGATTCAAAGTTGAACTAGCATCAGAATATGTGGTGCAAGTTGAATTCCAACTGGACTCAGGAAGAGATTTATTAGTGTTCACTTGTATCCACTGAAACACTGGACAAGGTACAGCACTGACACTGCACTTTACTATTACATGTTGGTTCAGGTTCACAGTATAGTTGTAGTACTTGAGAGTTGGTTCAGGAAGAACTAAAATATATATTTACAAGAAAATAGCTGAGACTGCTTTAGAAATAGTTATTGGCGACTGGAGCGAGCCCACCTAGCTGTGTCAATGGGTGATTTTTTTATATGTGACCAGGGCACTGTACATACCATCTAATATTACACTAGGTGGGCTCGATCTGCTTGCCAAAAATGCACTGCATTCACCTAGTGTCTATCTATATCTAAATCTTGTCTATTTCAAGCCACCTACCCCACCTCATTACAAAAATGACTAGCAATACATACATTTGTGACTTACCAATAATAGCGAAGTACCTATGCAAATATATAGTTTTTCCTTTTCAGTTCTGCAGTTTATAACCATTAACACTTACAGCATTCATCCCATAGGCATGTATATACAGAACCTACTTACAAAGCTGCCCTTCTTTCCTATTTGCGCACTTTCATCCACACACTCATCTCATGACACACACTCAACCTCACCACCCATAAGCTCATTACTTGAGAGGCTAAAGCTCAAGTCTATTAGTGCATTCTACTCTACTTGCACTAATTAGATCTGCATTGACTATCTACTTCCAATATTAATGTATCTACAGTCAATGATAATTCAAGCCTTAGTAAATTGCTTACTACTGCTAGGGTATAAACACATTGTCAAGTCCCAGGTCCACTCCAAACACACATTGCCACTAAAAAAACTGGCTCTTCCTAAATCTACCAATTCATTGTGACCTTATTTTAATTTCATACTATTAGTGTTCATTCACTTACTCACTATATTACGAACCATTTCACATAGCAAAGGTACAGGGTATGTGGAAGAAGGCTTGTAAATACACATGACACCTGAGAGCAGGGTACATTCGATAAGTGGGTGTATAATAAGCCCATGCCTGTACTGCCTTGATATATGCACAGCTGAGGTTTTGGCAGTGATATAGGTAATAATACTGCTATCTAGATTAAAGGACCCACCTAGTAACTAGGCTATAATTGTCTCTGGCTGTATGTCATGCAGGAAATGTAAGATTGAAATTGACGCCACAATTATACCCATTCCCAAAACTGTGATTCATCAACTGAGACTATAGGTAGCTGTAATATCAGTAGATAGATATGCATGGTATACCATTACATTGACTCTCTTACTAGCTGCAGCATCGTTGATCACAGTGAGATTTCCTTCTATTTCACCTGTCATAACTCTATCCATACGAAAAATAATTACGTGACATTTATAGATCCCATTATCATTTTCCACTGCACCACCTATTTCATATATAACACCACTTGTTCCAGCTGTTGTGAGTGTCACAGTTACACCACTTGGATGCTGTATTATATAGTCAGTTTCAGGGTTTGCTTGTGGGTAGCTCACTGCAGTACAAGTCATATTTACACTGGAACCAATCCTTACAGGATTACTTGAAAAGATAAGTGAAATTTCGGGGTAAACTGTGATAGAGAAAAAAATGATTGCGTACAATAACACTCTTTGAGTATACCTCCTCAAAAGACATTTAGGCAGCACCGTTGGCGTTAATTATTATGCACATAATTATGTATAACATTATACTACTTTTTCTTTCATCCCTATATCCTCAATGAAAATGGATTAGGTGGTAAAAGCCTGTCCGTAGGATTATACAAAGAATTGCAAATCAATAGCTTTAGGAGGACTGAAAAAGAGCAGACATGATACTTTGGGTTTGTGAAGGACATGAGGAGAAGACGACGCTATAGTATGGTGCAGACGGTGCTGTTTCCATCTCTATATACACCAATGGTGCTATCCAAACACTACTTTTTTGATACACCTTGAGTGAATCAATGAATAGTGCTGCCACGCACTTTATATTGTACAAGTAAATACATTGCTGGAAGAGATAACGATCAGTAGTACATGAACTACAAGGAATATTATACCTCTATTCCCCAGTATGTGATGATATATTTCCACATGCAAAGATTGAAGTTCACTGATTTTATGGTTATTGAGTTATGCTTCCTTAAGAAGAAAAAGGAGATGGAGAACATGACAAAAATAAAAAAGGCACCTTTTCTGCTATTATGCACATCTTACATCTTCATATTGATATCATCAAAAGTGTATCAACTTGAAAAAAGTGAAAGTAAAAATAATTGGGATGGACCCTAGCAATCCCTATGTACACAGTAAGTGCAAAACCACACGCTTATCAGTATACATATATAAATTGCATTCTGGATCCGGTGACACAATCACGTACACAGTGCCCAAATATGGCACATATACTAGATAAAGAACTTGCCCTTTATCTAGTATTGGACATGATTTACATAAACAATAGAGTTCATACCCCAAACAGAGAAACACTGTCTTTGATTGTTTTCTTCACAAACACAACTATAGTTCTGCCCTCCAACCTCTGAAATTGTAACATTGTTTGTTACAAGGTAGCTATGACCATAGCTACTTTCAAGGACTTGGCTGCCATTTAACCATGAAAATCCATTAGTTTGAAAGCACACAGTTGAACAATCAAGTTGTAGACGTTTGCCAACTTGAGCCTCTATATAGATTGTGCTATCACACTCTGCAGGTGAACCAATACACATGAATTTTTTTAAATAGGCTTTCATGAAGGCTTTTTAACTACTCGCGCTTACCTGACTGACATGAGCCTGAAGTAAATATCAATACCAGAAGTAGACGGTGTGAAAACAAATTGTCAACCATATTTCTTTGGCTGAGGTCACTCGCTTTGCACTTTTGCCACTGTACTATATCACAATTAACGGGCCCGTACGCAGCCCTTGACATTATATTGGGGGGTTCGCGCGCGTGAGCATTTTACGCCATCCCCGATCCTATGTATAGCTAGCGTGTTTTTTTATAACACACTTTATGCCATATTAACATTCATACTAAAACAAAAAAAACAACAAAAAATTGGCTGTGTTTACATAACTTTCGCACGCATAGGCGAGTAGCATGACCATCCACCACATTGAATTTCAGCACTGGAGGCGAGCAGGATAAAGCCCGCTTCTACGTTTGCACATTTCGTGATCTCACGCTATGTAGGCCTATGTGCAAAGTCTGCCGATATACTGCTCAGCTAACGAGTTCGCTTCGCTCACTCAATTATGCGTACGACTAGTGCGGCTAGGTCGCAACCCTCCAAGGGGGGTTCGATCGAGTCTCCGAACCCCCCCTGGGTACAGGCCTACAAAAACAGATTAATTTGCTAAGAGCGGTGAAATATCACTGGAAGACAGGATATTGGACTCAGTCAACCATTTTATAAAGCTAGGCCTCGCTCCGCCCATCAAATTTACTCGCGCTCGTGAAATTGCGCTAGAGACTAGTGCGTTTTCTCATCAGCCTTGGATGTTAATATGACACATATCTATGCAGCTTCTACCAGGTCTCATCGCTGAAATAGTGACTAGTCAAGTATTGAGCGTAATTTGCAGGGACTTTATTACTCCAAGATTGCACCAGAAACGATCTCAAAAGGTCTATATAGCAAATATTTTTCTGTGGACAGACCCCTCTCCAGGTGGAGCGGTTGCGCGCGCGCGCCCGCAAACCCCGCCCCAACAATATGTATTCAACAACATGCGTACGGGCCTACAGATGTATATAGCTAACCGAAGTATAGAGGAAAATAAATCAAGGAAGCTTAAGACTGCATAACCCATATCCCTACATCTGTAATTACTAAAAGTGTTTACACTCGCCAACAATGCATGGTGATATCTAAATATTCAAATCACTTTAGTTACTCCATATTTCCTTGATTTTGTAAATAATACTACTATTCCTCACTACATTCATACATTTTCAGCTTCAGTTGTGAGTACACAACAAGTAATATAAAAAATAATGAATGAGGTACACTATGCAAAATTGTGAAGGAATCTCAAGCACTATATGTATTTTCAGGAAACATATCCTATATAATACTCCTGAATGTGTTCAACTCATTTCAAGTCCTCTTTCGGTATAGCCAAAAACCAACAAAAGCACATATCCACACAAATAATATTGTTATTCCTACAATGCTGAGTGATATTATTAGCTTCCAATTAACATGAGTAGACTTAATAAGAGGAGTAGGTGTAACTGGAACACTCCAATCAGGTGATGATGAAACAGTAACAGAGATCTCTAAGCTGTTTAGTGACAGAGTATAGTGCTGTTCACTTTTGCCATAAGGGTTTTTAGCAATACACATGACATGTATCTTGGAGTTATCATTCAGGTCACTCATTTCAAATGTATAGTTCAAAGTTGATGTGGTTGTCTTGTCAACATATGTTGTGGAATTCCAACTGGACTCAGGGAGAGGTTCCTCAGTGTCTGCTAGTATCCACTGAAACTCTGGACGAGGTACAGCACTGACACTGCAGTTCAGTAATACTGGTTGGTTTAGTTTTTCTATAGTGTGGTTGTAGTACTCCAGAAGTGGTTGAGGAGAAACTAGCAAAAATATATACATCAGTGGAATGTGCATATATGTATGATGCTTAATTGGGCAAGTGGGAGCAAGTCTACCCAGTTGTCTCAATGGGCTGATTTTTCTACAAGTGTAAAATATTTTCACTAAAATGTTGAAGGATATAGGGATGGAAGTGCCAAAAAGTATAGAAATAAGGTCAAAGTTCAGCATGCATGCAGACAAAGGCAGGGGATGATAGCATGCAACAATCATAACATGCATAACCCCATATTTACAGATGTAGGGATATGGGGTTACGCATGTTATGATTGTTGCATGCTATCATCCCCTGCCTTTGTCTGCATGCATGCTAAACTTTGACCTTGTTTCTATACTTTTTGGCACGTCCATCTCTACATTCTTCAACATTTTAGTGAAAATGTTTTTACACTTGTTTCACTGGTTTTTACTATGTGTAGCAACGTGTATAAACCTACTGGCTTTCGTTCTACCTCCCTTGCATACCTATGAGGATAGCCAGCAATTGGCAGTGACTCCTATACATCCTGTCTTGTACGAATATTGCATACTGAGTACAACAGTGGGTCCAGTTACTAGGCAGATGGTCTACCAACTGAGCTACCGAGGCAGCTCAGCTGGCTGGGGACGAATCACACACACAAAGCAACACAACTCAAGGCAAAGCGTCTCTCAACCTGAAGAACAGGCTAACTCAAACTTAGTATATTATTGTTGCAAGCCCTCATCCCCTGTATATACATGTCTTGCTCATTGTATTGTAGTGTATCGTAGTGCACTTGATCCTTGTCTGGTCTTGTCTCGGATTCAATGGCACAAGAATGCTGCATATGCACTGCACTTGTTTTTCTACTTTTTGGCACTGTTATCCCTACATCCTTTAACATTTTAATGGAAATGTTTTTACACTTGTTTCACTGTTTGTTTTTGTTGTATACTCGCTTACAAATACAATGCTCTTTGCATGTGTACTAGCCCCACCCCATTTTGCTACTCGTGCAGTGGTTGTGTGAATCACAGGTGGGTAATAACGAGGAAATGGCATCCAACTACATGAAAATGTTAGGGGTCCTACAAAGATTCCATTGATGAAAGGCACTGAAGCGACTATGCACAGGAATAAGAAGCCTTTTGGTACAAAAATCAAGGTAGCTAAATACTTGTATCAGTTTTGTGCTAGCTAGGCTGTTTGAAGAATTAGAAGAAGAAGAAGGTATGAGTATCCAAAAGGGTTATTACTATTATGTGCATAATTTTTTGGCTAGTGGGCACTTCCTTTGAGTTTACATTGGGCTTCAATATTACCTATTTCGACATACCTCTAAAAGCAGCTAGAATATCAAGGCGTTCAGACCCTATTAAAATGCGGTATATTCCTTCATCTGATGATTGAACATCTGAGATTTTAAGACCCTCTTCAACAATTGTGAATCTTGGATAGTTAGTGGGTGTTATTACTGATATATTTTCTACTGAGTCTTTGTAATACGTAACACGTGCCCAGTGAGTATTAGCAAAGGGTCTGCCCCTGTCCACTTCAACGGCAATTAAAGATGTGTTTCCAATGAAAATTTCTTGAAGAGTCATTCCATTGAGAATTTTGGGACGGGCTGAAAGGAAGAGTGCAGAATATAGACAAGGTGCAAGTAACATGCATAACACCTATAATAAAAAGATGTAGGGAGGGTTAAGCATGTTATTATTGTTAGATGCCATTATCCTCTGCCTTTGCTTCACAGTACACCTTGTTTCTCAAACTTGCCTTTGTCTGCATACTGCACCCTTGTTTCTATAGTTTTTGGCACTATCATCCCTACATCCTTAAAAATGCCAACTTTCCTTCCTATAAGCATGATACAATCCACCTTATAAGTTATAGTCTGGCACTCTACCTATTGTGCATAGAAACACTCATAGCCCATGTTAGGTGTCTAAAAAGGCGTATAAATGCAGCGTTCCTGAGTTCTGCGTCATTTCATTTGATAAGGGTAATGGGTGTGTCTGCATCATCCCTATATATACTATACTCTCAGATAGTAAGTGAGGTACATTCAAAGTAATGTATATGTGGCTATCCCATGTTGGCACTATCAATTCTATAAACTCTCTGATATTTTCATTTATTTCAACTGAATGAGTTGCAACAAAACTGCCTTTCAATAACATGTTCAGTATTACTACACTCCTACTTGGCATTAAGTATATCATGAAGCACCTGCATTGCAATGTAGATATATAACCCATTTCTTTATTTACACAGGAGACAAATGGCTTACCAATAACATTCAAAAACCCTTCAGCCAAATCAGTGAGGTTATTTCTTCTGTGACAACTATAACTTCCTGTATCAGTACAGATGATATTAGAAATTGACAGTCTACTTCCCTCGACTTCAATTCTTGTATTTTCACCCTCATTCATAGAACCAGGAGGGTAGAGATTATTGTAAGGGTCCATCCAGACTATATCTTCAGCTGCTGCAAAAGTATCAGCATCCTCCATGCAAAAGAAATTTTCTTCAGGATCACCTTCTGCAGTCCTCAACAACGGTGGATAAACTGAAAGGGTGTGTGCAACTGAGAGAGAGAGAGAGAGAGAGAGAGAGAGAGAGAGAGAGAGAGAGAGAGAGAGAGAGAGAGAGAGAGAGAGAGAGAGAGAGAGAGAGAGAGAGAGAGAGAGAGAGAGAGAGAGAGAGAGAGAGAGAGAGAGAGAGAGAGAAGTATTGACTATGAAAATGAAAATATACTTCATTCTTCATCTTACAAAGAGCCATCCCAAGTAGATAAAAGGTTTGGTAGAGCTTGACCTGCATTGTAAGGGCTACAGAAGGAAAAAAAATGTAATTAGTGTTATTCTCTTTGTAGTGCTCAATACAGAACTTTTAGGAAGGTGGCTTATTAACTGTTCCAATTACTTCTTTAAAATGATAATTGTCTTTATGAGGAGGGAAAACTCTGCTGCTTGAGGGGGGAGAGTTTCTTGGTAGATAATGTCAGAGCCTACTAGGTTGGAAAATGGTATACTTTCTTGCATGCACTAGCTATTCCCCACCATTTTCTACTGCTCATGAGTCATGTGAAAATGCCAGGTATAAGCCCTAGCCCTAGCTCTTATCATAGACCCCAAGTCCTAGTCCTAGGACTGGAGGACCTAGGAGGCTGGGGTCCACCAATTCTAGGATGAGTGGACCTTCCCCTGAACAGGTGGACCCGGCATTATGATAATAATATGCTACGCATTCTCATTGATTTGAAACTGTTTTACTCCAGCATGATTATATGTACTGAATTTTTGGTAGCTCTTTTGTTATTATGTATTATATACACATTCTCATTGGTTTGAAACTGTTTACTCTTGGACCAGCATGACTAGTATGTACTGACTTTTTTGCTATCATTTAAAATTTCGTTAAAGATTTACACCACATGTTCTCGAAATGTTGATTCAACCATAGAGTTCCTCCCTTACACCACAATTATTTCTTTCTAGAGGATGGATGGGTAATTATAATGCATATATACAGTCATGCTCTCTATGTTTTCTAATCATAATTTGACAGCTGCATGTTACCCACGTGCTTATTTTAATAGTGGACGTGTGCACATGCTATTTTCCATGGCTATGGCTATCCATGACAATACAATCAGTGGATACTATTTAAGCTTGTAATCTATGTTCCTGAGTGTAATTTTCAATAGTATCGCTAGCAGGGAATGGACCTATAGCTATCACATAACTATTGGACATGCCATAGCCATATAGCGAAACACTGATGCAATCAGAGTGTATAGCGCAGTGCCACAAGCTATATCTTCCGAACGTATTTGGAGCTATGTTATACTTTCACAATGGGGATCCAAAATGTAATGGCTAAGCGGTGGCGGATCCAGGATTTATGAGAGGGGGGGGCAACGAAGGGGCAAGTTTGGCGCACGAAGAGCGCGCGCCGGAAAATTTTTGCCTGGCCACGCCCTAATTTGGTGAGGCCAGGCCTATTTAACCACCTACTATATATATAGCGACCAGGCGCTCGGGTAGTCTCGTACCGTAACCTCTGTACTTCGATCAGCGTAGACTCAGCGCGGCCTCGATCGCGAGTTTCTGAACACATCGGGCATGTAACAGTGGCGTAGCTACGGTAGGGCCTGGTAGGGCCTTTGCCCTACCAAACATCCTTGCGGAATGCGCGGTAATGTGCGTTAAGTTCGAAGCTCCCTACCGAACATCCTTGCATAATGCGCGTGTCGCGCGGTAATGTTAATTAAAGCGTTAAATTCGAAGCGCACGTAGGAGCCGGGAGCTAGAGCAGTGGCGGATCCAGGCCGTTTCCGAGGTTTCCATTGAAACCCCCTTTTGTTTGCTCATTAATAATTCATTACCTGCAATATAGCACAAAGGAGCTGCTACAGTAACTGTAGCTACGTACGTAGCCACTTCATGTCAAGTACGTATACGTATACTACGAGAATTACTGTATTAGCGAATGATTTGTAAGATCCCCTGTTCTTATATACTGTGTATCACAGTGGATTTCAAAATTGCGCATTTCGTACGGCATTTAATCTCGAGCTGAATATTTTTTAAAAACTTCGAGCTGCAAATGCTCTCCGTACTGAGTCCGCATTCTGCGCAATTTTCCAAAGCAACTGAAATCCACTGTACTGCAGATTTCAGTTCGGTTTGAACATTGTGCATCCGCGAATAGCCCGGTGCATGGGCGTAACTACCATTGGGTCAGGTACTGAGGGAAGTCTCCCCACCGCTTTTCGACATCAGTGCCTTAGTGTAGCGCAGTTATGGCGTCGCTGCATAGGAACGAGGCTAGTTGTACATTAAAAAATATTCAGCTCGAGATTAAATGCCTTCGCTCCTTCGCTATGATTATTCCAGTTACGCCCCTGAATTATTATACTTGCGACATTTAGCTAAATACTTAGCTAAATGCTTACGACATTTAGTTAAATACTTAGCTAAATGCTTACGACATTTAGCTAAATACTTAGCTAAATGCTTACGACATTTAGTTAAATTGGCTAAATACTTACTATTAGCTAAATACTTGCGACCTTTAGCTAAATACTTAGCTAAATACTTGCGACCTTTAGCTAAATACTTAGTTAAATACTTGCGACCTTTAGCTAAATACTTAGCTCAATACTTACAACATTTAGCTAAATACTTAGCTAAATACTTGCAACATTTAACTAAATACAGTAACAGTTTCATGGGCGTGACTACCACTGGGGCAGGTAGGGTAGTCGCCACACCGCTTTTCGATATCACTAACTCAGCGTAGCGCCGTTATGGCGTCGCCGCGTAGGATGCGTATATATATAGCCTAGGAACGAGGCTATAGTTGTACATAGCCTTCGCCCCTTAGCTATGATTATTGTAGTTACGCCCCTGGCGTTTAGCGTGTGTAGCAACTTAATTCTTGTACAGAACCAGTTATTGTCCTCAGGTAGTATTGTATCCCCCGCATGTGCACGAAGTTGCTACCGCTACAGTCGTGCTGCACCACGGAATATTGCACGTTAAGATGCGCGATTATAGTTAGTGGGCGTAGCTTCCGCGCAAAATTGGAAACCCCCTTTCTAAGTTCCTAGATCCACCACTGTAGAGGGACACAAAAGCGTTGTTTACTGCCTAGAATGCACCAAAAATGATCTCAGAAGGCCTGAAATTCAAATTTTCCTGGGGGAACATGCTCCCAACCCCCCTAGGCCTAGCTCAGGGGCACTCTTTCCGCGCCCGCACAGTTTGCTATGACGTGCCCTACCATTAAGCATTTCCTGCCTACGCCACTGCATGTAACCTCGTGGAGGAGAGTACGAGCAGTACCAGAGGAGGTTGGATATGGTGCAATTAGCGATCGCGTGATGTGGGTGTGGTCTGAATTTATACATGGCGTTTGCCATTCACATTAGATGGGGCTAAAGAACTTCGCAGAATTGAGCTCTGAGACTTGAAATGGATAGCTAAAACAGCAAGCATTCGCGTTGAGTCCACGTCTGTCCTCCCTTCAGAATTCGTAAACGAGAAAAGTTGCTTGTGCTTCTCTCTACGAAACAATAACGATCACTTGAAACCCTTGTCAGGAACTACTTCGACAGTATAAACCACTACTAAGACTAATAAAGCTTTCAGCTTGCTAGGGAAAGCTAGAAGCGAGTCTTTACCTGTTATTGGGGGGGGGGGGGGGGGGGGGGGGGGAGCATAACTACGGTAATTGCATTCTTCGCATATAATAAACGTACGCGCATTACGAAATTATTTCGCTTCCAACCTCCTCTGGTGCGGTACGTGTATTATACGGGACTACAGCGCTTCCATAGAACTCTTAGCGCCACGTAAGGCCAAGAAAGGCAAGAGTGGCGGATCTGGGGGGGGGGGGGGGGGGGGGCAGGGGAGACAATTGCCCCCCCCCCCAGATCCGCCACTGTTAAGTAATCTTATATACCCGGTGATGTCTTCGGCCCCGTGACGGTGTATAAACTGCGTACTTGCATGTGGTACTCGCGTGGCCCGGGGACTGCCCGCGCGCTACGCGCAAACGTAACCTTGCCTTGCCTCTTCCGCTCGTCACAATGTGTAGCATTCCACTAGTTATCAATGTGTTGTTGTTTCAACATGCATCAGTTCATCATGTGATACTACATTATTGTACTCCCTGAACAATGACTATTCCTTACATGTGTGGCTGTGACTATATACTCTACATGCAGCCACACATGTAAGGTTAAAAGACATGTATTTTATGATTTATTAGTTAGTTGTACATATTTAAACATAGGAAAAGATACACACATTCAAGGGTAATCCAGGTTGAACACGGTGATAAACAATTGGTGAAACATACAACCGAGGTTACCATGCATATAAAGTTTAACTTACCTGTAATGCCTGCAACTACAATCACAATATTCTTGTGGCTGTTGACACTTGAGTAGCTATTCGAAGGCAAAATGTCTAAAATTTCTGAAATAGATAATGAATAAGATCACCACACAAACGGTTAAAAGAAGGGTTATTTTGTACATTGCTAGTCATCCTATTTGTTAAATATGTAAGAGCTCATGCACATGCACTATATCTTAATTCCATATTAATTCCTTGCTACCTATATATCAAATCTGCTTTTCACATTGGTTACGCTCGCCCACAATGCTCAGCATTATTTGGTTAGTATGTGTTTACGCATGATATTATTTTTGCATGCCATCATCTCCTGACTTGTCATATATATAATGTCCCTGTTTCTTTGATTTTTGGCAGTGACATTTCAACAATTTGATTTAACACTTATTGATCAAAGATTTGTCATTTAATGCTTTGTTTATCTCAAAATGATAAAATGCAGCATAAAGTTGTTATATGCATGCATAGTTACAATGATATGCACAAGATTGCAGTTATAAACTGATAAATTTTATCCTTACATCTTTACAATAAACAGTTATCATCATATCGGTTGCATTCTTATTGATCTGCTGTCTCACTAAATATAGATGCTCAGATAAATATTTCTTGTGTCATACAGTATTTCTCCTAATTATTCTTGTGTATACATTTCTAAATGCTCATCTGCCACCCATCTTAAGAAAAGAGCATGTTTTATATTTTAAAAGTTTACCATTGAAAACAGTGAGATTTGCCCGTGTTTCACTAGAAATACTGCTGGCATAAACGTGGCAGTCATACTCCCCAGCATCCTCATCTGTTATCCTGCTTATTTCATAGATGATACCATCCATATCAGGGGTATTACGTGTGTGTACCACAGCTAAACCATCTGGACGTTGTAGTATATAGTCTTCATTAGGGTTTGCTTGTGGGTAACTCGCTGCACTGCAAGTTACATTTACACTGGAACCAAACAGTACAGGATTTCTTGTAAAGGTAAGTGAAACTACTGGGCGTACTGCATGGGAGAGAAAAGTCTAATAGTTAAAGTGGAGAGTGTTTTTTTGATCAATATATATGTATACTGAATGGACTATGCAATAAATACTCTCTGTAGTGAGTAAAGCAAGTAGATGCTTATTACAAGGTAAAATCAGACATATAAAACATACCAAATACAGTGAAACATTGCTTCATGTTGTTTTCTTCACACAGGCAACTGTAGTTGTGTCCTGCAATCTCTGAAAGTGCAACGTTGTTTGTTACAAGGTAGCTGTTACTATAACCAGTCTCAAGTATTTCGTTGTCCTTAAACCACGTAAAACTGTTAGTTCCAAAGCACATAATTCCACACTTAAGCTCCAGAGGTCTTCCAATATTAGCAACGTCGTATGTCAGAGTATCACATCCTGCAGCACATTTAAAACGAGTTTTACTAAACACTCAATCCATTCGAGAAGACACTATACCTGATTGGCATGTACTCCTAGTAACAAGAGTCACTGTCAGCGTTAAAAGAAAGTAACGAGACAACTTAGCAGCCATAATATCACCTTGCGCAGGTACGTCTGTAAGTCCCAAAATAGACGACTGCGAACTGACTGCGTGGTATTCTAAATTAGCACAAAAATGCTAATATAACCTGTATATATAAACGCGCGCGCGTGCGCGAATCCTTGAAAACCACGCGCTTTTGAAACAAAGTTCAACTTCAAAAGTTCAGGATGAATACAGAGAATATGCACAAACAAAAGACATCATGCAAGTAGGATATTAGTAAATGTTAGGGGTGAGGTAAGACATGGGAGAGCCCAGAGAAATGGAGATAGGCAGTGCACGAAGAGAGGGGTGGTCATGAGCTTGTAGAAGCCATGCATTCGCCTCTTCTTTGGATGCGTGGATGTTCGGTTTACTCTGGACAGAATATCCACTCCTGTGGGGACCTCGCAGCAGAGGAAGGGAGATGGAGAGGGAGTAGACTATCACAGCAGCTGCATGCGCGCGCTCCAACATCCAGTAAGATAGTTACCCTGGGCCTCTCGTCTCTCAGTGCCTCAACGCTAATAATGCTCATGCGCGGTTTCCGCCATGCATGAAGCAGTCAAGAGCGCATGATAAAACGGGGAGGAGGAAGAGCATGTAACTTCCGTCGATTTCTGCATTGGCAAAATAACGCGCGAATACTATTTATAGAACGCGCGAAAATGAGCGTTTTAGTGTACGTGCTGTAGACACCCTCTGGTCCTAACCCTAACCTGTCCTGTCCTGTCCTAACCTGCTGCTAGTACTAACCATCTTTATATTCGCACGTACGAGGTATTGGTCTACCGGAAGTGCTATTTTTAGTACGTGAGAGATATTTTGCCCATGTCAATGCGCGTCAATTGAAGTTACACGCTCTTCCTCCTCCCCCGTTTTATCATGCGCTCTTGAGCAGTGTACTAGTACACCGCCGTTGTCGTTCGTTTTTCCAGTGACGGCTGCACATGCGTATTAGGCTGACTGTATTTGCTCTCATCTATAGGCAGATAGCATAGTGTGTCAGAGTATACAGTAAAAGGGCTACTCAACTTCCTAAGGGTGATTCACCACTGAATACAAAAGCGTTCCAACTGCAAGAGGAATAACACTGGCAGTTTGATGCGCATGCGCGGCATCATCGCACCTGAAATCCGGTTTACAGAGGTTTTCAGGTTGGTTGTCCAATTCCGAGTTCACATATCACGCATGCGCACACTGAATGGCCTACGAACGAGCCATATAGCAGCCAATAGCAAGTGTGCCACTCTTTACGACGTTCATATATTTGAAAAAGTCTCGGTCAAATATGAATCTAAAGAGTACTATTTGGGGCTACATGGCTTGTTTGTAGGCCAGTCGGTGTGCGCATGCGTAATATTTTAAACTCTGAATCCGACAACCAACCTGAAAACCTCTGTAATTTTAGGGAATCTAAAATTCGAAATCACGCGCATGCGCACATTCTGAGCTCGCTTTAAATAGAGGTACTGCTAACAGTGGAACTAAGTTGTTAACGACGGCCTTGACACCTATCCCAACCCCTCTCTCCACCATACAATCCTCCATCAAAGGTCGACGACGCTCGGGATGTGCGCATGCGCGTGATTTAAATTTCTTGTATCTCTGCAACAGAGCAGTTTCAAAGAAATCCATACAATTATTTTGACCTTCGTTGCCCGTTGAGTAAATCTACGTGAAAAGAAAAGCCTATTCTACAGATCTACGTTGAACGTAACGGGTTCACACTGACTAGAGCACCCCCATTCTTTCTCTGTACATGTGCACATGCAACATTTGTCATCAGTGTGGGAGTTCTTCAGCTACAACGCACTGGTCATCCTCATTAATAGGTATGGAAATGTCTCTATTTACGTGCTGTCAAGCCAAAAATGGCTCTGAGGAGATAATGTGACACCCCTGACCAAAGTCCTACCTTTGAGTTCTGTGGATCTAATGCTCTTGAGTTAGAGCCAACGTCGACGTCAGCAGACTCAGAGGGTTTCCCAAGAAGCACATATAGACCATTTCATTCACGACTTGGCCTTCTTGATTATTGCTGGTTTATTTTAATACTTCCGGTCAACGGCATGGGCTGGCGCCAACACGCCCATTGAACTCCCGAACGCTCAGTATGGGCCATTTTAGACACAAACATTCATATGGCCTACGAGTGTTTCTACACACGTCAAATTAAGGAAATTGACCACTACAATAGATACATGTGTAAAATTGCTAAAACCCCTCTTCTAACAGCCTAGGTACAAGTTTTGACTTTATATTACGTCTTATTCCTGTCCGCAGTACCTTCATCAATGAATGCACTAAAGTGCAAAACCCTCGGCTCCACGCGTGCGCGCGAATCCTGAAAAGCGCACGCGCTACTGAAATGCGTGTAACGGAAAGTATACGGAAGATTTGTGAGCAAAAGACGGAGACTAAAGGGAAAGAAGCTCGCTGCCTTACGTTGAGTCGTATTCCAGGTAGCGTTTAGCCTATTGTTAGCCTTGTTAAGAGCTTTAGAAAGCTATGCCGTTGAAAGGTTGCGCAGAATACCGCTGCAATATCGCTGTAGGATGCGGTCGAGGATGCGGTAGGTAAGCAAATAACGCATAACTTGTGAATGAAGCGGTTTCAGAGAAAACCCTACATATTTTTTGACCTCCGTTGCCCCCTGAGTACGTGACAGAAGTTTCAGGACGAACAGACGCTCCAGAGGTGAGATGTGACTTAACAGACACACACACACACACACACACACACACACACACACACACACACACACACACACACACACACACACACACACACACACACACACACACACACACACACACACACACACACACACACACACACACACACACACAGACCCAACTACGTACCGTAACCCTCGCTACGCATGCGCGCCGAGGGTTAATAAAAGGTTTCCTTATGTATGTGTATACATAAGTTTGAACCAATGTCAGTAAACTCAGAGGGTTTCTGAAGAAAAACATATCGACCATTTTTGCTTGTGACTTAGACAGATATTCTCGGCATGCATGTGCAATGAGGGTTATGTAGCTTAAGTTCTTGGCTGCATCTTAAGCTTGCTTCTATGTAACAGTAAATATTTGTGGCATTACGTGTACATTCCTACATAGTTAGAGTACATGTATATTCATCCTGCAATACATACATGCAAATGAAAATGAATCTTGTATCAATACTCTTGATTTGGGCAAATTTCATGCATAACATTGCAATTGATATATATGGTATAGCTATGTATGTAGTTAAATGTAGTGTCTGAAATGAATGTTGTATGCCTGTGAGGTCTCTGCTTGCATTCTCACACATTTAGTTCATGCACATACAAAGTCAATGACTATATTTCAAAATCAAAAAGTAACTCTCTCATATATGTGTGGCTCATTTTCCTGTGATTTTATGCTGATTTCTTGATAGGCTGGATTGTCACGCATTTGAACAGCAGCCAGGTCTTCATTGTTGACGATTCCAGGAATGGATATATGCACTTGAATGAGCATAATGTGAGAAGAGTATACAGCTATGCAGAAATTATTGTGGGATCAAAACTTAGGATTATTTTCTCAAAGTGTACTGTATGTGGGTGGTATGTGGAATGATGATACATGCATGTATCATCATTCCACATACCACCCACATACATGTACACAGAGAATAAACAAGTGTAAATGCTGCAGCCCAGGGTATATATTCTCTGTTTTTGCATTGTAAACAAACCATTCATTTATTTACTGCCATACTAATGGATAGTCCTGCATTGATGATAGTGGCAGGACCAATTAACTATATTACCGTGACTGCATAGTCTAGATTGACTATGTTGCTATGGTAATGGCAGATTTATTGCATATATACCTCATCAATATTCAACAGGGTATACATCATAACCATGTCCAATCGGTGTATATTATACACCTCTTGACCATTTTACATATAATTTATTATATAATTTTATGATCACAAGGATGATATTTGGGGATAACAGGAATGTTGAGTATAATCAGCTAGCTCACCCCTATTTATATATCCCATAAACTAATTAATCACATCCTATAAACTCACTTGTCTTTGTGTTTGTGGAAAGAAACAGCAATAATTATCAGTATCACCACTACCAGTGAAGGGCATATGATGGCTCCTACGATAGTTCCAATTATAATTATTGGAATTTCATTGGCATTATCAGTTGTTGAAATATTATTGGCAAAGTCAGTTGGTGAAGCATCAATTGCCAAAGTAGTAGTGATTATGGAATTGGTATAATATTCCCAAGTAAGTGAAGGACCAGCTGAAGGTGATACAACAGAACAATTGGCATAATTTTCCCAAGTAATTGAAGGACCAGGTGAAGTAATTGAAGGACCAGGTGAAGTAATTGAAGGACCAGGTGAAGTAATTGAAGGACTAGGTGATACAACAGAACAACTCTTTGATGTGTTCAGGGACAGAGTAAAGTATTGCTCACTTCTACCATAAGGATTTGTAGCAATACACACGAGCTGTATCCTGCAGTAGTCATTCAGGTCAGTTATTTCAAATGTATGATTCAAAGTTGAACTAGCATCAGAATATGTGGTGCAAGTTGAATTCCAACTGGACTCAGGAAGAGATTTATTAGTGTTCACTTGTATCCACTGAAACACTGGACAAGGTACAGCACTGACACTGCACTTTACTATTACATGTTGGTTCAGGTTCACAGTATAGTTGTAGTACTTGAGAATTGCTTCAGGAGGAACTAAAATATATATTTACAAGAAAATAGCTGAGACTGCTTTAAAAATAGTTATTGGTGACTGGAGCGAGCCCACCTAGCTGTGTCAATGGGCGATTTTTTTATATGTGACCAGGGCACTGTACATACCGTCTAATATTACACTAGGTGGGCTCGAGCTGCTTGCCAAAAATGCACTGCATTCACCTAGTGTCTATATCTAAATCTTGTCTATTTCAAGCCACCTACCCCACCTCATTACAAAAATGACTAGCAATACATACATTTGTGACTTACCAATAATAGCGAAGTACCTATGCAAATATATAGTTTTTCCTTTTCAGTTATGCAGTTTATAACCATTAACACTTACAGCATTCATGCCCTAGGCATGCATATACAGAACCTACTTACAAAGCTGCCCTTCCTTCCTATTTGCGCACTTTCATCCACACACTCACCTCATGACACACACTCAACCTCACCACCCATAAGCTCATTACTTGAGAGGCTAAAGCTCAAGTCTATTAGTGCATTCTACTCTAGATCTGCATTGACTATCTACTTCCAATGTATCTACGGTCAATGATAATTCAAGCCTTAGTAAATTGCTTACTACTGCTAGGGTATAAACACATTGTCAAGTCCCAGGTCCACTCCAAACACACATTGCCTCTAAAAAAACTGGCTCGTCCTAAATCTACCAATTCATTGTGACCTTATTTTAATTTCATACTATTAGTGTTCTTTCAACTTACTCACTATATTACGAACCATTTCACACAGCAAAGTTACAGGGTATGCGGAAGAAGGCTTGTAAATACACATGACACCTGAGAGCAGGGTATACGATCGATAAGTGGGTGTATAATAAGCCCATGCCTGTACTGCCTTGATATATGCACAGCTGAGGTTTTGGCAGTGATATAGGTAATAATACTGCTATCTAGATTAAAGGACCCACCTAGTAACTAGGCTATAATTTTCTCTGGCTATATGTCATGCAGGAAATGTAAGATTGAAAATTGATGATATTACCAGCATTGCCAGTATTACCAGAATTACCTATATTACCAGCATTACCAGTATTACCTATATTACCTATATTACCAGCATTACCAGTATTACCTATATCACTAGCATTACCAGTATTACCTATATTACCAGTATTACCTATATTACCAGCATTACCTATATTACCAGCATTACCAGTATTACCTATATTACCAGTATTACCTATATTACCAGTATTACCTATATTACCAGCATTACCAGTATTACCTATATTACCAGCATTACCAGTATTACCTATATTAGCTACCAGTATTACCTATATTATCAGCATTACCAGCATTACCAGTATTACCAGTATTACCAGTATTACCTATATTACCAGCATTACCAGCATTACCAGTATTACCAGTATTACCTATATTACCAGCATTACCAGCATTACCAGTATTACCTATATTACCAGCATTACCAGTATTACCTATATTACCAGTATTACCAGTATTACCTATATTACCAGTATTACCAGAATTACCTATATTACCAGCATTACCAGTATTACCTATATTACCTATATTACCAGCATTACCAGTATTACCTATATCACTAGCATTACCAGTATTACCTATATCACTAGCATTACCAGTATTACCTATATCACTAGCATTACCAGTATTACCTATATCACTAGCATTACCAGTATTACCTATATTACCAGTATTACCTATATTACCAGCATTACCAGTATTACCTATATTACCATTATTACCTATATTAGCTACCAGTATTACCTATATTACCTATATTACCAGTATTACCAGTATTACCTATATTACCAGTATTTCCTATATTACCAGTATTACCAGCATTACCTATATTACCAGCATTACCTGCATTACCAGTATTACCTATATTACAAGCATTACCTCTGTTACTAGCATTACCAGTAATATAATGATGTAATTTAATGATGTTATGTAAGGACAGTTTACAGATGACGTAATATAATGATGTAATGTAAGGACAGTTTACATCCAGAAGGACCCGATTAGTGAAGTGTCCTGATTAGTGAGGCATCCTGATTAGTGGGGTGTCCTAATTAGTGAGGTGTCCTGATTAGTGGGCTGTCCTGATTAGTGGGCTGTCCTGATTAGTGAGGTGTCCTGATTAGTGGGGTGTCCTAATTAGTGAGGTGTCCTGATTAGTGGGCTGTCCTGATTAGTGGGCTGTCCTGATTAGTGAGGTGTCCTGATAGTGGCTCGTGGACTGTCCTGATTAGTGGGCTGTCCTGATTAGTGAGGTGTCCTGATTAGTGGGCTGTCCTGATTAAACATGGCATTTGGGGCACCAAAAGATGTCCTGATTATTGAGGTGTCCATTTCAGGTAGTCCTGATTAGATCAAGCGTTACATGTACACCAATGACTGACTCTGTTGTGCTCCTCTCCTTTGTGTACAGGTATACACACTCGCTCTCATCCCTCTCCCTCCCCCTCCCACCCTTCCCCATCTCCCCATCTCCACATATCACCAACAGTGGATCGCGAAGAGAGCAACACGAGCACTGCCAGTGCCACGAGCCACTATGGACCCCCCTATTTCTCACGTTCCCCATCGGGGGGCTCTACTGGAAATGAGTCAGGGGGTGAGGGGGATCGACTGGCGAATATACAGAAGAAGATTCGACTTCTGGAATTGGTGAGAGGGAGAGGGGGGGGGGGGGGGGGGGGGAGAGAGGGAGGAAGGGAGGGAGGGAAACAGTTGAGGAAGAACAAGATGATTGGGAGGGTGAAGACTACCCGTCCCTCTGCCCACCCTGTGAGGCTACATACATTAGCCCAGACCCACTTCAAGTGGCAGAGAGGCCGCAAGTATTAGCTACCAGTATTACCTATATTATCAGCATTACCAGTATTACCTATATTACCAGCATTACCAGTATTACCTTTTTTTTTACCATTCCCCTCCCTCACCCACTCCCCCTCCTTTCATTTCACCACCCTCACACTCCCCTCCCTCACCCACTCCCCCTCCACCATCACACCATCTCACACACTCCCTCACCTTTACCCCTCAACTCTCACTCTTCCTTCACTCTCAACCCTCACTTCTCTCACCCTCTCCCTCTCCTCTCCCCCACCCCTCCCCAGGTGAAGGAAGGTTTGGTAAGGTGTATGAGTGTCGTAACCTGGACACAGGTGAGATGATGGCAGTCAAACAGATGTCGGTACAGGAGAAGGACACTGGTACCCTCCAGACCATTTGTGATGAGATTGGAATATTTCAGAAAGTCTCTCATGAAAATATTGTCCAGTTTCATGGACTGGAAGTCCATCATGTGAGACTGTCCTACAGTACATCAGTCAATCTACATGTTTTCCTTATGCTAAGTTTGAGTTCACCTGTTTATCAGGTTGTGTGTTGAGGTGCTTTGGTTGCTTTGTATTTGATTTGTGTGTGTGATTCAGCCCAGCCAGCTGAGCTGCCTTGTCACCTAGAATGTGAGTGTCATGGGTTTGAGTCTCACCCAAGACAGCCAATTATTCTTGGAAAATGACTACTTTGAGCGAGTTGTGTTGTGTTGCTTTGTCTTTCTGTTGTGTTGTGTTGCCTTACCTTAAGGATCTCATGGATGATTAAAGTCATGTACAAGTGTGTGCTATCTCCATTTCTCCTCCCCTTCCTGTTCCCTCTCCTTCTCCCTCTCTCCTCCCTCCATCTCCCCCCACCATTCTTCCCCTCTCCCTCTCTCCCTCTTCCCCTCTCCCTCTCTCCCTCTCCCCCTTTCCCTCTCTCCCTTTCCCTCTCTCCCTCTCTCCCCCCTCTCTCCTCCCTCCCTCCCCCTTCTCTCTCTCCTTCCCTCCCTCCCTCCCTCCTTCCCTCCCCCCCAGACTGAGCTCTACCTCTTCATGGAGTACTGTCATGAAGGTACCCTCTGGACCATAGCCCAACAAGGCCTCCCAGAGCACATGGTCAGAAGGTACACAAGGGACCTTCTGAGGGCAGTGGATATGTTACATGACAGAGGAATCATCCACAGAGACATTAAAGGTAGGTCAGAGTGTCTCTGGTGTCCTGGGACACTCTTGGGACAGAAGGTGTGTGTCCTGATTAATGATGTGTCCTGATTAGTGAAGTGTCTTGATTAGTGAGGTGTCCTGATTAGTGAGGTCTCCTGATTTGATGGTGATACAAAGCGGTTGAAAAGTACGCATACATAAATTGTAACTACATATGTACAATGGTTAATACAGGACCACCACCATTGCTTCATCTCCTTCCCTCCCTCCCTCTCCCTCCCTCCCTCCGCCCTCCATCCCTCCCTCACTCTCCCCTTCCCTCACTCTCCCCTCCCCTCCCTCCCTCCCCCTCCCTCCCTCTCCAGGTGCAAACATCTTCCTCTCCGATAACTCCATCAAGTTGGGAGACTTTGGTCTCGGTGTACAGCTCAAGAACCTCAATAAGACTATGCATAATGAGATACGACAGCAAGTTGGGACTGTCCGTGAGTACACCTTCCTCCATCTTCCTCTTTCACACACACACTCACTCAAACGCACACTCACACACACACACACACACACACACACACACACACACACACACACACACACACACACACACACACACACACACACACACACATTCTTTATCTCTTTTCTTTTCTTCCCCCTCCCTAATACTCTCTTCTTCTCCCTTTCTTTCCCCTCCCTCCCTCCATCCTAACTTATCCCTAATCCTGTCCTAATCCCCTCACTCTCCCCCTCCCTCTTCCCCTCTCCCTCCCCCTCCCCCAGCCTATCTCTCTCCAGAGGTGGTCCTTAAACAAGAGATGGGGAGACCACTGGACATTTGGAGTGTTGGGTGTGTTGTCGTGGAGATGGCCACTGGAAAGGTAACCCCCTCAGGCCATTCACACTACATTGTATGTGTGTCATGGTCACCAGCTTGCAAGGTAGGCTACGTAGAAATATGTGCTAAAAAACAGATCATGATGACATCATCATTACTGATTTACAATGTACAGGTATTAGTTTACAAAAATAAGAGATAAAAAAGTATTAAAATATCTGAACTCTGTTGTTATATAAGTCAGATACATATATATACCCATCAGTACAAGAGGTGATATAGAACGGGTCTAACAACTGTCCCTCCTTCTGACCCCACCCCCCAAATGAGGTGACAAACTGACCTGAGGATGTATATACTACAGTATGTTGTTGCCCAATGTCAGATACATACACATATTGGTCAGCAATGAGGACACTGACTGGCCCCCTCAATCTTCCCTCTCCTTCCTGACCAAATAGTTGTATGAAGTGGCCACTGCTGTCCAGCACTTGCACTCTCTCATTCCCAAAGTCAGCGATGTACATGTTCCCAGTACTGTCAAATTTGATATCATGTGGTGAATCTAGTTTTCCTCTTCCTTCGCCACGTGACCCAATGGATCGGATGAAGTTCAAGTCCAGGTCAAACACCTGAATACGATGGTTATCACTGTCACACACGTACACTTGATGGTTGTATAGCACTACTCCACGTGGATCAACAAACTCCCCCTCCTTACTGCCCTTCTGACCAACACACTTAATCAGTTCACCACTGCTAGTGAACTTCTGCAGCTTGTGCTCACTACACACATAAATATTATCTGTATCATCAATTGCTATGCCTGCAGGGGATACCATCTGTTTTGGTCTATTGCCTCTTGAACCAAATGTCCGAATCCTCTGTCCTCTGATATCAAAGATAGATATTTGATGACCCCACCGTTCATTAACAATCATTTCCCCACGACTGTTGAAGGCAATGCCATATGGTCCCTTCACTCCAGTCACAACCCTCACTGGGTGGCCTAGTTGAGTGGGGTCAGGGTACACAGTGATGGTGAAGGGGCTGCCATTGATTTCTTTGTCATTGAGTCTCACATGAAGTTTGTGTTGGCCTCGACTGACTGCTGTGTATGACACCTCATATCGGGAAGGAGAAGTAGTGGCTACTGCAGTACCAACAACAGGAGACTTCAGTGGCATGGCTTGAACCTTCTTGGACCATGGCCAGCGACTACCACTAGTGGGGGTGGCTTTAGAAACAAGTTCCAGTTCAGCAGTGACATTCTGTTGCAGTGTACATGGCCTACCACTAGTCTCAGTTACTTCAACTATGACATGTGTTGGGTGGTTGGCAGTGGCTGACTGTAGGCCTGGACCACTGACATGGCAGGTGTAGGAGGCAAACTGCTGGGACTGCTGCAGCTGACGAATGAGGGCATCTTTCTCTCTAAGGAGTTGGTCTTTCTCTTGTTCTTTCTCTTGTAAGAGACCTTCCTTCTCCTGTAGGAGGCGTGTCTTGTTGCTGACAGATTCTCGTAGTTCATGTATTTCACCTTGCAGTTGATCCTCCACTTGACGTCGTCTCTCTAGTGTTTGCTGGATCTGAACATTTGTTAGGTGTAGTCTTGTACTCAGCCTTTCTCTCTCTTCCTCTTTTTGTTGGAGTTCATCTCTGAGACTCTGATTTTCTCTCCTACTCTCTCTAATCTCCCTCTCCTGAATGAGGGCATCTTTTTGTCTTAGTTCATTGAGGAATTGATCTATTTCTTGTAAGAGACCTTCCTTGTCTCTCTGCAGTTGGTATTTCTCCTGTTCTTTCTCCTGTAGAAGGTGTGTCTTGCTGCTGACAGATTCTTGTAGTTCATGTATTTTACCTTTCAGTTGATCCTCCACTTGACGTCGTCTCTCTAGTGTTTGCTGGATCTGAACATTTGTTAGGTCTAGTCTCCTACTCAGCCTCTCTCTCTCTTCCTCTTTTTGTTGGAGTTCATCTCTGAGACTCTGATTTTCTCTCCTACTCTCTCTAATCTCCCCCTCCTGAATGAGGGCATCTTTTTGTCTTAGTTCATTGAGGAATTGATCTTTTTCTTGTAAGAGACCTTCCTTGTCTCTCTGCAGTTGGTATTTCTCCTGTTCTTTCTCCTGTAGGAGGCGTGTCTTGCTGCTGACAGATTCTCGTAGTTCATGTATTTTACCTTGCAGTTGATCCTCCACTTGACGTCGTCTCTCTAGTGTTTGCTGGAGCTGAACATTTGTTAGGTCTAGTCTCCTACTCAGACTCTGTCTCTCTTCCTCTTTTTGTTGGAGCTCATCTCGGAGACTCTGGTTCTCTCCCTCTCTCTCCTCATTCTCTTGTCGGAGTTGCTGAATCAGCTGATCCCTCTCCTGAATGTCTCCATCTCTCTCTCCTCCCTCTCCTGCTTCAAGGCTTTGCCTGTACTGTAGAGTTTCTGTCAGAGCTGAGAGACGATGGCAAATCTGCTGGGCTGAGGGACGCTCAGTGTCTGTGTCTTTCAGGCAGTCCACAGCAAGGGAGAACATTGAATGAGTGGTTGTCACTAGACGAAGGTGGTTATCACGACGTGTCAATTCAGGTACTGGTGCATTAGCCCAGCCAGTTGGATACCTCTCATCTCTCACTCTGTTCATTGAGGGACCTGGATCAGGGAACTTGCGGGTGATGATTTGGACCATCAGCACTCCTGCTTGGAAGCAGTCCAGCTTCTCTGTGTAAATGGGAGGGTCCAGCAGAGCCTCGGGAGACATGTAGGCTGGGGTTCCCGGGCATGCAGTGAGGGGAGTGAAGCGAGGGTTCAATGATGTCAGTTTGCTCATCCCAAAATCGGTCACCTTTGCCCTGACACCTGCTCCGATCAGCAACACATTGTTGCTGGAGAGATCACGATGCCAGATTCGATTGGTGTGGAGAAAGGCCAGGGCTTGAGCAATGTCATAGTTGATGTTGACCTGCACGTGATAGGGGAGGCGGGCCTCGGACAGCTCCAGAAAGTGAGTGAGGGAGTCGTCCATCAACTCCATCAGGAGAACGGGCAGGCCCGTTGCGCGATCCTGTGCTACGCCCAAATACTGCACAATGTTAGGGTGTCGGATCTCACTGAGAAAGCGGCACTCCTGCTCGAACAAGGCGCGATTCCTGGGTCGTATCGGGTCGACGATGGTCGGGTGGAGGAGTTTGGCCGCGCAGGGTAGCTCGCCGAGCATGGCCTTACACACCTGGCCGTACGCTCCCGTGCCGAGGGTCGCGTCTCGCAGTAGACGAACGGGGCCGAAACGGAAGGCGATGGGAGCTTGTTCTGCCATTTTAACACCACTTTAGCTGCAGGATGCTAGAGATTAGAGATGACAAACAAACTGTTCCACAACTGAACAGAATACAGAAAAGGAGCCCACAAAAATAACTCGCAAATTCCAGCATTGTGCGCATGCGCGTATTGTAATGAATTATGCATATCGTTTTAATGTAAGTTTGTAAGTTGATTGTACACACACACACACACACACACACACACACACACACACACACACACACACACACACACACACACACACACACACACACACACACACACACACACACACACACACACACACACACACACACACACACACACACACACACACACACACACACACACACACACACACACACACACACACACAGCTGCCCTGGTCAGAATATGACCATCAGTTTCAGATCATGTTCCAGATAGATACTGGCAAGTCTCCTCCCGTCTCTCGAGGTGCTCTCTGTGATGAAGGCCACCAGTTCCTGTTCCACTGTTTCCAGTCCTGCCCCAATGAGAGATGGAAAGCCCCACAACTACTCAGTCATCCCTTTGTCAAGGTACGAGGAAGAAGAGTGAGATATGATTAGGGGGAGAGGAAAGAGGGATTGGGGGGGAGATGGAGAGGAGATAGTGATTGGCGTGCGGAGTATTTTCCCTCATTTCCACCTCTATCTAATAATGTTAGATGGCAGACATAACCTGTAAGCCCTCTGTCCATTACGTCATCAACACCCACAGCCCTAGCCTAGGTGATGTAATGTGAATGATGTAATGCGAATACATTTATTTCTGCCATGAACCCTTTCCACCTCTCTCTAGTAATGGTATCACAGGAACAATGAGTGTCCTAATTAGTGTCCTGATTTCATGGTGTGTTATGTGTAAAGATGATATTTGGGTTATCAAAACATGTCCCATTTCCCTGAGGTGTCCTCACTTCAGGCAGTCCTCATTCCATACATCCCACTATAGATTGGGACATGTATTCTCTTCTCCACATGTGTAGTCCCATCCAATGCCCACCTCTTCAAACCTACTGTATATGTTCATTGTCAGTGATGGTCCTACTTGTCTCCTTCCTTCAGGTCTCAGATGGGGACTAAAGTAGACACAGACCTTATTGCAGATGACATCATCTTTCACTCCTTCATCTCCTTCTCCCTCTCCCTCTCTCCTCTTTTCTACCTTGGAATTATTTTTGTACCCATGCACTCTCTATATATCTAATGATGTGTGAACACCAAGTGTGTGTGTGTACATGAGGGAGGTTGGGTGTCCTGTTTATTGAGGTGTCTTCACTGTAGAGTGTCGTGACTGGAGTGGGTTATGTGGTAGACAGAGGTATACCTGATACACATGGAGGATAGTGGGTATGTAATAGAGGAGGAGGTCCAGATGATGGGTGGCCATGCATGCCCGTACCCAGGGGGGGTTCGGAGGGTTCGGACGAACCCCCCCCCCCCCGCAACAGGTAAAAGTCCGCTTTTACATTCGCTCGTCGTAGTATATCACAGTCGCACACTCCATGGGATCCACGCATGACCACACCTTCTCTAATCGCGCGCAATTGTGTAAAACACGCGACCACGTGAGCGTAGCATATTATTATAAATCGTGCGTTATACATCTCATCAATGGCGTGTCTAGTCGGGTTTCTAAGGTTTCCACAGAATCGGGCTGGGGCTAGGGCTAGGGCTTCTAGCTAGGCGTCTCAAGCGTTCCTGAAACTCGCGTAGTAGATAAATCTATAGACTTGACTAACGGTTGCCTTCCTCCAGTCGCATCACTAGCACTACACGATCGATCACAAAACTAAGTGGGCGGAGCATACATGCAACGTGGACACGTGTATTAGTCTACGTAGCTATTATTATAGCAGATCTGACGGAGATGAGCCACGTCGTATGAAGTTATGTAACATTTTGGATTCATAATGCCTTTACAAGTCAGAATGTGTTCTGTGAATATCCATTTCCCCATATGCTGTTTATCATGCCTGAAAATGCACTAGAAGTGGTCTCAGAGCATCTAAAAATCAAAATTTTCCTGGGGGAGCATGCCCCCAGACCCCCCTAGGTTTGCACATGCATATATAGCTAGCACATGCATAACTAGAAATTACTCAAATATATCTCTAGAATCACCCATGATTATTGTTCACGCACAGCTACAAATCACATGTACTGGTGCTAATGATGAAGGCACTCACTTAAATCACCCGTAGGAGTCCATATTTTTGCAAAAAGAACCCCCCCCCATAAAAATCCTGGGAACGGCCCTGCCATGGACTCTCCTGCTTTAAGGCTTTGTACTGAGGAATCTCAGAGCTGCATGGCAGACGATGGAAACTCTGCTGGGCTGATCGAGGGATGCTCTGCATGTGTCTGTGTCGGTTATGATGTAGACAGAGGTATACCTGATGGTAGTGGGATATGTAATAGAGGAGGAGGTCCAGATGATTAATGGTAGCCACCTTACAACTGACCTGAGGTTGACAGGAGGGGACATGATATACTCCACTAGTTGGGACACTTCTATCCCACTAGTGTGTGGGGGTATAGAGAGGTTCCACTGTAGTTACATGTATAGGGTGTATGGGAACTGGAGAGTCTGTCCAGTCTGATACCCATTCTAATGACAGGAGTGAAGAGGTGAGGTAGGTACAACAAGACAATTCTACCCTGCACTGTATACCCTCCTACACTCCCTCCCCAGGTAACCAGGACTCCTCTTCCCTAACACTCTCTCTTCTCTAATTGGATGAGCAAGAGTCATCCCACCTAGATGTTGAGATGGAAAATATTTATGGTAGGACTACATGTACCTGCTCAGTTGGTAAGAGTGTCACCTAGAATGCGAGTGTCGTGGGTTCGAATTCCACTCGAGGCAGCTAATTTTGTGTTGTGTTGTTTTGTCTTTCTGTTGTGTTGTGTTGCCTTTCCTTGTCTTTCAAGCATCTCATGGATGATTAAAGTCATGTATGTCACTAAATATTAAATTTTACTGTGGGCTCTTTGGATATTTTGTCATCCTGCATATGCACATGTTTTGTTTTTCCACCTACGACTGGGTAGGCTCACTCCCACTTACTCACAATACTACCAACTGTTCATCAAGCTATGATATTGGGAATACATTATGTATATCTATAGCCTCACCCCCACCTCCCCATCTCATTGGAGACACATCACATGACATATTGTGACTGTATATATGGGGTTAAAGACACATATCACATGACATATTGTGACTGTATATGGGGTTAAAGACACTACACTGTAGGTAAAAATATATGTGGACTGTTTTTACAGCTGGGCCTCGAGTGACCTTCCAGTCATCCATTGACAGTATTCCAGGAATGGAACAGGGACCTCAGAGCGACATGTACACCACGCCCTCCTTTATTAGTATGTAACGGTCACTGGAAAAGGGAAAAAGAGGGAGTTTGAGTCACAATTTGTTGGGGAAGAGGGAGAGGGAGAAGGAGGGAGGGAGGGAGGTAAGGAGGGAGGGAGAAAGAGGGAGTTTGAGTCACAATATTTTCCTAATTTCTACCAACTACAATCATCTTTCCATCATTTCTGCTGTCCAGAATCGCAAGGACCAGTTGAGGAAGAACAAGATGATTGGTAGAGTGAAGACTACCCATCCCTCTGCCCATCCTGTGAGGCTACATACATTAGCCCAGACCCACTTCAAGTGGCAGAGAGGATGCAAGTTAGGTTAGTGGGAGAGTTCCATCTCTACAGTATCTCTTTATTCTCTCACTGTCACCCTTTAAACCTTCCCTCTTTTCTCCTCTCTAACCCACTCATCCTTCCCCAATCTCACCATCTCACCTCACTTCCTTACACTCCCTCACACCCTCTCTCTCTCTCTCACACACACACACACACACACACACACACACACACACACACACACACACACACACACACACACACACACACACACACACACACACACACACACACACACGTACACCTGCCTCCTACTTATCTCTCTTCTTTCTCTCCCCCCTCCCTAATACTCTTCTCCTTCTCCCTTTCTTTCATACGCCTTACTTTCCCCTCCCTCCCTCCATCCTAACTTGCCTACTCTATCCCTAATCCTATCCTAATCCTCCCACCCTCTCCCACTCCCTCTCCCCCTCCCCCTCCCCCAGCCTATCTCTCTCCAGAGGTAGTCCTTAAACAAGAGATGGGGAGACCACTGGACATTTGGAGTGTTGGGTGTGTTGTCGTGGAGATGGCCACTGGAAAGGTAACTCCCTCAGGCCATTCACAGTACATTGTATGTGTGTCATGGTCACCAGCTTGCAAGGTAGGCTCCATATGGAAATAATTATGCGCTAAACATGTTCTTAACAAATAATGATGGCATTATCATTACAGTAGATACACAATGTACAGGTATTAGTTTACAAAAGTAAGAGATAAGAGAAAGTATTAGAATATCTGAACTCTGTTGTTATTACAATCAGATACATATATATACCCATCAGTACAAGAGGTGATATAGAACGGGCATGACAACTGTCCCTCCTTCTGACCCCACCCCCCAAATGAGGTGACAAACTGACCTGAGGATGTATATACTACAATATGTTGTTGCCCAATGTCAGATACATACACATATTGGTCAGCAATGAGGACACTGGCTGGCCATTCCAATCTTCCCTCTCCTTCCTGACAAAATAGTCATATGAAGTGGCCACTGCTGTCCAGCACTTGCACTCTATGATTCCCATAGTCAGCAATGTACATGTTCCCAGTACTGTCAAATTTGATATCAAGTGGTGAATCTAATTCTCCTCTTCCTTTGCCACATGAGCCAATGGATCGGATGAAGTTCAAGTCCAGGTCAAACACCTGAATACGATGGTTATAGCAGTCACACAGGTACAATTGATGGTTGTATAGTGCTACTCCATGTGGATCATTAAACTCCGCCTCCTTACTGCCCCCCTTACCGACACACTTAATCAGTTCACCACTGCTAGTGAACTTCTGCAGCTTGTGCTTACTGCTCACATAAATATTGTCCATATCATCAATTGCTATGCCTGCAGGGGATACCATCTCTTCTGGTCTATTGCCTCTTGAACCAAATGTCTGAATTCTCTGTCCTCTGATGTCATAGATAGATATTTGATGACCCACACTTTCACTTACAATCATTTCCCCATGACTGTTGAAGGCAATGCCATATGGACAGTTCACTCCAGTCACAACCCTCACTGGGTGGCCTAGTTGAGTGGGGTCAGGGTACACAGTGATGGTGAAGGGGCTGCCATTGATTTCTTTGTCATTGAGTCTCACATGAAGTTTGTGTTGGCCTCGACTGACTGCTGTGTACGATACCTCATATCGGGAAGGAGAGGTAGTCAGATAAGATGTCCCTTCACCACCCACCACAGGAGTCTTCTTGGACCATGGCCACCATCTCTTGCTGGTAGTCTCTTGGGGAGGAGGGATAGTGGCTACTACATCACATACTATTGGCTGTGACCCAGATGGACTGGCTTTAGAAACAAGGTCCAGTTCAGCAGTGACATTCTGTTGCAGTGTACATGGCCTACCACTAGTCTCAGTTACTTCAACTATGACATGTGTTGGGTGGTTGGCAGTGGCTGACTGTAGGCCTGGACCATTGACATGGCAGGTGTAGGAGGCAAACTGCTGGGACTGCTGCAGCTGACGAATGAGTGCATCTTTCTCTTGTAAGAGACCTTCCTTCTCCTGTAGGAGGCGTGTCTTGCTGCTGACAGATTCTCGTAGCTCATGTATTTCACCTTGCAGTTGATCCTCCACTTGATGTCGTCTCTCTAGTGTTTGCTGGATCTGAACATTTGTTAGGTCTAGTCTCCTACTCAGCCTCTGTCTCTCTTCCTCTTTTTCCTGGAGCTCATCTTGGAGACTCTGATTCTCTCTCCTACTCTCTCTAATCTCTCCCTCTCTCTCCTCATTCTCTTGTTGGAGTTGCTGAATCAGCTGATCCCTCTCCTGAATGTCTCCATCTCTCTCTCCTCCCTCTCCTGCTTCAAGGCTTTGTCTGTACTGAGGAGTCTCTTTCAGAGCTGACAGACGATGACAAATCTGCTGGGCTGAGGGACGCTCTGTGTCTGTGTCTTTCAGGCAGTCCACAGCAAGAGAGAACATTGGGTGAGTGGTTGTCACTAGACGAAGGTGGTTATCACGACGTGTGATTTCAGCTACTGGAGAGATGATCCAACCAGTTGGGTTTCTCTCATCTCTCACTCTGTTCATTGCAGGACCTGGATCAGGGAACTTGCGGGTGATGATTTGGACCATCAGCACTCCTGCTTGGAAGCAGTCCAGCTTCTCTGTGTAAATGGGAGGGTCAAGCAGAGCCTCAGGAGACATGTAGGCTGGGGTTCCCGGGCATGCAGTGAGGGGAGTGAAGCGAGGGTTCAATGATGTCATTTTGCTCATCCCAAAATCGGTCACCTTTGCCCTGACACCTGCTCCGATCAGCAACACATTGTTGCTGGAGAGATCACGATGCAAGATTCGATTGGTGTGGAGAAAGGCCAGGGCTTGAGCAATGTCATAGTTGATGTTGACCTGCACGTGATAGGGGAGGCGGGCCTCGGACAGCTCCAGAAAGTGAGTGAGGGAGTCGTCCATTAACTCCATCAGAAGAATGGGCAGACCCGTTGCGCGATCCTGTGCCACGCCCAAATACTGCACAATGTTGGGGTGGCGGATCTCGCTGAGAAAGCGGCACTCCTGCTCGAACAAGGCGCGATTCCTGGGTCGGGTCGGGTCGACGATGGTCGGATGGAGGAGTTTGGCCGCGCAGGGTAGCTCTCCGAGCATGGCCTTACACACCTGGCCGTACGCTCCCGTGCCGAGGGTCGCGTCTCGCAGTAGACGAACGGGGCCGAAACGGAAGGCGATGGGAGCTTGTTCTGCCATTTTAACACCACTTTAGCTGCAGGATGCTAGAGATTAGAGATGACAAACAAAACTGCACAAAATCCACACAAAATAACACTTGCATTGTGCGCATGCGTCATATGGTGCGACTGACGACTGACGATGGGACACTCTCCTCTGGAGTATGACTCAAGACCTTGATTCTGACTGGAGGCTGCATGAAACTGAACTTTAGACTGGGCCTGTGGCAGCTAGATGTGCACACATGGCAGACGGGACAGATACTCATCACTGAGTCGTACCTACATGTCATGGTGGGATGGGTTAGCCCCTTCAGTGCATGTTGTCGACAGCTGTGCGTCCGGTCTGAAAGTTGTTAACCGAAACTATGCGTGTGTGTTTTATACTTTTTCTTTTTGTTTTGTAAATAGCCACATTCCTATCTGGTCAGCGGCAAGAATGAATGAACAGCAGAGAGAGAGAGAGAGAGAAACAAAAAACAAAACCAAATAACAGCAAAGAGAACGAACAATGCATGTGACTACACAACACCGTCGAGAGATGGAGGGAGAGTAGCCTCGCTTCTAGGCCTTCCCTGCGAGTATTTACATAAAGCGCCGATTGCGCGTGGGAGGAGAATATTGAAAAGTCGGTAGGGGTGAGCACATTATTCTGGTAGGTTTTCACGGGAATAAGAATAATTCCGTGCATTTCGGGGAAGTTTTGAACTATGAATACCTGGCGATTGGCGAACAGAGCGCACGGGGGACGATTTTTTATTGGGGCGAGCGTGAGCGAGCCCCTACCTTGATGATGTCAATGGCAGTCGTGTCCGTCCGTCCGTCCGACCGCGTACGTCCTCATGTTTGCGCATGCGCGAAACCATGTGACTAAGCAAGATCACGTGACATCTATTTTGAAAATCTGTCTCATGCATGAGTCATGATGAGCAAGTTGAACGTCAGCAGAGGCTGGAACAGGGAACGAAGAAGGCAACGGGAACGGGAGAGACGTGCCAGAGAAACACCTGAAGAGACAGAAGACGGAACCTACGAAATCAGAGAGACCGGGAAAGAAGACAGCAAAATACGCATTTGCAGAATTCGCGTGACATCGCGTATGCGCAGCGTATAAGCGCTCTGTAGTGCATGCTGCGTATACAACTGTTTTGTATATCTTAAAAGACTCGCACGAAAATTCTGTAAATTCATCTTGAATGTACCATCATCAGCTACAAATATCAGCGTTTATGGAGAATTGGGCAGGATTCCACTGAAAATAAGAAGAAATATAAATATTGGCTACGTCTTTCAACATCACACAATATATCTCCCATATTGTGGGCCTGCTATAGAAAACACCAAGAACTAAATTCATTGTGGTTATCACATATACGGTCGGTATTGAATCATTGTGTCCAGACTAGAGCCAGCAGAGGTAATACTTAGTGTCAAAGAACGGTTATATGATCAATATTTGCAAAAGTGGAGACAGGATATAACATACTCTCGGAAAATGAGAACCTACCAACTATTCAAGATTAACTACAACCTGGAACCTTATTTGCTTCTACCATCCCACCTGCATACAGCAATTGGAAGGTTCAGAATAAGTTGCCACTCATTAGCCATTGAAACAGGAAGATATACCAGGCCACCTTTACCTCCAGAGGAAAGAGTATGTCAAACATGTGGAGTCATGGAAGATGAAAAACATTTTCTGTTAAACTGCTCTTCAACACAAAGATTGCCAGAATACAAGCACTTTTTAAGTACCTGTGAAAGGGAAATACAAAGCTATATATTATGCTCTCCACAGATGCAAAGTTTAAAACAGTTATATATGTCTTGTCCTAATTACAATGTAATATTCAGTTTAGCTAAACTTATACATGTTGCTTTTAAGAGTAGATAATATATTCTCTGTTTTCGTTTTTTTTTTGTTGTTGTTACTGTTTGTATGAAAATGGGCCTTCTGGCCTCTATAGTCAAGTATTATTATTATTATATGTACGTCGCATGCGTCCCCGCGCAATGCACGCAAATGTAGCCAGCCTTGCCCTCAAAATGCGCCCATGGATCCTCCGTGCCTATGCGTATTGGTGCGTAGTTTATATATGCCACCCAAAATAGTGAGAATTTTAGGTCCAATTTTGGGAATAATGGGGGGAAATATTGGGGAAACTAATGGAATTTCAGAATCGAATAGTCAGCGCGTAATATAAAGGCTCGCGGGGAAGCCCTGGAACGGCTTGCGGTATAAACTCATGCTATTCGTAGACAGCAGGGTGCAACGTTCGTGAGAAAGCCAGCAGCAGGCTATTAAGTAAAGCGCCCTTCGTGTAACTTCTGATGCGTCCACGGAGCACGAAACGGGCTGAGGGGTCTGACACGGGCAGAATACTCGTACGGCCTTCAAGAAATCAACATAAAATCACGACATGAAATCATAAATCAGGCATTCACTATTAGTTTGTAAACGTCCGTAAACTAACATAATGATGTGGTAACTTCCGCATATTTCCGTATACTAGGTATTTGTGACTGGATACCGTCCACTGAAATCAAGTGAAATCATGTACATGTGATGTACATGTAGTCTGTCTTAACCTCATGCAGTATGTTAGTGATGTATTTTGTCTGGTGGGGGAGGAGCTGGCCTACAGGGAACTGGGAGACGACATTCTTGTACTGGAGAAATGTGACCGTGGAAGGGGAACACAACCAAGGTAAGTAGAAAGGCATTAAATAGGGTTACTACCAGTCACACACACATGTACATGAGTTGTGTTGATTTGTATGTGTGATTTGACCCAGCCAGCTGAGCTGCCTCGGTAGCTCAGTTGGTGGAGCATCTGCCTAGAACACAGAATATTGCGGGTTTGAGTTCTGCCCAAAGCAGCTCATTTTGGGGAATTATTGCTTACAATAGTAAAAAAAATGACAAGGGACAAGTAAATAACAAATTTAGGAAATTTGAAGTGTAATATAGGAATTGCATAAAAATGAACAGAGACAAGATTGGGACACAGACATGCTATATACATCAATGTACTAAAAGGTATGTTGATGTACATAGCATGTCTGTGTCCCAATCTTGTCTCTGTTCATTTTTATGCAATTCCTATATTACACTTCAAATTTTTTATTTACTTGTAATATTAATAAGAAGAAGAAGAAGAAGAAGATGGAAAACATGGCAAAAATATGAAAAGCACTTTTTAAGCTATTACACACATCTTACATCATAACACAACCAATTTTAGTGTACTGGTTATTTTTCACACATTCTTCACCTTGATATCATTAAAAGTGAAATCAACTTCAAATTGAAAGTGAAAATGAACAAAATCCTTATATATGGTTTTCAATGGGGATAGACCATAGCAATCCCTATATACACAGTACTACCGTACTGTGTGATACAAAGTCAATGACTATATTTCAAAATCAAAACGTAACTCTCTCATATATGTGTGGCTCATTTTCCTGTGATTTTATGCTGATTTCTTGATAGGCTGGATTGTTACGCATTTGAACAGCACCCAGGTCTTCATTGTTGACAATTCCAGGACTGGATATATGCATTTGTACAGCTGCTTCATCCAGAGCTTTCCTGCAGAAGTGGTATTAATAGTGATAGGGTGAGCTTATTACACCTCCCATAATGTGTATGAGCATAATGTGAGAAGAGTATACAGCTATGCAGAAATTATTGTGGGATCAAAACTTCGGATTATTTTCTCTAAATTCCAAAGTGTACTGTATGTGGGTGTTATGTGGAATGATGATACATGTACACAGAGAATAAACGCTGCAGCCCAGGGTATGTATTCTCTGTTTTTGTAAACAAACCATTTATTTATTTAGTGCCATACTAATGGATAGTTCTGCATTGATGATAATGGCAGGACCAATTAACTATATTACCGTGACTGCATGGTCTAGATTGACTATGTTGCTATCATGATGGTAATGGCAGATTTATTGCATATACACCTCATCAATATTCAACAGGGTATACATCATAACCATGTCCAATCGGTGTATATTATACACCTCTTGATCATATTACATATAATTTATTATATAATTTTATGATCACAAGGATGACAATTGGGGATAACAGGAATGTTGAGTATAATCAGCTAGCTCACCCTTATTTATATATCCCATAAACTAATTAATCGCATCCTATAAACTCACTTGTCTTTGTGTTTGTGGAAACAAACAGCAATAATTATCAGTATCACCACTACGCATATGATGGCTCCTACGATAGTTCCAATTATAATTATTGGAATTACATTATCAGTTGTTGAAATATTATTGACAAAGTCAGTTGGTGAAGCATCAATTGCCAAAGTAGTAGTGATTATGGAATTGGTATAATCTTCCCAAGTAACTGAAGGACCAGCTGAAGGTGATACAACAGAACAATTGGCATAATTTTCCCAAGTAATTGAAGGACCAGGTGAAGTAATTGAAGGACCAGGTAATACAACAGAACAACTCTTTGATGTGTTCAGGGACAGAGTAAAGTATTGCTCACTTCTACCATAAGGATTTGTAGCAATACACACGAGTTGTATCCTGCAGTAGTCATTCAGGTCAGTTATTTCAAATGTATGATTCAAAGTTGAACTAGCATCAGAATATGTGGTGCAAGTTGAATTCCAACTGGACTCAGGGAGAGATTTATTAGTGTTCACTTGTATCCACTGAAACACTGGACAAGGTACAGCACTGACACTGCACTTTACTATTACATGTTGGTTCAGGTTCACAGTATAGTTGTAGTACTTGAGAGTTGGTTCAGGAGGAACTAAAATATAAGAAAATGGCTGAGACTGCTTTAGAAATAGTTATTGGCGACTAGAGCGAGCCCACCTAGCTAGTTGTGTTGATGGTCGATTTTTTATATGTGACCAGGGCACTGTACATACCGTCTAATATTACACTAGGTGGGCTCGATTTGCTTGCCAAAAGTACACTGCATTCACCTAGTGTCTAAATCTTGTCTATTTCAAGCCACCTACCCTACCTCATTACAAAAATGACTAGCAATACATGCATTTGTGACTTACCAATAATGGCAAAGTACCCATGCAAATATATAGTTTTTCCTTTTCAATTCTGCAGTTTATAACCATTAACACTTACAGCATTCATGCCATAGGCACATATACAGAACCTACTTACAAAGCTGCCCTTCCTTCCTATTTGCGCACTTTCATCCACACACTCACCTCATGACACACACTCAACCTCACCACCCATAAGCTCATTACTCTACTCAAGTCTATTAGTGCATTCTACTCTACTTGCACTAATTAGATCTGCATTGACTATCTACTTCCAATGTATCTACGGTCAATGATAATTCAAGCCTTAGTGAATTGCTTACTACTGTTAGGGTATAAACACATTGTCAAGTCCAAGGTCCACTCCAAACACACATTTCCTCTAAAAAAACTGGCTCGTCCTAAATCTACCAATTCATTGTGACCTTATTTTAATTTCATACTATTAGTGTTCTTTCAACTTACTCACTATATTACAGACCATTTCACATAGCAAAGTTACAGGGTATGCGGAAGAAGGCTTGTAAATACACATGACACCTGAGAGCAGGGTACATTCGATAAGTGGGTGTATAGTAAGCCCATGCCTGTACTGCCTTGATATATGCACAGCTGAGGTTTTGGCAGTGGTATAGGTAATAATACTGCTATCTAGATTAAAGGACCCACCTAGTAACTAGGCTATAATTGTCTCTGGCTATATGTCATGCAGGAAATGTAAGATTGAAAGTTGATGACACAATTATACCCATTCCCAAAACTGTGATTCATCAACTGAGACTATAGGTAGCTGTAATATCAGTAGATAGATATGCATGGTATACCATTACATTGACTCTCTTACTAGCTGCAGCATCGTTGATCACAGTGAGATTTCCTTCTATTTCACCTGTCATAACTCTATTCATACAAATAATAATTACATGACATTTGTAGATCCCATTATCATTTTCCACTGCACCACCTATTTCATATATAACACCACTTGTTCCAGCTGTTGTGAGTGTCACAGTTACACCACTTGGATGCTGTATTATATAGTCAGTTGCTTGTGGGTAGCTCACTGCAGTACAAGTTATATTTACACTGGAACCAATCCTTACAGGATTACTTGAAAAGATAAGTGAAATTTCTGGGTAAACTGTGATAGAGAAAAAAATGATTGCGTACAATAACACTCTTTGAGCATACCTCCTCAAAAGACATTTAGGCAGCACTGTGGACAATTATTATGCACATAATTATGTATAATATTATACTACTTTTTCTTTCATCCCTATATCCTCAATGAAAATGGATTAGGTGGTAAAAGCCTGTCCGTAGGATTATACAAAGAATTGCAAATCAATAGCTTTAGGAGGACTGAAAAAGAGCAGACAGTTGATACTTTGGGTTTGTGAAGGACATGAGGAGAAGACAACGCTATAGTATGGTGCAGACGGTGCTGTTTCCATCTCTATATACACCAATGGTGTTATCCAAACACTACGTTTTTGATACACCTTGAGTGAATCAATGAATAGTGCTGCCACGCACTTTATTATGCCTCGGTGCGCATGCGCGCAGCGAGCATACGGTAGTCACATTGTGTGTCTGTCTGTTCCAGCTGTATCTGTTCCGCTGGTGGAAATCAAGTGAAAGTAAATGTTTATACGGCTATAAAGCCGTGTTTTCTTGATTTGAAATTTGGCACATTTGTAAAATAGTGCTTTGTTCTTGAATTATGGCAAAATTTGTGTACTTCGAGGCCATTAGGAGCACCTACGACACCTCCAATCGAAAATCTACTAAAAATAGGCCGCCTTACGATGGTAATATTCTCTGGCCCTAGCTTTTAGTGTAGTAGAAGCAGAAGAGTGAGTAGCTCGTGCTTAGACTCGGGTAGCCACGCCTATTAATCACGAGCTTAGCCGTGTCCAATTTGTCGCATAGCTACAGGCGTATAGCTACCACCGAGGCATTGCACCACCGGTGCTTTCATATTGTACAAGTAAATACATTACTGGAAGAGATAATGATCAGTAGTACATGAACTATATATAAGGAATATTATACTATTCCCCAGTATGTGATGATATATTTCCACATGCAAAGATTGAAGTTCACTGATTTTATGGTTATTGAGTTACGCTTCCTTAAGAAGAAAAAGGAGATGGAGAACATGACAAAAATAAAAAAGGCACTTTTTCTGCTATTATGCACATCTTACATCTTCATATTGATATCATCAAAAGTGTATCAACTTGAAAAAAGTGAAAGTAAAAATAATGGGGATAGACCCTAGCAATCCCTATGTACACAGTAAGTGCGAAACTACACGCTTATCAGTATACATATATAAATTACATTCTGGATCCGGTGACGCAATCACGTACACAATGCCCAAATATGACACATATACTAGATAAAGAACTTGCTCTTTATCTAGTATTGGGCATGATTTACATAAACAATAGAGAGTTCATACCCCAAACAGAGAAACACTGTCTTTGATTGTTTTCTTCACAAACACAACTATAGTTCTGCCCTCCAACCTCTGAAATTGTAACATTGTCTGTTACAAGGTAGCTATGACCATAGCCACTTTCAAGGACTTGGCTGCCACTCAACCATGAAAATCCATTAGTTTGAAAGCACACAGTTGAACAATCAAGTTGTAGAAGTTTGCCAACTTGAGCCTCTATATAGATTGTGCTATCACACTCTGCAGGTGAACCAATACATATAAATTTTTTTAAACGCTTTCATGAAGAGAGGAGGGCTTTTTAGCTACTCGCGCTCACCTGACTGACATGAGCCTGAAGTAAATATCAATACCAGAAGTAGACGGTGTGAAAACAAATTGCCAACCATATTTCTTTGGCTGAGGTCACTCGCTTTGCGCTTTTGCCACTGTACTATATCACAATTAACGGGCCCGTACGCAGCCCTTGACATTGGGGGGTTCGCGCGTGAGCATTTTAATTACGCCATCCCCGAACCTATGTATAGCTAGCGTTTTTTTTATAATACACTTTATGCCATATTAACATTCATACTAAAACCAAAAAAAAAACAAAAAAAAATTGGCCGTGTTTACATAACTTTCGCACGCATAGGCCAGGCTATTAGCATGACCATGCACCACATTGAATTTCAGCACTGGAGGCGAGCGGGATGAAGCCCGCTTCTACGTTTGCACATTTCGTGATCTCACACTATGTAGGCCTATGTGCAAAGTCTGCCGATATACTGCTCAGCTAACGAGTTCGCTTCGCTCATTCAATTATGCATGCGACTAGTGCAGCTAAGTCGCAACCCTCCAAGGGGGGTTCGATCGAGCCCCGGAGCCCCCCCTGCGTACAGGCCTACTTAATTTGCTAAGAGCGGTGAAATATCACTGGAAGACAGGACATTGGACTCAGCTAACCATTTTATGAAGCTGGGCCTCGCTCCGCCCATCAAATTTACTCGCGCTCGTGAAATTGCGCTAGAGACTAGTGCGTTTTCTCATCAGCCTTGAATGTTATGACACATATCTATGCAGCTTCTACCAGGTCTCATCGCTGAAATAGTAACTAGTCAAGTATTGAGCGTAATTTGCCGGGACTTTATTACTCCAAAATTGCACCAGAAACGATCTCAAAAGGTCTATATAGCAAATATTTTTCTGTGGACATACCCCTCTCTAGGTGGAGCGGTTGCGCGCGCGCGCAAACCCCGCCCCAACAATATGTATTCAACAACATGCGTACGGGCCTACAGATGTATATAGCTAACCGAAGTATAGAGGAAAATAAATCAAGGAAGCTTAAGACTGCATAACCCATATCCCTACATCTGTAATTACTAAAAGTGTTTACACTCACCAACAATGCATGGTGATATCTAAATATTCAAATCACTTTAGTTGCTCCATATTTCCTTGATTTTTGTAAATAGTAATACTATTCCTCACTACATTCATACATTTTCAACTTCAGTTGTGAGTACACAACAAGTAATATAAAAAATAATGAATGAGGTACACTATGCAAAATTGTGAAGGAATCTCAAGCACTATATATATTTTCAGGATCCTATATAATACTCCTGAATGTGTTCTACTCATTTCAAGTCCTCTTTCGGTATAGCCAAAAACCAACAAAAGCACATATGCACACAAATAATATTGTTATTCCTACAATGCTGAGTGATATTATTAGCTTCCAATTAACATGAGTAGACTTATTAGAGAGTCGGTAGACTCTCTATGTAGGGATGGCGCCGACAGGACACGCCCATTTTCCAAACTAGAATGGCCCAGAACTCCCAAACGCGGCAGTTACAAACCCTTTTGGACACATACACGTACTCTACGAGCGATTCTGTACCCGCTAAGACCCTCAAAGCACGTAAAATACACAGCTACAATGACTTACGGAAGTTGCCACACCCCCCTTTTTGGATTTTTTTTGTTCATCATCTTCATCTTCTTCTTCTTCTTCTTCAGTTAAACTGGCCTACCGCAAAAGCGGCACAAGTACCGTCCTTGGTTTTTACATGAAACGACTCCTTTCCCTTGCATGCGTGATCCTTGACCAATAGAATCTTCGTAACTCTACTCAGGGCTCTGTAATCGCAAATTTTCCTTATTTGTTGGAAGCCATTTCTATATGGTCACGTGCACACGTTTCAATGAAAGGTGGGGCTCAAGCGCGCGCAGGTCCGCGGGAGTAGAAGCGGGTGGGGCTCGTGCGAAGACAAGCAAGTAGGGATTACTCTACGTACAGAACACTGTAGGTACCCAAGAAAAACTAGTAAAACAAGTGTAAAAAACATTTCATTAAAATGTTAAAGGATGTAGGGATGGTAGTGCCAAAAATTAAAGGAACAAGATTGTAATAAGTTATTAACCCAAGTGGTGCACAGTGAACAACTGAGTATGATATGACCATACACAACTTATGTATATAGTTTGGAGTTCAGAGTTCACGCTACCACAAAGATGAATTTCAATTCATGTATGCAGACAAGGGATAATTGCATGCAACAATAACAACATGCGTAACCCCTCCCTACATTTTATTTCATGGGGTTACGCATGTTGTTATTGTTGCATGCAATTATCCCTTGTCTGCATACATGAATTGAAATTCATCTTTGTGGTAGCGTGAACTCTGAACTCCAAACTATATACATAAGTTGTGTATGGTCATATCATACTCAGTTGTTCACTGTGCACCACTTGGGTTAATAACTTATTACAATCTTGTTCCTTTAATTTTTGGCACTACCATCCCTACATCCTTTAACATTTTAATGAAATGTTTTTTACACTTGTTATTAATAAGAGGAGTAGGTGTAACTGGAACACTCCAATGAGGTGATGATGAAACAGTAACAGAGATCTTTAAGTCATTTAGTGACAGAGTATAGTGCTGTTCACTTGTGCCATAAGGGTTTTTAGCAATACACATGACATGTATCCTGGAGTTATCATTCAGGTCACTCATTTCAAATGTATAGTTCAAAGTTGATGTGGTTGTCTTGTCAACATATGTTGTTGAATTCCAACTGGACTCAGGGAGAGGTTCCTCAGTGTCTGCTAGCATCCACTGAAACTCTGGGCGAGGTACGGCACTGACACTGCAGTTCAGTAATACTAGTTGGTTTAGTTTTTCTATAGTGTGGTTGTAGTACTCCACAAGTGGTTGAGGAGAAACTAGCAAAAAATATATACATCAGTGGAATGTGCATATATGTATGATGCTTAATTGGGCAAGTGGGAGCAAGCCTACATAGTTGTCAGTATACCTACTTGTCTCAACGCACTGATTGTGTAAGTATCAAAAAGTAGAGAAATAAGTGCAATATATTATGTGCTACGATAAATGAGCAAGCAGCAAGACATGTACAGGGGATGAGGGCATGCAACAATAACATGCGTAACCCCACAATAAAAGAGATCTAAGGAAGGGTTACGCATGTTATTATTGTTGCATGCCCTCATCCCTTGTATATACATGTCTTGCAGCAAATTATTGCTTGCTCATTGTATTGTATAGTACACTTGATCTCATTGTATCATAGTGCACTTGATCCGAGTGCACACAACTAATCTTGTCTCATATTCAATGGCACAAAAGTGCTGCATAATATTATATACTGCACTTGTTTTTCCACTTTTTGGCACTGTCATTCCTATATCTGTCAAATGTTTTTACACTTGTTTCACTGTTTTTTGTTTTATACTCGCTTGCTTCTTTGTGTGTGTGCTAGTACCACCCCATTTTGCTGCTTGTGGCATGTGAAACGCACATGAGTAATAATGAGGAAATGGCATTCTACTACAGAAATGCTAGCTTTACTCATCCAAGAGGAGTCCTACAAAGGTTCCATTGGTGAAAGGCACTGAGGCAACTGCACACAAGAATAACAAGCCTTTTGGTACAAAAATCAAGGTAAATACTTGTATCAATTTTGTGCTAGCAAGGCTGTTTGAAGAATTAGAAGAAGAAGGTGTATGTATCCAAAAAGGGTTATTACTATTATGCGCATAATCTTTTGGCTAGTGGGCACCTCCTTTGAGTTTACATTGGGCTTCAATATTACCTATTTTGACATACCTTTAAAAGCAGCTAGAATATCAAGGCGTTTAGACCCTATTAAAATGCGGTATATTCCTTCATCTGACAACTGAACATCTGAGATTTTAAGACCCTCTTCAACAATTGTGAATCTTGGAAAGTGAGTGGGTGTTATTACTGATATATTTTCTACTGAGTCTTTGTAATACGTAACAAGTGCCCAGTGAGTATTAGCAGAGGGTCTGCCCCTGTCCACTTCAACAGCAATTAAGGATGTGTTTACAATGAAAATTTCTTGAAGAGTCATTCCATTGAGAATTTTGGGACGGGCTGAAAGAAATATAGACAAGGTGCAAGTAACATACATAACACCTGTAATAAAAAGATGTAGGGAGGGTTACGCATGTTATTATTGTTGGATGCCATTATCCTCTGCCTTTGCTTCACAGTACACCTTGTTTCTCAAACTTGCCTTTGTCTGCATACTGCACCCTTGTTTCTATAGTTTTTGGCACTATCATCCCTACATCCTTAAAAATGCTAACTTTCCTTCCTATAAGCACGATACAATCTACCTTATAAGTTATAGTCTGGCACTCTACCTGTTGTGCATAGAAACACTCATAGCCCATGTTAGGTGTCTAAAAAGGCGTATAAATGCAGCGTTCCTGAGTTCTGAGTCATTTCATTTGATAAGGCTAATGGGTGTGTCTGCATCATCCCTATACAATACTCTCTCTGATAGTAATTTTCAGTGAGGTACATTCAAAGTAATGTAGACGTGGCTATTCCATTTTGACACTATCAGTCTATAAACTCTCTGATATTTTCATATATTTCAACTGAATGAGTCGCAACAAAACTGCCCTTCAATAATATGTTCAGTATTATTACATTCCTACGTATATCATGAAGCACCTGCGTTGCAATGTAGATATAATAGCCCATTTCTTTATTTACACAGGAGACTAATGGCTTACCAATAACATTCAAAAACCCTTCAGCCAAATCAGTGAGGTTATTTCTTCTGTGACAACTATAACTTCCTGTATCAGTACGGATGATATTACGGATTAAGAGTCTACTTCCCTCAACTTCAATTCTTGTATTTCCACCCTCATTCATAGAACCAGGAGGGTAGAGATTATTGTAAGGGTCCATCCAGACTGTATCTTTAGCTGCTGCAAAAGTATCAGCATCCTCCATGCAAAAGAAACTTTCTTCAGGATCACCTTCTTCAGTCCTCAACAACGGTGGATAAACTGAAAGGGTGTGTGCAACTGAGAGAGAGAGAGAGAGAGAGAGAGAGAGAGAGAGAGAGAGAGAGAGAGAGAGAGAGAGAGAGAGAGAGAGAGAGAGAGAGAGAGAGAGAGAGAGAGAGAGAGAGAGAGAGAGAGAGAGAGAGAGAGAGAGAGAGAGAGAGAGAGAGAGAGAGAGAGAGAGAGAGAGAGAGAGAGAGAGAGAGAGAGAGAGAGAGAGAGAGAGAGAGAGAGAGAGAGAGAGAAGTATTGACTATGAAAATGAATATATACTTCATTCTTCATCTTACAAAGAGCCATCCCAAGTAGATAAAAGGTTTGGTAGAGCTTGACCTGCATTGTAAGGGCTACAGAAGGAAAAAATATGTAATTAGTGTTACTCTCTTTGTAGTATACAGAACTTTTAGGAAGGTGGCTGAACTGTTCCAATTACTTCTTTAAAATGATAATTGTCTTTATGAGGAGGGATAACTCTGCTGCTTGGGGGGAGAGTTTCTTGGTAGATAATGTCAGAGCCTACTAGGTTGGAAATGGTATACTTTCCTGCATGCACTAGCTAGTCCTCACCATTTTCTACTGCTCATGAGTCATGTGAAAATGCCAGGTATAAACCCTAGCCCTAGCCTTAGCTCTTATCATAGACCCCCAGTCCTAGTCCTAGGACTGGAGGACCTAGGAGGCTGGGGTCCACCAATTCTAGGATGAGTGGACCTCCCCCTGAACAGGTGGACCTGGCATTATTATAATACTATGCTACGCATTCTCATTGATTTGAAACTTTTTTACTCCAGCATGATTATATGTACTGAATTTTTGGTAGCTCTTTTGCTATTATGTATTTTATACACATTCTCATTGGTTTGAAACTGTTTACTCTTGGACCAGCATGACTAGCTATAGTATGTACTGACTTTTTTGCTATCATTTAAAATTTCATCAAAGATTTACACAACATGTTCTCAAAAATGTTGATTCAACCATGGAGTTCCTCCCTTACACCACAATTATTTCTTTCTAGAGGATGGATGGGTAATTATAATGCATATATACAGTCATGCTCTCTATGATTTCTAATCATCCATAACATAATTTGACAGCTGCACATGCTTATTTTAATAGTGGACATGTGTGCACATGCTATTTTCCATGGCTATGGCTATCCATGACAATACAATCAGTGGATACTCCTTAAGCTTGTAATCTATATATGTTCCTGAGTGTAATTTTCAATAGCATCGCTAGCAGGGAATGGACATATAGCTATCACATAACTATTGGACATGCCATAACCATATAGCAAAACACTGATGCAATCAGAGTGTATAGCGCAGTGCCACAAGCTATATCTTCCGAACGTATTTGGAGCTATGTTATACTTTCACAATGGGGATCCAAAACGTAATAGCTAAGCTGTGGCGGATCCAGGATTTATTAGGGGGGGCGACGAAGGGGCAAGTTTGGCGCACGGAGCGCGCCGGAAAATTATTGCTTGGCCGCACCCTAATTTGGTGAGGCCAGGCCTATTTAACCACCTACTATATATATAGCGACCAGGCGCTCGGGTAGTCTCGTACCGTAACCTCTGTACTTCGATCAGCGTAGACTCTGCACGGCCTCGATCGCGAGTTTTTGAACACATCGGGCATGCGCGCGCACGTAACCTCGTGGAGGAGGTACCAGAGGAGATTGCAATTAGCGATCACGTGATGTGGGTGTGGTATGAATTTATATATGGTATTTGCCATTCACATTAGATGGGGACTGTAGCTAAAGAACTTCGCAGAATTGAGCTCTGAGACTTGAAACGGATAGCTAAAACAGCAAACATTCGCGTTGAGTCCACGTCCGTCCGCCCTTCAGAATTCGTAAACGAGAAAGTTGCTTGTGCTTCTCTGTACGAAACAATAACGACCACTTGAAACCCTTGTCAGGAACTACTTCGACAGTATAAACCACTACTAAGACTAATAAAGCTTTCAGCTTGCTAGGGAAAGCTAGAAGTGGGTCTTTACCTGTTATTGGGGGTAGAGCATAACTACGGTAATTGCATTCTTCGCATATAATAAGCGTACGCGTATTACGAAGTTATTTCGCTTCCAACCTCCTCTGGTGTGGTACGTGTATCATACGGGACTACAGCGCTTCCATAGAACTCTTAGCGCCACGTAAGGCCAAGAAAGGGGGGGAGGGGGCAATTGTCCCCCCTGCCCCCCCCCCCCCCCCCCCCCCCCAGATCCGCCACTGTTAAGTAATCTTATATACCCGGTGATGTCTTCGGCCCCGTGACGGTGTATAAACTGCGTACTTGCATGTGGTACTCGCGTGGCTCGGGGACTGCCCGCGCGCTACGCGTAAACGTAACCTTGCCTTGCCTCTTCCGCTCGTCACAATGTGTAGCATTCCACTAGTTATCAATATGTTGTTGTTTCAACATGCATCAGTTCATCATGTGATACTACATTATTGTACTCCCTGAACAATGACTATTCCTTACATGTGTGGCTGTGACTATATACTCTACATGCAGCCACACATGTAAGGTTAAAAGACATGTATTTTATGATTTATTAGTTAGTTGTACATATAAAAATGCATTTAAACATAGGAAAAGATACACACATTCAAGGGTAATCCAGGTTGAAAACGTTGATAAACAATTGGTGAAACATACAACCGAGGTTACCATGCATACTAAAGTTTAAACTTACCTGTAATGCCTGCAACTACAATCACAATATTCTTGTGGCTGTTGACACTTGAGTAGCTATTCGAAGGCATAGATAAAATGTCTAAAATTTCTGAAATAGATAATGAATAAGATCACCACACAAACGGTTAAAAGTAGGGTTATTTTGTACATTGTTAGTCATCCTATTTGAAAAATATTTCTTGTGTCATACAGTATTTCTCCTAATTATTCTTGTCTATACGTTTCTAAATGCTCATCTGCCACCCATCTTAAGAAAAACAGCATGTTTTATATTTTGAAAGTTTACCATTGAAAACAGTGAGATTTGCCCGTGTTTCACTAGAAATACTGCTGGCGTAAACGTGGCAGTCATACTCCCCAGCATCCTCATCTGTTATCCTGCTTATTTCATAGATGATACCATCCATATCAGGGGTATTACGTGTGTGTACCACAGCTAAACCATCTGGACGTTGTAGTATATAGTCTTCATTAGGGTTTGCTTGTGGGTAACTCGCTGCACTGCAAGTTACATTTACACTGGAACCAAACAGTACAGGATTTCTTGTAAAGGTAAGTGAAACTACTGGGCGTACTGCATGGGAGAGAAAGGTCTAATAGTTAAAGTGGAGAGTATTTTTTGATCAATATATACTGAATGCACTATGCTCTCTGTATAGTGAGTAAAGCAAGTAGATGCTTATTACAAAGTAAAATCAGACATACAAAACATACCAAATACAGTGAAACATTGCTTCATGTTGTTTTCTTCACACAGGCAACTGTAGTTGTGTCCTGCAATCTCTGAAAGTGTAACGTTGTTTGTTACAAGGTAGCTGTTACCATAACCAGTTTCAAGTATTTCGTTGTCCTTAAACCACGTGAAACTGTTAGTTCCAAAGCACGTAATTCCACACTTAAGCTCCAGAGGTCTTCCACTATTAGCAACGTCATATGTCAGAGTATCACATCCTGCAGCACATTTTAAAACGAGTTTTACTAAACACTCGATCCATTCGAGAAGACACTATACCTGATTGGCATGTACTCATAGTAACAATCAGAGTCACTGTCAGCGTCAAAAGAAAGTAACGAGACAAATTAGCAGCCATAATATCACCTTGCGCAAGTACGTCTGTAAGTCCTACAATGGATGACTGCAAAAAAATTCGAACTGACTGCGTGGCATTCCAAATTAGCGCTGAAGTGCTAAAACCTTCGGCCTGTATATAACGCGCGCGTGCGGAATCCTTGAAAACGCACGCGCTATTGATCAAGCCAAACAAAAGTAACGTAGGATATTGGTAGTGAGTTCACAGTTAGGGGTGAGGTCAGACATGAGAGAGTCCAGAGAAATGGAGGCAGCCAGTGCACAAAGAGGAGTGGTTATGAGCTGGTAGAAGCCATGGATCATGCATGACATAGGCAGATATTTTAACCCTCCTTATGCAAGTTCTTGCCTGCATATATGCTTCTACAATAAATATTTGTGGCATTTTCATTCCTACATACATGTATATGCATCCTGCAACATATACTTGCAAATGAACCTTAGCTTGTAACAATACTCGTTTGGGCAAATTTCATGTATGCAATTAATATGGTATAGTATAGTGTATGGAATGTTGTATGCCTGGGAGAGTCTTTTGCTTGTATTCACACACACATTTAGTTCATGCATTTGTAAAGTCAATGACACAATCAAAAAGTAACTCTCTCATATATGTGTGGCTCATTTTCCTGTGACTTTATGCTGATTTCTTGATAGGCTGGATTGTCACGCATTTGAACAGCAGCCAGGTCTTCATTGTTGACAATTCCAGGACTGGATATATGCATTTGTACAGCTGCTTCATCCCGAGCTTTCCTGCAGAAGTGGTATAAAGATTGGATGAGCTTATATTACACCGAGCATAATGTGTATGAGCATAATGTGAGCAGAGTAAAAAGCTATGCAGAAATTGTTGTGGGATCAAAACATATATATAGGATCATTTTCTCTACCTACCAACATGTAGTGTATGTGGATGGAATGCGGAATGATGATACATGTATACACAAGTGTAAATTTTGATGCTGCTGCCCATGGGTATGTATGCATTCTCTGAATACTCTAGCACCTTTGTAATGATTAGCTGCATTCTAAACAAAGTATTATACTGAAATAAAATGTCATAATACCATCGTTTTGCATCGATGATAGTGGCAAGACCAATTAGGCTATTATTGTGTTACTTAAATCACTTGGCTTAACATGTCAATGACTATTGCTGTCAGTTTTTATATACAAGGTGATATCCTATATTACAGTCACTGTATGGTCTAGAATTGAACATTATTTGTACATCTATATATAGTGAGGTTATCAACTTTTTATGTTCTCAAAGGTTTATAGTATAATCAGCTCACCCCATATTTATACATGTCATTAACTATATATACACTCACTTATGTTTGAAGTAAATGTGTTTGTGGAAACAAACAGCAACTACTAGTATCACCAATACCAGTGCAAGGCATATGATGGCTCCTACAATAGCTGCAATTATTGGAGTTTTCAAATTATTAATTGTTGTAATATTCTTGGTAAAGTCACTTGGTGAAGAATCAACAGCTAAAGTAGGTAGAGAAACTGAAGGACTAAGTGATATACTTGATACGACAAAATAACTCTCTGAGCTTTTCAGGGACAGAGTAAAGTGGTGGTAACTGCTACCATAAAGGTTTGTACCAATACACAATATGTGTATCCTGCAGTTTTTATTCAGGTCATCTGCTCTAAATGTGCAGTTCAAAATTGATGTTGTCTTATCTGAATATGTAGTACATGTTGAATTCCAACCATCAAGCTTAGATTTAGAGAGAAGTCCTTCACTGCTGTTTACTTGTACCCATTGAAAGTCTGGATGAGGTACAGCACTGACACTGCAGTTTATTATTACAGGCTGGTTCAGGTCCACACTATAATTGTAGTACTTCAGAATTGGCTCAGGAGGAGCTACATTGTACAAGAAATTCAGTTGATCTCAATGACTTAATTACATATCTATGTACACTGTGATGGTAATTAGCTAACTAGCTTGTGATCAGATATATTGAGCACACTACATTGAAAACTGTGACAAAACTTTTTTGTTACATTCATTGCACTAGACCTTACTTTAACGTAAGGAAATGCAGTTGTAAAAACATGTTATATAATTTGCACATCTGCTGTAAGTTTATAGCTGTTTACCTTTGAATGAAACTTGAATATCAAGGAACACTTGCCTAATGTAATTATACACAAAGCAGCGATATGTCCCTTCATCTATTAACCGTACATTTGAGATTTTAAGACCATTTTCAACAATTTTAAACCTTGGATGATTGTTGGACGTTATTTCTGATAGTTCCTCTTCTCTTGTTTCATTGTTAACTTTAACACGTAGCCAATGGATGTCACCCAGGGGACTGCCCCTGTCCACTTCACATTTGATTAAAGCAGTTGTTCTGTTAAATATATCCTGTAATGGCATTGGATTGAGAATTTGTGGGGGAGCTGTAGAGAGTGAAAATTGAGCAAAAAAGGCATTGGAATATCATGAACAGTGGAATAGGAAGATAAAAAAATATTGCAAACCTAACCAATTTGTCTATTGACCAGTAACACTTGTCTACTGGATTACATAACTAAAATGCACTTGTGAAGTGCGTAACCCTCGCGCAGTTATGACTACCAAGTAAATATATTGTTTCAGACTGCTTTGTTCTCTGGCCATAATTATATCACAAAAAGCTACGTATTTCTGTTTGATACCAGAGTTAAAGAAACTTAAACATATAACCGACATTTCGGAGTCCTCACGGGCTCCATCCTCAGGGTACAAAAACTGAACTAAGCAAACATGGAAACATACACAATAAAGAAGAATGCAGGAAGAGGGATGGAAGGGAGATTTAGGAATGTAATGACAATGCAATATTAAATAAGGGCTGGATTATGAGCTAATAACAGGATCCCAAATATGGGGGATTTCAAGGCCTTGGTCTCTGTTCATTAAAGAGGATCTCTTTCTGATGTGTAGGGCTTCTCGAATTTTTCTTGACTTGGTGTAAGGGTCAGAGTCTAACACAGAGACACCATCCCAATTAATTTGATGGTGCTTGGTTCAAGCATGTTGGGATATGACAGATTTCTCAATCTCACATTTATGAGTGGCCTCCTGATGTTGCTTAATTCAGGTGGATAAATGGAGACCTGTCTCACCAATATATACAAAGTTGCAGTCTCTGCATGGAATGCAGTAGACCACAGCTGACCTTTCCTTCATGGGCACAGTGTCTTTTGGATGGCAAAGATGGCGTCTGATTGTATTATGTGATTCAAAGCACACACGAATACTGACTTTTTTGAGGATTCGTTTAATATGTTCAGAAGTTCCTTTTATGTAGGGAATGGAAATAGATGTTATGGGTGTATCCTGTACATTAGAAGTGAATGTGCTGGAACAATGTATTGCTTGTCGGATAAATTGTTGAGGGTAGTTGTTGGATTTGAATACCTTTTTAAGATGTAGTTTTTCTTGATCGATACCCGATGGTGTGGACGGAATGAGATGGTTTCTACGAGTGAGTGAGCAGACAACAGATCTTTTCACAGAAGCTGGATGATTGCTGTTGAAATTCAGCAACTGGTTGGTATGTGTTGGCTTTCTGTAGATACTAGTAACAATGTCACCATTGTCGGCTCTTGTCACCAAAACCTCCAAGAATGGAAGGCTATTGTTATTCTCTAGCTCATGTGTGAAGCGAATAATACCAGGTTTAACGGAGTTCAGATCTTGAAGAAAATGTAAAAGGTGTCTGGACTGTATGGTGGCAAATGTATCATCCGATCCCCTTATTAGCTCATAAACTAGCCCTTATTAACCCTCGGCACGCATGCGCAGCGAGGGTTACGGCCAAGGATCCTTTATGCTTTGCTACAGACAGATCGGATGTGCTCATACCAAGAGAGATCATGTGAAATAAAAACACCAAGATACTTGAATAGTTTCACCTGTTCCAGAGGGTGGCCTTCAAGTAATATAGAGTTAATGTTGGAGTAGATGGAGGTCTCCTACGTGAGACTACCATATATTTACATTTAGCCCTGTTGAGTGTAAGGGATTTGGCACTAGACCAACTCCCAACTTTGTCAATATCTTCCTGGAGAGCAACAAAATCCTCAGGTGAGTTGATAATCCTAAACAGAAGGACATCATCGGCATACAGTGTCAGCTCAGCACCATCACTGAGGTTGATCTTAGTGAGGTCATTGATGTATATCAATAATAGTAGAGGGCCGGGAACGGAGCCCTGAGGGACACCAGAGATTACAGGGGCAGACAAAGACGATTTGCCATTGACTAGGAGTGGATGGTCAGATAGTCAGTGGCCCATTTTCGTATATAGCTAGATGTTAGAGTCAAGACTTTCCAACTTCTCTAACGGGGGTAAATGGGGAACACTATCAAATGCTTTTCTATAATCAAAAAAAAACAGCACAGACCTCTTGACCACGTTCAAGGGCAGAAGGCCATTTCTGAGTCACTGATAGCAGAGCAGCAACTGTTGATCGACCTGGACGAAAACCCCACTGTGAATCAGATAACACTTGACAGTTTGGTAGATGTTCATACATAAGATCACATATGTGGTTCTCCAGTAGTTTGCACAGGATACAGGTGAGTGAGATGGGCCTGTAGTCTCCAGGATCAGATGAGTTGTGTACAAGTAATGACTTCAGAATTGGTGTAATCATGGATTCTTTCCACTTGTCAGGTATCCAGTTCCTACCAACATGGATGGAAAGATTGAACTGTTTGGTGACAGATGGGGCAATACTGGCTGCAGTGCATTTTAACATCTGGGGGAAAATCTTGTCATGGCCACAGGCTTTAGATACTTCAAAAAAAGTACAGCACATCTCCTCTAGGAGAGAGTCATGTGGGGGAGGTGAAGATGGATCAATTCAACACACAGCAAGAGGGGGATGAGATCTGAAAACAAGTAGAAAAGAAATTGCTCAGCAGCTCGGCTTTTTGCAGGTCATTGTTAGCAGTCAGACTCCCTTGTTGAAATGTGGGGATTGTAGAGCCTGCCTTTGAAGTATATATGCATTACCATTAGGTTCCATTGTTAATAGCAGTCTGAACGAACGCGCACAATTAATTACGCGCAACGGGGAAGGCCTGGGAACCGTAGCTAGTGATACAGTACAGTGGCGAATGCAGGATTTTAGAAAGGGGGTTCCAGTGACCTCGCGTCGCCGTGAACCACACCCACTTTTCGTTAGTCACGCCCATAGCACACCTCTCGTTGGCTTGTGATGCGCTCTTGTGTAAACTGCTATGCCGGCGCGTAGATCTATGACGCGTGCTCTTGTGTAAACTATTACTATGCGCGCGCGTAATTGGCGCTCTTGTGTACGTGAATGCTATAGCGCTGATAGACTTGAGTAGATGACATATATAAACTGGATCCGTAATCACGCATGCATAATTAGCCATACCCTAGCCAGCCCGTAATGACCCCGCCACAAACCAAGGCACGAAGAGGCAAATAACATAGATGGGGGCTACCCCCCAACCCCCCCCCCAGGCCCCCCCGCCTTGGCTAGTTCCGTAAGCGCCCATGGATCCTCCGTGCCTATGGGCATGGGCGCGTAGTTTATATAAAGATTGAAAGTTTTGATCATTCAGAACATTTATTTTACAATTCAATTACATCCTTCAATGTGTATAGTTGATTCAGCTTTTTTATTTCAAAACATGGTTTACTAAAGCATAGTTGTGCATCTTTCAGTTTACTTCATGCTTCTCAATGTGGTTTACATCAACTGCATGCTTTAAAACAAACTCTGACTTGTCACATGAATTAGATGTCGAATGGAGTGTAACATGTGTGTGAGTGTACTGTGTATAAACAAGTCATAGTCACGTGTGTATATCAGAGAGCCAGCTGTAGACTCTCTACGTAAGGATGTCGCCGACACGCCCATTTATAATCTTAACAAAAGTAATGGTTCCGAACTCTCGAACCAAGGGCGGACACAGGATTTTTTAAAGGTAGGGATCCAAAGTAGCGTGCGCGCAAAAATTCATGTGACGTCACTCGCGATGCGCTATGACAAAGATCGCCGCAATGGCGTCGCATTGCTGAGTGTCTACTGCAGTGGCGGATCTAGGGGAGGATCCAGGGGTGCAATGAAACCCCCCTTTTGGCAGGGTATTACGTAATTACGAAGATTTCGGTAGATGGCATATATAAACTGGATCCGTAATCACGCATGCGTAATTAGCCATACCTAGGGTAGATGGCATATATAAACTGTATCCGTAATCACGCATGCGTAAGTAGCCATACCCTAGCCAGCCCGTAATGGCCCCGTCACAAACCAAGGCACGGAGAGGCAAATTACCTAGTTGGGGGGTACCCCCCAAACCCCCCCAGGCCCCCCCGCCTTGGCTAGTTCCGTAAGCGCCCATGGATCCTCCGCACCTATGCGCATGGGCGCGTAGTTTATATATGCCATTAACCATACCTAGCCAGCCCGTAATGGCCCCGTCACAAACCAAGACACAGAGAGGCAAATTACCTAGATGCGGGTACCCCCCAACCCCCCCCCCCAGGCCCCCCCGCCTTGGCTAGTTCCGTAAGCGCCCATGGATCCTCCTATGCGCATGGGCGCGTAGTTTATATATGCCATTAACCCAGATTTCGTCGTAGAATTGCGCGCTCTTGCAATTGTGTACGTGACGCCAAGTCTAGGTTAACAGCATATATATATAAAAAATAATACTTTTTATGACATGCAGAGGCCAAGGTGGCCCATTAGTCAAACATACATAAAATAAAGATAATATTAAAGTCGAACACTCTTTCTAAACTCAAAACTGGAAAAAATATACCAATCTAGTTTTCTAATTGTTGGGGTGTTGTTAGTCTCAAAGAGATAGCACATTTTTCTCATGTTGGATAGGCTATTAAACTCTGCGTTGTATTGCATTGCTGTATTATAAAGACTTCTTCTATAGTTATCCAAGTGACAACATTCTGTTATAAAATGAAGCTCATCATCTACTTTTCCACTGGTGCAGTATGTACACAGACGATGCTCTGGAGGAGTTGGAGGGATGGTATATCTGCCAGTCTCTATTGCCAGGTGGTTCTGAATCTTGCCATTGCTATCATATGACTTCTTTTGGTGATTCTAGATAGATAGAATTCCCATGCAAAAACTGTTTTGAATAACCTGTATGTTCGAAGTTTGTTTTTACCACTCTGCCGAATGTCATTCCAAAGCTGCTCTCTCCATGTGGCAATATAGGAGTCCTGTAAATTCTTTTTAATATCAGTCATACTTATTTGACTTGCATTGATAGATTGAGTGTTCATATACTTCATAATTGTTTGTGATACACTGGTATTCCAATTCCTTTTTTTGGTTGGTAGGCTTTTCAATACTGTAAGAGCTTCAAAGACCAGTGGTGGTGAGTTCACATGTATCCTGACATAGTACTTAATTACTCTGTAATATATCCTCAACCACTGAGGAAAGGTACCATCACCCACCTCCCTACCTTTAAAAAATCCTGTGTCCACCCTTGGTTCGAGAGTTCGGAGCCATTACTTTTGTTAAGATTATAAATGGGCGTGTCGGCGACATCCTTACGTAGAGAGTCTACAGCTGGCTCTCTGATATACACACGTGACTATGACTTGCTTATATACAGTACACTCACACACATGTTACACTCCATTCGACATCTAATTCATGTGACAAGTCAGAGTTTGTTTTAAAGCATGCAGTTGATGTAAACCACATTGAGAAGCATGAAGTAAACTGAAAGATGCACAACTCTGCTTTAGTAAACCATGTTTTGAAATAAAAAATCTGAATCAACTATACACATTGAAGGATGTAATTGAATTGTAAAATAAATGTTCTGAATGATCAAAACTTCCCTATAGCTGAACACGTTATATGTACTTACTACTGTCAATGAGTACCAGATCCTCACTTTGGTAATTACCAAAGTGAGGATTTGACAGTTGCTAGCTATAGTTAGGCATGCAAAGAGGTTATGTACATGCTAGCCATTACACCTTTCTCTAGTACTATCATCCATTTATACGGCACATGCATCCTTCAACAATTCCTGTGTGCATCTTCTAAGAAGGGGTAAGATTAAGGATTACATTAAAAGAATCAGAGACAAGATTTGCTCATAATAAAGAAGAAATGGTCTCTCATGGGATCAGATACTGTCACTGATCATAAAATCTTTCCCAACACATAAAAGTTACATATTCATTGTTTATAGAGGTCTTGAGCATAAACGGAAAATAAAAGTGTATTTCCTTGTTTATAGCTCTTTGCAAGGTGGTTGCTATGTTCATATATAGTGGGACTATAAATCTAACATAACACTATAAAAGGTCTTATGAGTGTAATTACACAATGTTCAGCTACATAAACCACCTAACAAAGGGCTATACCTCTTTAGTCTGTGATGTTATGGTTTATACACACTCCTAGGGTGATATGACTAATACTGATTTTAAATTGGAATGAATCATGGCAATACCTATGTAAATAGTAATATATTTGCACCTCCATTACAATAGTGACTTCATACCTGTCACAGTCAGACTTCCTTCAGCAAACACTGTGTAATTATTGCTTCTGAGACAACGATAACCCCCTGTATCATTACGAGAAATATTTAATATAGATAGTCTGCTTCCTTCTGCTAGGATTCTTTTATTATCATTCTCATTCAGAGAGCCAGGAACATAAAAAACCTCTTGGGAATCTTGCCAGACTATGTTGATGGCAAAAATATCATCACTTTCTTTGCAAAAGAAGTGAACCTCAGGATGATCTTCACATACAGTGATGAATTGTGGAAAAACAAATAGAGAATTTGTCACTGATATGGGGAGAAAGATGATGTTTAATATCATAAGCAACACACATACTACTGGTGGTGTTGCACCACAGCCTATATTGCTTACTATGAAGAAGAGCCAGAAAAAGGTTTTGGTAAATCTTGATATGCATCTCGAGAACACATTGATACAGGAGATGAAAGAAGGTGACACATTAAATCCTCTTGAGAGGAATTGCCTAAGTTGTATATATATATATATATATATATATATATATATATATATATATATATATATATATAATAGAAAGGACAAAGACATTGATTAGTGTTTCATCTACACAACAGACTGTCACTATATATGGGGGTAATATATATAATAAACTCGACTCTACACTGGGTTAAGAAGCAAGGGGGCTGGGGAGCTGTAGCCCTCCATGTTTATGGAAAAGACCATACACCCCAGTTATTGAGTCCATTTTAATATTGTCTCAGAATGCATCAGAATTGATTTCAAATAACAAAAATATCTTAGGGAGCATGCCCCCAGACCTCCCTAGCCTGAGTTAGGTTGGGCCACCACAAGGTCAGCCATCCCATCCAAAAGCATCTTCCTACACCCCTACTCTACATCAGCTTCACATTTGAGTTGACAAACTTTCAGTGAGATGACTTGAGACTTACTTGTAGCACAAACAGTATAAAATTTACCTGTAGTTTGGAGGATCAAATGGCAAGAACACCTGAATCGTGACTCTACCAGACCAGACTCTGTATAGATTCTACGCGTGGTAATTAGCGCGCATCAACATGCTCTTATATACGCGTGCTGCCATATATTTCGAACGGTCAGACAATACCGTCTAAAGGGCATGTTTTTCGAGAAATTATATATGAATTTAGTTTTCTTGTGAATCCCGCGTAGATTCATTTCCCTCACGTGATAGCCAACATTTCCTCGAGGTATAGACTCCACTATTTCAAGGCTAGCGTTACTCCAAACTCTGCCGATCCATTGAGTGCTGGAATCACAACATCTGCTAGCAAAGAAGTTTGAGGTGCTGCTTTTTTACACAACGTTAACTTTGTGCATAATATTGTACCAACTTTTACTTTTAGTGGACCTTTTGTGCAAAGTAGTGCCTGGGGCTATTATTTACAAGATGTTTTCTTGACATTGATTATTGGGATATAAAGCTTTACACCACACTAATTTCCACATAATTATAGTGCTACACCACTGAATAACTGTCAAGGGGGGGGGGAGGGGGAGAGGGGGGTTCGGACGAACCGCCCGCACGCAGGCTAGCCTAAGGGTCCGCCGGTGTCATAGTGGATTTGGCTTCCCCATGCAGTTTACGGCATCCCCGAGTAATATAACCTAGGGGATTTGGCATACCCTCGGGGAATTTGGTATCCCCGTATTTTAACAGCAGGAATAAACAAGCGCAAATCTAAGAAACTTGATCGTGTTTTCTGCTGTGCTAGTATAACTATATTTGTGCGGGGTATTATTCTTGCTGCACACTGTACAGTTGTGCTGCAAACACGACGGATCGGATATATTGGTGGGTTAAATGCGACTTGCCTAATTCGGATTAACCGAGCGCAATGGAGCAAACCAAACCATCACTCGCCGACCTAGAAGACCAAGAAAAATCGCTACCTGCCATGCACCATCTACGAGAGGAGTAGTCACTATCTGCCGCCTTTGCGTAAGCAAACGCGCGCGCATTTGATATAGGTAACGACTATTCTTTGCCTCCCACTCAGTGCAACCAATGCAGCAGTACGTGGTGAACTAGGACAACTTCCACTTCACTTGTTTTGGAAAGAGAGAATAATAAAATACTGGCATCGCCTTAGCTCTGGATTTATTCCTTCCCTTCTTCAACATGCACTATCTGAGCAATTGGCATTGGATAAAGGTGGCAAAGAATGTTGGCTCTCTAAGACCAAAGATATATACGACAAAGCAGGATTATCTAATCTTCATGTATCTGCTAACATGGACAATATAAAAGATCATGTTAATACAATCATGACAAGATATAGAGATCAATATGTTCAAGAGTGGTTTGCCCAAATACAGAGACCACTGAGTATACGAGGAAACGCATTGAACAAACTCAGAACGTACAAACTATTCAAGCACCAATTTCAACTAGAAAAATACTTACTTTGCATTAATATAACAAAGCATCGTATAGCCCTTACCAAATTAAGAGTCAGCAGCCACTGTTTAGCAATTGAAACTGGTAGATACCACAAGCCAACATCACTTCCTGTTGATCAACGGTTATGTGCCGAGTGTGGTGTGCTAGAAGATGAAGCTCATTTTCTGTGTGACTGTGTCCGTTACTCATTTCTTAGAGAGGACTTGTTTTCAGCAGCTATTCCATATTTCCCAGAGTTCTCAATGTTAACTTCAAGAGAAAAGTTCTTATTTTTGCTACAAACAGAATATACATGCATATTGAAAGCACTAGGGAGTTTTGTGTACAGAGCTTTTAAACTGCACCATTGATATTTATGTATTGGTTGTTATTGTTGTTGTTGTTGTTGTAGTTGTTGCTGTTGTTTTCTGTCAGTTGACATATAGCCACCCTGGCTGTAAATGTCATTAAAATTTATTATTATTATTATTATTATTATTAATAATACGAGCATTTCTTCACTCTGAAAATATACACAAAACTCCTTCAAAGCCACTTCACACTCCAACAGAAGTGCTTCAACCCATTCCAACAAATTAAAACTAAAAGCTAGCTTTGGAAAGTGTGGACTATAGCAGGCCACAACCTTGCACGCACCATTGTCTCTGTCAACGGCTCACAGTCACAACAGAAAAGCAATATATTATGCTCTAAACCTACGGGGGGATTGGAATTAGAAAGCCATTTGCACATTACATCAGGTTTTGTCTTACAATCCTCATCAATACAACATATATGAAAGCTCGTCTTCTAGTAGAACAGTCATGCTGAGGAAAACCGTGAACAAAACGGTTTTCAATTGGCTTTGGGTAGAAAACCCCATCCTAAACAGGTATACATACATATAATTATGCATAATACTGAAGTCTGCCATTTAATATAACTTTGGTGTAGACATATCAATGTAGGGTAACAAGACTGAGAATCCAGGTCTATAAGAGTTGTCAATGATAGAGAACTCATAACTCAGATATATCACAGGAACAGAGAACTAAAAACCCAGATTTATAGGTCTATCACAGGTGAAAGCTAGAGAACAAAGAAACTGAGTCTAAGGCAACATGAAATAAGAGCCCATGCCTATTACAGGTGATGGGAACTAAGAACCCAGGTATCAGGGCAATCAGAGAACCCAGATCTATCACAGGTGATAGAAATCTAAGAACTAAGGTCTATCACAAGTAATGGACATAAGGCAGGAATTCTGAACTACTTTAAACATGATGCTCAGGCAATTATACAAGCAAGAAATGAATAGCTAGCATGTGTAATATTGAGGCTACTGTTAAAAGTCTAGGCTTACCTTCCACTCCTCTGCAACATGAAACAAATGGACTCTGCTGTGGGCATGCAGAAAGCATTGATTGCAAAAAAAGGCAAATAGTCTGCATTTTTGGCATCGTAGTGTGGCTAATTCCATGCACATGATACTAGCTAGCGCTAACGCACGCTCGCGCGCGCGACGAACGCATGAGTAAGTCAGCTGCGCGCGTTCGTGAGATGTACAGTGGCCGAGAAGGGCCATCCATCCTTCCATTCTACGCGCACTTCCGTCCTTCTATCCTTCTATTCTGCTATCCTTCTATGCTTCCATACTTCCATCCTTCCATTTCAGTCACGTGCTGTTTATTGCGCATGCGCACAACGTGCGTGTTTTACAATAACAGGGAACAGTGTACCTTGTGTTCTTTGCATGAACGCTACCGTTGCCCCCCCCCGCACTTTCCCTGTCATTAAGTGGTATTTTTTCGAAGGAGACACGTAGCGTGTCTATCCTTTACTTCGCCCACAGGATAAGTCTGTCAGTTCGTGCAATATTGCGGGGCATGCAACTTAGTATAAGAATTCGACCGAGCACTGGCCTCGAAGGACAGTTACTGGCTTAGTGCACGAACCTTTACGTTTGTATGAGTATACCATACTCTGTGTTTACTGACCGGTTGAATATGTGAATAAGAGTTCAGGAGCTCTAGTAGCTTATTAGGATATCGAATTACAGTGGAACCTCCGAATAATGGACACTTTGGGGACAAGCATTTTGTCCATTGTTCGTAGGTTGTCCCTTTCTCGGAGGTTTTGTTTTAAAATGTCATATAATGTAATAAAAGTTTTCTATATGCAAATTTAAGCATAAATAATGAGTAGTTCTGAAATTAACACTTCTGAAAACTTTCTTTTCTAAGTAATTGCGTTTCCTTGAGGCTGCCATCGTACACGTGCCCGGGTTACCTGCACGCGCTTAGCGCAGCAACATTTTTAAGTGCCATATAGTTAGCCAAGTCGTATTAAACCTACTCACTGCACGTATTGGAGATCCCGGACAAGGACATCAAGACAACCCGGACAAGGACAACTGGAATGCAGTCATTGGCGAAACTAGAGCCAATGATTGACAAGCACGCAGTGGCCGTTGTCAAAGACGGCGTCATGAACAAAGCCTTCGCGGAAGTTTAATACAGGAGATGTGTTAAACAGGTGTGCTGGCTATGGACAAGAAGTACCGTGCATCTATCGTCTCCATGAACCTAAAATATACGTAGATAAAATGAAGGAGTTAGTAGATGGCATGGTTGCAGATGGATATGTTTAGCTATGTAGATTTTCTATTGCATTACACGTGTTTTTGTCCGTTATCAGAGGTTGATTTCTATGACCAATGATCTACGCGGGGCATGGCGTTTGTCCGCTGTCCGGAGTTTAGAGGTTGTCCGTATTTCGGAGGTAAAAATGTACGCAGTTAATGCGGCGATCGGCAGGGGGCATGTGGTTTGTCCGTTGTACGGAGGTTGTCCGCTTCTCGGAGTGTCCATTATCGGAGGTTCCACTGTATGTCAGTGGAACAGAAGTTGGCACTTCAAATAATTATCTCTCTGTGGTTGCATATCACTTTCTCTCTGTTGTGGAAGAACTCGGAGGTTGGATATCATATACCTCATGAGTGGAACGCAGAGAATTTGAACAAGTAGGAATTGCTTTGTTTCTGATGGAATCCCAGATGAATTGCTCTTCCTTCCGGAAGTGCAATATTTATATATATGAGTCTTTGTACTGTGTGTATATATAAGAGCTAGGAGTAACTCTCGGGACCTTCAAGAATCAGACCCTCCAGCACCACTCTCCTTTTTGGAAGCAGTACATGATGCAACATTTAGTATCCTTTCCAGAGACCATGCATAGAAGATGTGGTGTCCTTGCATGCTGAACTTACCTCATTGATGGAAGATCAGCCTTCACATATCCACCTATCATGATTTCTCATGCAGGTGATGCAGTGTATGTGGCAGCTGTATATTCTGTGGAACTTAGTTAAAACATGCAGAATTGATATTATCAAATGGACATTACATATATTAAAATGTGCATCATGAACCGATCACAGTAGATAGTCATTTGTGAGGGCAGCATATGAATGGATGTGAAAGTCACATAACAGGCTGGCTTGGAGTAAGTGATGCTAATTGAATTAGAAGAGGCCAGTGATATGTGATGAATTAGAAGAAGCCAGTGATATGGTACCCCGGGTACCATATCACTGGGGGTACCAAATCCCCGTGACACCGCATTCAGGCATCAGGCATTTATCACAGGGAACCGGTGTAATAGTGAATATTGTCCCCCCCCCCCCCCCCAATGTTGTCTCCCCAGAGAGTCGGTAGACTTGTACTCTCTATATAGGGATGGCGCCGACACGGACACGCCCATCAAACGCCTCAGAACTCCCGAACGCTACAGATATAAGTCTTTAAGACACATAACCCTGGGGGTATCAAATCACCGGCGGTATGGTACCCCGGGTACCATATCACTGGGGGTACCAAATCCCCGTCGCGTAAATGCCATAAGCGGTGATATGGTACCCCTGGGGGTATCAAATCATCGGTGATATGGTACCAGGGTATCAAATCATCGGTGATATGGTACCAGGGTACCATATCACTGGGGGTACCAAATCCCCGTGACGTAAATGCCATACGCGGTGATATGGTACCCCTGGGGGTATCAAATCACAGGTGATATGGTACCCGGGTACCATATCACTGGTGGTACCAAATCCCCGTGGCAGCGCGGCATCGTATGTAACTCATGCCAAAGTCTTGGCTGGCTCGTAAGATAAAAATGAGGTAGGCTAAGAGCTCCTCACAACCTGTGGGTGCATGGGGCATAGATATTATCCTAATATATGTTGCAAAGCATTATATCCATGTTACAATATCGGTGACTGCCCATTTACGCTGTGATGTGCCCTACCTTGGTGCAGGAGTAGGGGCCAATTCCAATAATGACCAAAATTCAGGGAGGAGCTCCGCCATCTCGACAAACTCTCACTGTGTAATCTTCTCTGCCAGCTTGGCTGGGACTGGTAAGAGTCCCTCCCCTACATAGATTCTGGCAGAGAGGGATGTTCCTTTCGAATAGCCCATGCTGGGGGGAAGGTTAAGCATCGCTGCATTAGTCTGGGTACTGATGACAGTGGTCGATCCCGCCGTCTCGGGGGGGGGGGGGGGGGAGGAGTCGGGGTGACCCTGTCGTCGCCGTAGTTGTTTGAGGCGGCGGGGCTAATGAAGTCGATAGGGTAGAAATACCTTTCACAAGCAGCAAATTTAATCATTCTATGTACAGTTGAATAGAGAAGTCTAGTAGATAACAAACAAAGTGAAAGTGACGAAAAACCTTATATATGGTTTTCAATGGGGATAGACCATGGCAATTCCTACCGCACTGTGATACGTACTTTGGAATTTCAACTGGGTTCTGGAAGCAATTCCTCACTGTTTGCTTGCATCCTCTGAAACTCTTGATGAGATAGAGCACTGACACTGCAGTTAATCAATACTAATTAACGCATGTATACATCTAACTAGCAACAAGAAACAAGTACATAACCAAAATATAATCTGTTTTGGAATACAAGTATAGCTTGAACAGTCTGTACGACTTTGAGTATGAAAATTAGGAAAGTCTGAAGAAGTGAAGGAAGTAGTATAACATCAGTACATATAGTCATACAAGTGTGCTTCGAAGTTTGTCAATGAACCATGTTTAGGTGAATCATCCATGCAGTCTATACCACCGTCAGAGCTCTTGTAGCTACTGCATCTGGAGGAAGTAGGTAAATCTCAATCACTGTGTACATGTATGAACTTAAACAAGTATATAACCAAAATATAATCTGTTTTGAAATACAAGTATAGCTTGAACAGTCTGTACGACTTTGAGCATGAAAATTAGGAAAATCTGAAGAAGTGAAGGAAGGAGTACATATAGTCATACACGTGTGCTTCGGAGTTTGAACCATGTTTAGGTGAATCATCCATGCAGTCTAAACCACCGTCAGAGCTCTTGTAGCTACTGCATCTAGAGGAAGTAGGTAAATCTCAATCACTGTGTACATGTATGAACTTAAACAAGTATATAACCAAAATATAATCTGTTTTGGAATACAAGTATAGCTTGAACAGTCTGTACGACTTTGAGCATGAAAATTAGGAAAATCTGAAGAAGTGAAGGAAGTAGTACATATAGTCATACACGTGTGCTTTGGAGTTTGAACCATGTTTAGGTGAATCATCCATGCAGTCTAATTTAAAACCACCGTCAGAGCTCTTGTAGCTACTGCATCTGGAGGAAGTAGGTAAATCTCAATCACTGTGTACATGTATGAACTTAAGAACTCTTACAATGCATCTACATTTGGAGATTTGACTTGTGACATCTACAGAGCAAGAAATAACATATTTTGATATATGCACATAAAGAATCTGCAATGCCTTTTAATGTCCTACACTAAGAGAGTGTTAGAAATTCATACCATAGGTTTCTTCCTTCGAATTCGATATTTAATCACCAGAGTTGTGAGTATGGCTATGACAACCAATTGTGTTACAGATATAGCCGCTAGTAGTAGAGTAACTGCAAAAGAACTGTATGTAACAGTTTCTGATGTGCTAGTTTGAGAACAATTAATATTCTCAGAGTTGTTGAATGACAGGATAAAGTACTGCTCACTTCTACCATAAGGATTTGTAGCAATGCACATAATTGGTATCTTGCAGTATTCATTGAGATCAGTCCTTTCAAATGTGTAGTTCAAAGTTGAGGTGGTTGAACATGTCTTTTCAACATATATTTTGGAGTTCCAACTGGACTCAGAAAGCAATTTCTCACTGTTTGCTTGAATCCACTGAAACTCTGGACAAGGTAGAGCACTGACACTGCAGTTCATTAATACTGGTTTGTTAGGCTCTATAGTAAGGTAGTAGTATTTCAGATTTGGTTCAGGAAGAGCTACAAAAAATATAAAATGCATATATCGGTTATTATTAATTGTGGTTATTAATTTTGAACCTACAGTTTTTGGCGGATTCTAATTTTAGCGATTTTATCTAAATCTGTACATAATAACATGATGATGACAATGATGATGACAATGCTCATGACTGATAATACCAGTTTATCTTCTGGTGGTAATTGTGTAGTTCCGCCGATTACTCGTAGTTTTGGCTCTTCTCTCAGCTAGTCTCGCGCGCCATACCCTCTAGGGTATGGCATGCGAGACTAAGAGTTTATCTCTCATAGGCTCCAACTTTCAAAAACTGCTTGGGGACCATAGTCACACCCACATAGCACCACCCATGACACACACTAATTAACTAAACTGCGCCCTAAACCCCACCCATTTCGAATAAATTTCACGCAACTTCACGCTGTGGTTTTATATAGGATCGCTATAGCAACTATCACGCCCTCGCTGTATAGTTATATAAGTGTCTGGATTCCGCTGTTTGCTGTTTATGGGAATAGCTATTGCGGCCGAGAAGGGCTTTTCGTCGTAGCATACATCACGCACGTAAGTAGCGTGGCAAGCATTGCGACGACCACCATATGCAAACTTCCGTGACAAATTACATGAACTGTGCGTCCGTCCGGGACCCGGGACAAATTACAAAATTCCGGGACAGATCTCTCGGTATCCATGGTTGGGGGTGCAGCAGTCAGGGACATTGGACCCCACACTGCGAATCCCGAAACGTGCGGCACGAGGCAAAGATTCAAGTTCATTCATTTTATGGTTATTGAGTTACGCTTCTTCAAGAAGAAGAAGAAGAAGAAGATGGAAAACATGGACAAAATGTGGAAATAATTTTTTGGGATATTATGTATATCTTACATCACAACACAATAATTTTTGGTATACTGCTTATTTTTCATACATTATTCACCTTGATATTATTAAAGTCGAATAAACTTCAAATTAAAAGTGAAAATGAGCAAAATCCTTATATGGTTTTCAATGGGATAGACCATAGCAATCCGTATATACACAGTACTACCATACTGTGTGATAATATCTGAAAAAATGATTTCCACATTTTGTCCATGTTCTTCATCTTCTTCTTCTTATTTCTCTTGAATCAGCGTAGCTAACTCAATAACCATAATAGGGTAGACAACATGAAAATCGATCTTCAGGAATCACGTCACCCACTAGCGTATCACGACACCCTCTAGCGTACCATCACAACTCCACACTCGAAACCGCCACTAGTCCTCCTTGTCGCTGGCTATGTGCAGCAATAAAATTTTCTCGAGGGGTCAAAGGTCAAAGCACTGGACTCCGTGGAGGCGCCGGGAGCAAGTCGACTCTTGCCTGGTTGGTCGGTTGTGAGTCTACCCTTCACCACGAATGAGGTACGCCATATTCCTCTGCTTCTAGTATCTAAAAGCCTCGTTAAGAAATAACTGCGTGCACTTTTGTGTCGCTGGACTCGCTAGTTGTGGTGGATCTGGCTTCCTCACTACATATCTTTGTAGTAGACTACTAGTAGATGTATGTCAGAGAATGTGGTCAGGACCTGTCGTTCAGTTTGCCATCTGGAACGAGACAAGGGGGGGGGGGCAGTGGGGGCTTTAGTCCCCCCAGTTATTTCATCACAGTGTAGTATTATAATTAGCGCACACAACTGATGATGGATGATGATCGCCTTGCAGTTTTTTGCGTAGCTCCTTCAGTCAGTTCCAGCTACTGAACAGAGCCTGTAGCAGCTGTCACGGCCAAACGTGTGCTAATGGATAAGACTGCATCTTCACTGTGGTCTCTTGAGCCGTATCCATCAACTTCTAGCCCGGTGATAACTGCAGCCAGCGACCGCGCAGTAGGCGAGGTCAAAGGGCACATGAATATAATTAAAGCTTTGCTAGCCCCCCAATTTTAAAAGTTGTCTATGCCCTTGCATGTACATGTCACACAGTACAGTAGTACTGTGTATATAAGGATTGCTACGGTCTATCCCCAAACCAGTAAAAACATTTCCATTAAAATGTTAAAGGATGTAGGGATGACAGTGTCAAAAAGTAGAGAAACAAGTGCAGTATATATATGCAGCAGCACAGAGAATGAGGGGACTATATATATACATTTATATGGAGCAAGACAGAGGATGAAGGCAGTATATTATATGCACCAAGACAGGGGATGAGGGCATGCAACAATCATAACCCCATAGAGATGTAGGGAGGTATGTAATTTCTGGCAGTTGTATAGAGCCTATAACTCTTCATGCACATGTACTGCTAATTTAGTTTAACTAATGCACAATGCATTAGCTAATACATTTGTTACCAAATAAACTGCAAAATAGCCAAATGTATGTACCTAGGTCCAGAAAAATTGACAGGAGACAAGTAAATAAAAAATTAAGGAAATTTGAAAGGAATATGCGGATTGCATAAAAAGGAAAGGAGACAAGATTTTTTGTGACACAGACCCTCTCCTCTTTATGCAATCCTTTCAAATTTCCTATTTACTTGTCTATATAGGTAATCACCGATGCTTGTACATGTCCACGAATTGGAAGTTTGTTGTGTGTAGGGCTAGATAAATTATTCCGGCATAATTTTGAGAATAATAGGTGTACAAAAGAATTGAGAATAATTCCGAGAATAATAGGCAGTATCTTGCAATAAGTAGGCGTGGTCCTATCCACACATGCACAGTTGAAACAGTATGTGGTGAAAAAATGGCGTGTACTACAGTAGTAGCCCAGAGAAATCATACTTTCACTTTTGATGAAAGCATTTGGTCATCTTCAAGAAGCATTATTAGAAGACTTATATATATCTACACTACAATATAACACACGATGATTCATATTCAATCATCTTTTTGTGAAATTAATAATTGAGGTGTACTTAAAAGAATAATAGGTAGAAATACAAGCATAAAAGAATAGAATAATAGGCTGGAAAGAAAGAATTGTTTATTCACCCCTAGTTGTGTGTATATATATATATTATTTTGTGTTCATGTTGCATGAGGGGAAGTGCAGTTTGAGTGTAATGGCCTTTTTGTCTCTAAGTTTTCAGTGTAGGCTACTATGAATGCAAAATTCACTGCAAAAATCTGGTGGTTACAGGTGGTGGTTACCTCAGTTACAACATATTTCCTTATCATGACTACTACCTCTCATGAGGTATGTTGAATTGCCTCTGTATATTTCTTTAGGCAATTTTGTGGTAAATTTATCTCACAGAACATTTTCAGCTTGACACTATAGAGGTGTATTTTGCAGTTGCAAAACTACTTGTAGAACGGGCTATGCATAAAAGCTCTTAACTATTACATGATTCAGCCATTTGGTATGATAAGGCTATAAGGAGATCTAGACTCCCTACATAGGGATTCAGTAGACTCTCTGATAGTTATAAAGCTTGTGATAGTCTACATTCAAGTATGATACATTTACATGTAACTACCTTTAAATGTAGCTTGAATATCAAGGAATGTTTGACCGATGGAATTATACACATAGCAGCGATATGTCCCTTCATCTGTTGACTGTACATTTGAAATTTCAAGACCATTTTCAACAATCTTAAACCTTGGATGATAGTTGGATGTTATTTCTGATAGTTCCTCTTCTCTTGTTTCATTGTTAACTTTAACACGTAGCCAATGGATGTCACCCAGGGGGCTGCCCCTGTCCACTTCACATTTGATTAAAGCAGTTGTTCTGTTAAATATATCCTGTAATGGCATTGGATTGAGAATTTGTGGGGGAGCTGGAGAGATAGAAAGTGATGACAAATTGCATGTAAAGGCAAGGGAATTAAATAACATCATCTCTACATTATTTATATATGCAGAACCTAGCAGTATCCGTATGGTTAATTAGTAAGTATCCTCCAACAACTCAGAAAATAACTAGATTTCCATATAAGCTACAAATAAGACTCAAAACAAGCGTAACATACGGTTACAATGACACAGTAAACAGTTAAACCAAACTATATGCTTTCTATACTTCAATAATATATTGTTCTTCATACCATTATATGGGTATGCTACATAGATAGGTCTCAGGAGTGACAATATTTACCCTTATTGGAAATTGTGAAGCTAGCCTGTAAAGTCTGAGGTAGATAGGGAAAAATGAATATCATGCCAGGAATCAATGGACACAATGAAGAACTTTTCTACCACAAATTTCAACTACAGTAATGCAACTGCATGAGAGATGGCCATAAAAATGACATTTATATATTGAGACTGAGAAAGAAGTATATATCTCTACACATAAATCATTTAAACACAACACATATCTGGCATCTGCATACCAAAAACAGTTAGATTTCCTTCAGCAAAGTCAGTGAAATTATTTTTTCTGAGACAACGATAAATCCCAGTATCATTGCGGATAATATTTTGGATGGAGAGTCTGCTCCCTTCTGCTGAGATTCTTCTATTTTCAGTCTTAGTCAGGTTACCAGGAATATAGATATTTTGCTGAGGGTCCTGCCAGACTATGTCAGTGGCAAAGGAGGTGCTGTTTTCAAGGCAAAAGAAATAGGCGTCAGGATCACCTTCAGACTCACTCAAGAATGGTGGGAAAACTGAAAGAGGATGTGCAACTGCCACAGAGAGGAGTGTGAGAGAGAAAAGGGCATATATTTTAAACTTCTGGATGTGTCAAAACTGAAATATCGTGAGTGGGAGCAAGCTTATGCACCTAGTTATACAAGTGTAAAGACAATTTTCATATAAAAATGATGAGGCATGTAGGGATGGAAGTGGCAAAAAAGTATAGAAACAAGGAAGCATCTATGCAGAAAAGCAGGGTATGATGGAATACAACAATAATAACATGTGTAATCCCATTAAATACAAATGTAGGGAGGGGGTTACGCATGTTATTATTGTTGCATGCCATCATCCTCTGCTTTTCTGCATAGAAATGCTTCCTTGTTTATATACTTTTTGCCCCTACATGCCTCATCATTTTTATTGTTCTTACACTTGTTCCAGTTGTTTTTCTTGTGCAAATGCCAAGGCGCGAGCCCTACTCTTAGGGTTTGGCGAATTATGCTAGCATAATTTTGAGCATAATTGAAACTTCCTCGTATAAAGCATAATGCCAGAATAATAGACTGCTTTGGCGAGCGGAAGAGGCTACGTTTGCGTGTTGCGCGGGGACGCATGCGCACTGGCACCATGTACGTAAATAACAGCATTCAGACCACTAGGTTACAGAATGTTCAATATACAATAGGGTTAGTAACTGCGGTCTTCCGATATCCTTCCCCTGAGGCTTTAGGCTTCTCAATCTTCCTCTTTCTTGATAGTTCAGCCCTTTCAGCTGGCTTCAGTACATCTACTAATGACTTGCTATTACTAGCACTAGGTGCAGGCGTTTCAGCTGACTCGGCAGTGGCCATTTTTAGAGAACCTGGGGGGGAGGCAGGGGGGGCTTGAGCCCCCCCACTTTTCGATAAGGGGGGGCTGAGCCCCCCCAAAATTGGAGGTTGTCACAAAGAACGTATTAAATACTAATAGCCTATTCAGAATGAATGTGAATAACCTCCCACTTTATGAACGCCGAACCCCCCCACTTTTGACATGCTGTCTCTGCCTCTGTTATAGCTGTGTATTTTACGTACTTTGAGAGTCCTAGCGGGTACAGAAACACCCCTAGAGTACGTGTATGTGTCTAAAAGGACTTTTAACGAACGTTTAAGTGTTCTGGGCCATTCTATATGGGAAAATGGGCGTGTCGTGTCGGTGCCATCCCTACATAGAGAGTCTACCGACTCTCTGATATCTGGAAATCTTTCTATGTCTGTTGCCGACCGAATACATTTACACATATGGTTTACTCCCACTCACCCAGAATGCTTTGCATTCATGTAGTAACATTATACTCTTGCTTACTAAGGGCTAGCCCAAGTAGACAAATAGTTTGATAGAGCTTCATCTGCATTGTAAGACCTATACAAAAATAGAATAAATGCAGTCTGTTCATTTTTATGCAATCTGTATTACACTTCAATATAGATACCTGTAATGGCAATATATCCTACTGTGAGCTTATTATCCATTCTCAAAATTCTTGAACTTGAATTCATGATAGGAACAATGGTAGGGCTTGAAGTTATGACTTCAGTTTTCTCAGTAGTGGTCATTGTAGTTTCTGAAATCACTGTAGATTTTATGCACATGCATGGTGAACAATTTGTACATCAGATATATTATGTGTATGATGAATAGCTGGTAAGTGCATGAGAAGTACTATGATTTTTAATTTAAACCATGCACTCATTCCAGATGTTCATAAATTATACTATTTAGACAAAATATTTAAGGGTGTAGGGATGGTAGTGCCAAAAATCAGAGAAACAAGGTGCAGTATGCAGGTAACCAAGGCAGCATAATTTTCATGCCAACCAATTACCTACCTTTTTACATGCTGTCTCTGCCTCTGGATATATATGTAAGAGAGGACTGGTAATAGTCATGCAACTGAGCTAACCACACACAATTGTCAGAAGATGTTTTGCCATGTACATACCTAGACTATAATGTGTATACATGTATAATCACTTATCAACTCTGACTTGTATTATATTGTTGGCATTGCATGATAAAGCATAGTGTTAAAATAATTATTATCATTGGCGAGTGGAGGAAGGACTAAGGAATTTTTGCAATGTGTCATTTGAAATTGTATATGATGAAATCTATACCAATCATAACCTGTAACTAATGGGGCATAACTGTACTCAGCCACCCTTCATACCTAGTTATTACACCATTATACACTAGACATCTAACACAGTCTTTTCTGAGCCATAATTTAGACATGCAGAATGTATGATGCAACTGATCATGAGGTAAATTGACTTTATCTATGTTTGCTGGTCATAGACCAGGGGGTGAATCGTACCATACTTATTTACATTGTTTTGGAAATGCCCACTCCTGTCATTGTACCACTTGTAAATACAGATATTTCACCTGCAATCATTATGCACTTGCAGCTATTCAAGGTGTGGATATATATCACTGCAAAAAGAGGTGGTTGTTTTGACCAGTGTGTGTGGTCACCTCAGTTGCATTACATGACTATAACCTGTCTTAATTGGTATTCAAAAGATATGTGGAACATAATTATTATGATTTCCTCTGGGAGATAAGGTATTATTACATGATCACTTGAGATACAGACATCATTCATTATGGATATCCTACATATCTCTTGGGAGGTTGTAGTTTAAGTAGCTATGTTGCAACTGAGGTAACCATGCACACCTAATGGTTAAAACAACTACCCATTTTTGCAGTGATATAATATAGTAAGCTTTTCCATTGTGTGGCTTATATATTTCTCTTACTGTATAATATTCATGCACAACTGTAAGATAGATAAACAACTCCTCTACCACTTTAAGTCTGTTGTTTAGATGGTGTATACACATTGACAAATTGCTGTATACACAACATAAATATACAGCTCCTTTACGTCACAGATGCAATGGAAACAACCACACCATAACCTTACATGTAGCAGCATTTTACGTACCATTCACAACATTGAGATATGCCTCTCCTCTTTCACTCATTGTCATGACATGCACATGACAATTATAATTCCCATCATCAGTATCTGTTGCACTGCTTATTTCATAAATGACAGCATCAGAAGTAGCATATGTGAAATGCTTGGTTTCTGTATTTGAGTGCTGAAGTATATATATTGTGTCAACATGAGGGGTAGCAGGTGGGTAGCTTACTGCACTGCAAGTAATATTTACACTGGATCCGACCATCACAGGATTGCTTGAGAATGTCACTGTAACATCTGGAGACACTATAAAGAAAAAAGCAAGTGTACAGATTCCAAAGTGAGCATCGAGCATGCAAAGTGCAAAAATGTGGCTAATATAATTACGTAAAAACACACCCCACAAAATAAAACATTGCTTGCTGTTGTTGGATTCACAGAGACAACTGTAGTTCTGCCCTCCAAATGTTATTATAGTGAAGTTGGTTACAATGTAGCTGCTGCCATAACCATTTTCAAGAGTTTCATTGTCCTTATACCATGTGAAACCATTTTTTCCAAAGCATTGAATTGTACAGTGAAGCTGTAGAATTTCTCCAATTTTGGAAACTGCCTTATCACATCCTTCTGTATAGGTAAAGAAGAAGTCAGGAAATTTTACATTATAGTTCATGTTGGAACAGTTATATATACAATATAATGAGGCAGATTAATAGCAGCTGCAGTGAAGTGCAGACATTTGTACAAGTGTGGAGTCCATTTTAAGTACGCAGTGATGTAAAGGGGTACATTATGCAGAGGTAGAGACAGCATATCAAAAGTGGGGGGGCTCGGCATTCATAAATTGGGAGGTTATTCACATTCTGAATAGGCTATTAGTATTCAATACGTTCTTCATGACAACCTCCAATTTTGTGGGGGCTCAAGCCCCCCTGCCCCCCCCCAGGTTCTCTGCCTCTGTTATGGGAAGTGAGTTACACAAACGTACTAAGCAGCACTGGAAACAGAATTTTACCTTTAGACACTGTGATCTAGAGAAGTACTTGTATGCACCTCACCTGATTGACACGCAGTAAAAATACACACATACAGAGCCAGTGTCACCAGATAGTTGTATGAACATTTCGATCGCTCTGCCATAATTTCCCTGACTGGCCAGTGTTATATACTCGGAGGAAGCTCGAGGTATGTTTGCTATTCAAACGGCCCAAATGCTGACTTTAAGACGGCAAGGATAGTTACTAGCCTTATACGTAAACGTCGTTGCGGAGGCGTCCTGTTGAGTATTTGCACTATTAGGCGAACTGCGTACAACCTGGCCACGCCCCTCTAAGGTCTCTAAGGTAATGCGGGTAATTCCAATCACGTAAAAAATGACACTTACACATTTCGATCTCTCTGCCATAATTTCCGTGACTGTCCAGTGTTATATACGCGGAGGCGAATTTCGTTACCTTTAGCCCACTATTCGTTGAAAATTAGTTTCTCATCCGGGGCTTTCCCAAAACAGGATGCGGGCGGGCGGACATTACCATTATGGTATTATTTATAAGTCAGAGTCAACCGCGTTCAATCAAGCCTTGCTACTACCAACAAAATCAATTCCAGCTGTGAATGGGATCCACCCTCGATGAATCGTGCTTCCTCGTGGAGGTAAAACCCACGAAAGGTGAGATATGGAGGATTCACCATATGTATGCGCCAAGGTACCGATGTTTAACTTTTGCGACTGGTCTTGTACACGGTATTTCGCACACGACAAGCAAAACAGCAAATAGCACGTGCAAAGTTCAAGGTTCAATATGTGCGCATGCGCAGTAAGAAATAATGTCCTAATGTGTTTCACGCGGGTGCAATATTTCATGCCGGCGGGGATGAGAATTTTCAACAAATAGTGGCCTTAATATTTCGCACCGGCGCTATCTATATGGGAAAATGGGCGTGTCGTGTCGCGCTATCCCTACATAAAGAGTCTACCGACTCTCTAATATAGCATGTAGTATATCTGTCTTGTCTCTTCCATTATTAAGGTTACACTTTATTACTTTTTTGCATTCAGACACACTTTAATATAATCAATGGTCAAATCTAAAAGGTTCACAATGGAACTCTCTCATATATGTGTGGTTGATTTTCTGGTGGAAGTGTATCGATCTCTTGATAGGCTGGATTGTCACACATTTCAACTGCATCCTGGTCTTTGTTGTGGTTGCCACTAGACAGAATATAGGATTGTGTATATTCATAAACTATGAACTATGAACTGTTATTTCATAAACTCACTTGCTTTTGGAGTAAATGTGCTTGCGGAACCATACACCAATTGTAAGGGCCACTGGTATCACTAGTATAAGTGCAAGACATATTATGGCTCCAAAAATGGCTACAATTATTTGAATTTCCAAAGTATTGTGGTCTTCATAACTTGTTGTAGAAATGGTATTGACAAAGTCATTTGGTGAAATATTGCTAGCAATTGTCAATGTACTATTGATGTAATTAATTATGGATGTATACTGATCCCAAGTAGCCGAAGGAACAAGTGATATACTTGGTAAAACATAACTCTCTGAGGATTTCAATGAAAGAGAAAAGTGCTGCTCACTTCTGACATAAGGGGTTGTAGCAATACACACAATGTGTATCTTGCAGTATTCATTCAGATCACCTGCTGTAAATACATAGTTCAAAGTTGAGATGGCTGTTTTATCAACATATGTTGTGTAATTCCAACTGGACCCAGGGAGAGGTTCCTCAGTGTCTGCTAGTATCCACTGAAACTCTGGACGAGGTACAGCACTGACACTGCAGTTCAGTGTTATTAATTGGTTTAGTTGTATGGTGTGGTTGTAGTACTTGAGAATCAGCTCAGGAGGAACTATATACAAGGAAACATATGCTTTGTATAGGTTAGGGAACTGTATATAATTATAAGTAACACGATACGTGAGTACGCAGTATAGCTACGTACATAATATACACCTTGTTTTGTCAGACATCAGGAGAGCAACCTGAAAATATTGCTTAAAATAGTAAAAAGACAAGAAACAAGTAAATGGAATTATGTGTATATCATAGTCTTGTCTCTGTTTTATTACACTTCAAATATCCGATACACTTCAAAGTTCAAAGGTTCATGTTCGGCCCTGGTTACAGGATGGATACACAAAAACACACCACAGTACAGACACAGACATTAGCTTTGTACAACAGAAGACACCAGAGATATAAATTATATTAAACCCTCAGTGCGCATGCACAGCAAGGGTCATCTGCGTGCGTGTCCACCTAGTGGGAGAAACCTCCCCGGCGGCGGTATTTTACCTGCTGTACCAAGGTACCATTTGTCACACAGTATTCGTTCTGACTCTCTGTCAGTAACTGTTACTGTGTGAAAGGTATTGCGGTTGCACTGCAGTGACGTTGCGAACCCTCAGTGCTTATCACAAGTTTTTCGCACTAGAAGCTGAATATGGCAAATGACTTGGATCAGTTCGTTGGGAGACGTGGCAGTTGTCAATCGAAGCGGCGAAGAGCCCACCTGAATGTGGGATGCTGGAACATGCGCAGACAGGTTGAGGCAGAAGGGGCTGAAACTAGTGTGGTGAGGCCAAGTGGAAGAGGGATGACAGTCGACTGGAAAGCTGCTTTGATGGTTTATGAACTTAAAAAGTACGACGTGAATGTGGCTGGCATCAGTGAGACAAAGTGGTTTGGACAAGAAGTATAATATTTATGAGGTTGAGGGGTTCACTCTGGTCACCCATTCCCTAAGGAAGCACCCTTGGAGAGAAGTGCAGGAGTGAGTATTGTGCCTGATCCAGCACTAACATTGGCATGGTAAGAGGCAGGTGAAGTCTGGAAGGCTGTGAGCCCTACTATAGTCTCTGCACAACTTAAGCTATCATATCAGGAGGCAGGGAAGCCATCACAGAATAGCAAGAGCGGGTCTAAGTGTATCTTCACTACAATACTGACTGTTTATGCACCAACATTCAGAGCATCACCTGAGAAAAAGGAGTTCTTTGCTGATCTACAGGCAACAGTTGACAGTGTGGATGATAATGGTGTGTTGTTGTTGGTCAGTAATCTCAATGCTAGAGTTGGCAGCAGTGTCAGAGGGGGAGGTGTCCCACCTGCCTTTGAATGGGCCTTCATGGAGTTGGGAAGGTGAATGAGGCTGGACAGGAATTGCTGTCATTCTGTGCATTGAATCGGCTGGCAGTTATGAACACTTATTTTGAGATAAAGTCCATCTACAAACACACCTGGCAACATCCAGGAAGTAAAAAATGGCACTGCATTGACTATGTGACCATGAGACAGAAACAGGGAGGTTGTCCCTTGATGTCAGTGTTGTGCACTCTGCTGAGTGTTGGACTGACCACAAGTTACTCAGGGCCAAGTTTCGGTTGTATGTACCACCAAAAAGCAGAAGAAGTAAGATCATCACACTTTGTCAAGTCACTTTTCTTAGTGATTGGCACCAGTATGGCATCTCTCCACTCCTTAGGGACCTCTCTTCCTTCCAGACAATGTTAAACAGGTCTAAGATGTAATCTATCAACCCTCCTCCCCAGCTCTTCACCATCTCTGAGAGGATTCCCACCTTGGTAGCTCTCGTGGCTCACTCTTTATTGGATACTGCTTAGCTGACTGAATGACACTCTTCTGAAAGCCACTGCGGACATTCAGAATGGTCTCAAAATGTTCATGCCAACGCTTAAGTGTGCTAGCCTGCCAATGCACAAATATGATATCCATTGGTGTCTCTGATTGTGCTGGGCCTAACTGGTTGGAGACATGCTCTTCATCTCTGGACGTCCACTCAGACCCTTCCACATTACCTTACCCCTCCGCATAGCTCTCTACTTCTCTTGGCTTTTTGTTGGAACGAGACATTCTTGGAACACTTCACTTCATGAGCTACCTCTCTTCTTTGAGTGACTGTCTCGTGCGTCCTCAGCCACTTCTTGAACAACACATTGCGCTTCAGGATAAGGTACTCCAGCTTCTCCCTGTTGTCTTGAAACCGGTCAGGCTGTTGCACTTTTCCCACCCAAGGACTCTTTTCTTCTGTATCTTTCATACGGTTTCCCATTTCTTCCCTCCTTCAGCTTCACTGTTCCCCTTTCCACTCATCAGTGACTTGCTGTACTGCTTGCTCTCTTGTCTTCACGTTACACAATCCAGGTACAGTATACCTTTGCCTGGGCGGGGAATCAGTCTGCTACAACAACAAGGAAGTTGTTCACAAAGATCATCAGATGAAGCTGCAAAATGTGATAAAGGATGTTTTACCTGACTCTAACATTGGACGGAAAGTGAAATTTCCTATGTGACCTGCTGTGGCATAGGTCACATTTATGACATATCCTGTACCTATCCAGTGCAGGTCACATAGGAAATTTTGCTTTTCGTCCAGTGTAAGTGTGGTTTTAGAAGTGGCAGAGGCTGTGTGGACATGATCTTTTGTGCTCGACAGTTGATAGAGAAAGCCAGGGAACACCAAGATGTATATGCTTTTCATGGACCTTTGCAAGGTATATGATTCTGTTCCTGATCAAGCTCTCTGGATGGTGCATCACAAGTATGGCATTCCTTCTGTGCTATACAGTCACTGTATGAGGGAGCTCTCTGGATGGTGCTTCAAAAGTATGGCATTCCTTCTGTGCTATACAGTCACTGCATGAGGGGATGAAGGCAGAAGCCACAGTTGATGGTTCCACTACCCCAGTGATTGAGGTGAACAATGGCCTAAGACAAGGCTGTACAATCACTCCATCTCTTTTTAACCTCTACTTGAACCTGGTGGTAGAGGAATGGATGAAGAGACCTTTGGAGTTGAGGTGATAAATAAGTGTAGAGGGAAGCTGGTTGGTAAATGAAAAAGAAAACTCTTGAAGAAGTGACTGAGCTTCAGTTTGTGGACAATGTAGTTTTGGTGGTACTACCAGAGAGAGTGTGGTAAGAGCAACCCATATGCTCGATGAAGTAATATCACAATGGGGGCTGACTATATGAGCATTCCCACGACCAAGCTGCTTGTGGCTGGTGTACCATATGATGAGCAGTATTGGCAGCCAATTGACATCAGGGGAGAGCCCATTGAAGTGGTTTCTGATTTCAGATACCTGGGGGCTGTAGTTGAAACGCAAGGAGAATTATTAAAGGATGTGGAAGACAAAGTTACTCATGCCTCAAGAGCTTTTGGTGCCCTGTACAAACCAGTGTTTCATGATGACGACTTATCCAGGAAGACCAAGAGGATGGTATACTCTGTTGCAGTACTGGGCATGTTGTTCTGGGGCTGAGACAGGGGCTAAAAAAAGAAGTGCCACCTGAAAGATTGAATCCTGTGTGTGCCTTTAATGCATCCTGAACATCACCAGAGTTCAGCAGTGGTCAGGTCATATCAGCAGCGCACAAGTGAGGACCACCTTTGGTATGGAAGAAACCCTTGAGGAGATGATTGTAATGAGGAGATTGCGCTGGCTAGGCCACATAGCAAGGGTGAAGGATGATCACATGCCCAAGAGACTACTCTTTGGATGGCTGCCACAGTGCAGACCTGCACATGACACAAAGTTATGGTGGAAGGGCAAGGTGAGGAAAGATCTAAAGAAGTTCCACATTGGTGAAGATGACTGGTACCAGGATGCACAGAACAGAAGACTCCGGAGAACACTGTGCAGGGAAAGGCTATCTGTATGTACCAAGGAAAGACCAGAGAGCAGGGGAGTGAGTAGAGTGAGTGATGGTGTGAGTGTACATGGATGCCAATTGGAGACAGCACCTCCCAATGCCCTGTTTATATGTGACATATGCCACAGATCGTTCAGAAGGAGGCAGGACATCACTACTAGAGACATGAGGAGGCAGGTGATTCCACCTGTTGATGAGACAGGGCAGTGCTCCAGGGCTACAGCAGTCACCCATCAGCTGGTGTGGCAGATCATTCAGGAGGAAGCAGGATATTACCAGACACAAGTGTCAGACAGCGCGACGCTGTAAATGAGACCTTCCCAGTCATATGCCATTTTTAGCTCAGTTACTTCGTGGCAGAGAAGCATCATTCGTATGGATGGCTTTCTTTCAAGAGTCAAGAGTCAAGAGTCAAGAGTGTGTCGGTTACCACCTTTACTGCCACTCCAAGCAACAGAGCACCCAAAGAGAGGTATACCAACCAGCCTCAGTGCGATATGCACTAAAACTGACATTTTAATAGCGCGTGGGCTTTCACAAATGCTGCCACTGTCTATGACTCACTGAGGGTTTGCACTTTAGTCCAAACTTAAGGGTTTGAAGTATGAAAGTGGTTTTGAAGGATGTGTATACACAGCTGCTGTAAACTATACTTCTAAAAAATACATGCTAAAATAGCTATTTGTATGTGCCATAAAATATACATTGAAACTTGAAACATACTACACAACAATCTCCTTTGCCGAGATACTAGAGCAGAATCTGAGGGGATAATGATTTCATACATCCAAAGCGATTAGGATATTGTTTGTCCTAGGTTAAGTAGATGGACAAGTTTTTCTCATAAGTGCATGCAGGCAAGGGGGCATAGGTCCCCCCTCCCCTCCCACACTATGAGGCCGCAGGTAATTTATAAGCCATATTTGATACCGTTGCCTGAGAGAGCATGGCCCTAAACTCCATGGTGTGCTGTTATCCTTCCCAATACTTTAGGCCATGCAACACCTATGGTTTTTCTACAACACTGGCCACTATATACTATGTACCCACAAGCCTTGTCATGAAAATGACCTCTAAACCCTGACAGCCATAAAGTCAAAAAACTATAACCATTTTCATTAGCAAATCAAGATGGCAACAAGTATATATAGTGATTCCTGTTTTAAACTCTACATGTACATAGCCAAGAGTGAAGGTTCGTAGAACCATATCTCTCCCAGCATTAACTCTTTCACAGTTCAAAATATGCTAAAGTGAAGGTGTTAATCCTTATTTCCAATTGAAAAGTATAATAGTCCTGACAAAGATGTATGCGCTTTTATTGTCAGGAAGAGTAATTGATGACGCAACAAACAGATTCCCAAGGGATACATCAACTTAACTTTCTTACCAGCAACATTAGTGACAGTGAGATATTCTTCTCTTTCATTTGTTACACTCCTATCCATACGAATAACTATCACATGGCATGTATATGTGCCATTATCTGTATCCATTGCACTGCCAATTTCATAGATAATACCACTCAGGCCAGGAGCAATGTGCGTGTGTACCACAGATAGACCAATTGGATGCTGTATTATATAGTCAGTTTCAGGGTCTGCTTGTGGGTAGCTCACTGCTGTACAAGTCACATTTACACTGGAACCAATCCTTACAGGATTACTTGAGAAGGAGAGTGAAATCTCTGGGTATACTATGTCAGAAGGAAAAAGATAAAATTAAATTACTAAATGTCAACAATATCTACTTATAGTAGCCATATTTGCGCCCACGTGTCTATTTTTATTTTTTTATTGCATACATGTGTGTGTGTGTGTGTGTGTGTGTGTGTGTGTGTGTGTGTGTGTGTGTGTGTGTGTGTGTGTGTGTGTGTGTGTGTGTGTGTGTGTGTGTGTGTGTGTGTGTGTGTGTGTGTGTGTGTGTGTGTGTGTGTGCATGTGTGTGTGTGTAGTAGTAGTAGTAGTAGTAGTAGTAGTAGTAGTAGTAGTAGTAGTAGCAGTGTTAGTAGTTGTATTACTTGTAGGTAATAAGGGAAGTGACATGAGGGTATAATATGCAGAGAGTAAATTAATAATATGAGATCATGCTAAATCAACATTGTATCACAGAATTGTGGGAGTTAGTAAAAGTATATATAGTCAATTGTTTTCCCATAGCACCTGTGTAGTTTACCAAAATCCTAGGATTAACATAAGAGTAACATAAAAGTGAGAACTCCAAAACATACAATGAAACACAAGATTGAATATAGATACACATAATATAGAGTGACTATACGAAAGCAGTCTAGATAGTATTACAGGTATAATAGCTACTGTGGTATAAGGATGGGAATAGATGAATAGATACATTAATTTGTATACAGGCTCACTGACAGCTAAGATTAAGAATTGTAAATACACCCAAAATATACACAATGGGGACTCACAGAACCAATGTTTGCTTCTATAATCAGTAAAGGGAGCAGTAACCTTTATAGATCATAAAATTATAGAGATTAATGAGAGCTGGATCATGCATGAGAAACAAATAAATATCCATGTAAAACCAGAAATATAAACCAAACTTGTAGCTTGCAATAAACGTACCCCAAACAGAGAAACACTGTCTTTGGTTGTTTTCTTCACATACACAGCTGTAGTTCTGTCCTCTGATCTCTGAAATGGTGAGGTTGCTTGTCACAAGGTAGCTGTGAGTATAGCCACTTTCAAGGACTTGGCTCCCATTCCACCATGAAGTTTGAAGGCACGGAGTTGAACAGTAAAGCTGTAGACGTTCGCCAACTCGAGCGTATAATCTATCACACCCTGAAGATAAAGCAATGCGCTGCTCTAGTAATATGACCGAAGTAATTTAAAGCTCTAATTCAATCATGAATTAAACTCTCGTGAGGAACCTCTTACCTGATTGACATGTGCTTAGAGTACAAATACACAAGGTCAGAGCCAGTGGAAGTCGATAGTAGGGGTTTAGAAAGAAAAACATACTCCTGATTCCCCGGCGAGCGAATTGCCTCAATCGCCGATTTTTCTACTCGTAGCATATGCTAAATATTTGTAGGCATTCTTTTGACTGGTCCGAATTACAGCAAAATTTTACTATAACAGGAAAATATTCATGTATCCAATAATCTCGGGTCAGTTATCCGCCCGCATGCACTGGGCCCCATTATTGTGATGTCTGTCATTATTACGGAATGTGACTTCTTTGATTATAACGTCAAATGGGCGCGGTTTCTGCACGCACCGCGATTAATTGCATAACTACGCGATGACGTCATGGGCGCGGTTTCCGTTTCTTTGTTAACCCTTGGCGCGCTTTGTAGTTAGAGCGCGCGCTTTGATTTGAGATTTTCCAGGCGTACGGTGAATACTGGCCGTTGGTATTTTCGTACGGGGATTTGGTACACCGATGATTTGGTACCCCCAGGGGTACCGTATCACCACGTATGACATTGTGTGCCACAGGGATTTGGTACCCCCCACTCCATATCACCGCGTATAACATTTAAGCCACGGGGACCTCTGGTGATATGTTACACTGGGAGTCATCTGCTTGGTTTGACATTCGTGTCACGGGCCCCCGGATACATATCGTACGTACTTACGGAGTGTCTTAAGCCACTATATATTCTATGCAATATACACACATTGGATGTACATGTAGCAGTACAGTGAAGAGACCTGATCTACTTCTCACATGTTAACCTTAGTTACAGGCCCTCCTTCCAACCTGGCATGTAATCCTACTGACGCTATATCTAACTAAGATGTAAATGTATACAATTACGCTAAAAGGACACTACTAGGTACAGTGGAACCTCCGAAGAAAGGACACTTTGGGAACGACACTTTTGTCCTTTCTTCGGAGGTTGTCCTTATCTCGGAGGTTCATGAAATATATTAATTTATAACTTGGGGTGGAATATAAGTAATGTAGTGAAGTTTGTGCATGAGTTAGTGTGTAAAAGAGTCAAGTAAAGTTGTCTGTCTTGCTTATTGATGTGTAATATTGGCAATCCTATCAATTGTCTGACCAATACACACTTTTTCCATGTCCTTTAAATGCAAGAAACTTGTACACGTACATTTTCTAAAGCAAGTACTGCTTCCTTGTAACGCGTGTGAGGTTTTGCTGTATACACATGACGTTGTGCTCGTACATAGCGCCGTACTGCGCAAGCGCAACTTTGCAATTTTAGGGGAGTGGCTTCCGGGTGTCCGCTATTTAGAGGCAAAAATGCATGGTTGAGCGCCGTTCGGCGCAAAGATTTTGTCCGCTGTCCGGAATCGGGAAGTCCGCTTCTCGGAGGTTGCTAATGTATTACAGCTATGGTACTTTCAATCCGTAACACGGCAAGTGTCCGTTGTAGCGTGGGTGTCCGCTTCTCGGAGGGTCCGTTATGGGAGGTTCCACTGTATACCCTGTAAGCCAGTTAGACTTTAAAAATGGAAATATACATCCACTACACTACTAAATTCAGTACAATAAACGCACCACAAACTGTAAAACACGTTGTGTTTCCGTTGCTTTGACATTCACAACTGTATTTTGTCCTCCATCCTCTATCACTGTAACACTTTCTGTCACAATGTATTTAATACCGAAATTTGTTTCAAGAACGTCATCCCCTTTAAAACATGTAAAACCATTATCAGCATTAAGGCAAAAAAATTTACATTCAAGCACTAGACAGTGGCCTACTTGACCCTTTTCGCGGATGCATTCTACGAAAACACGAGCGAATCAAAAACGCATGATGAGTGTTACTCTATTACGGTGGCCGAGAAGGGCCATCCCATCCTTCCATTCTACACGCACTTCCATTCTTCTATCCTTCTATTCTGCTATCCTTCCATGCTTCCATACTTCATCCTTCCATTTCAGCCACGTGCAAGTTATTGCGCATGCGCACAACCGTGTTTTACATGCTCTCGCTACCGTTACCTCCCCCTGCACTTTCCCTGGGTGTTGTCGCGATGATCTCATTAAGTGGTATTTAGGGTACAAGTAGCGTGTCTTTACTTCGTCTACGGGATAAGTCTGTCAGCTCGTGCAATATTGCGGGGCATGCAGCTCAGTAGGAGAATTTGACCGAACACTGGCCTTTGGAGGACAGTTACTGGCTCAGTGCACGAACATCTACGTTTGTGTGAGTATACCGTACTCTGTTTACTGACCCGCTGAATATATGAATAGGAGTTGAGGAGCTCTAGTAGCTTATTAGGATATTGAATGATGTCAGTGGAGCAGATTAAGGAGTTGGCACTTCAAATGATAATATCCCTGTGGTTGCATATCACTTTCTCTCTGTTGTGGTTGGATATCATATACTTCATGAGTGGAGCACACATAGAATTTGAACAAGCAAGAATTGCTATGTTTCTGCTGGAATCCCAGATGAATTGCTCTTCCAGAAGTGCAATGTTACATATATGAGACTTTGTACTGTGTATATATTAAGAATAAGAGCTGGGAGTTACTATGTGCAGTTAACTCTCAGGACCTCAAGAATCAGACCCTCCAGCACTACTCCTTTTTGCAAGCAGTACATGATGCAACATGTACTATCCTTTTCAGAGACCATAGAAGATGCGATGCCCTTAAGCTTGTATGCTGAACTTACCTCATTGATGGAAGATCAGACTTACGAACACATATCCATCTATCATGATTTCTCATGCAGGTGATCCAGTGTATGTGGCTGCTCTATATTACTTCAATTGCTCTGTGGAACTTATAATTAGTTAAAACATGTAGAATTCAAATGGACATTACATACATCATGAACCAATAACAGTAGATAGCAATTTTGTTAGGGCAACATATGAATGCATGTGAAAGAGGCTAGCTTAGATGTGATGCTAATTGTATTTGAACCTTTGATACTGGCATTTTCTCGCTAGCTGTATGTACTGGCAAGCTTAAGTGCTATGAAAGAAAAGCGGCAGTCTATACTTTGATGCACGCATATCTTTATTCGCTACCTTCTACTTTAATTAAATTTGCTACTTCCGACACTGCACAAGCTTCCGTGCTAGAAGATGCTCCATCAGCTACTCTGGGGAGTGGTCAATGGATGTGCGCATGCGTAATAAACAGCACATGGCTGAAATGGAAGGATGGAAGTATGGAAGCATGGAAGGATAGCAGAACAGAAGGATAGAAGGATGGAAGTGCGCGTAGAATGGAAGGATGGGATGGCCCTTCTCGGCCACGTACTCTATAGCTACGCTTACCTGATGGACACAAAGTAAATACACAAAGTGTTAGAGCCAACGTCAGTAGAATCAGAGGGTTTCCCAAGAAACACCTATCAACCATTTCTCTCGACTTTGCCTTGTTGGTTTATTACTTCCGGTCAACGGGCGGCATGCCCATTAGCCCTTAATTAATCGTCGGGCCGCTTCCATATGAAACGTTAAAAGTGAAAAGTACAATGAATGGTACATGTACACGTCAGTGTAAACATTGCATAGAAGCTTCCTTGTTTCTATACTTCTTGGCACTTCCATCCCTACATGCTTCATCATGAAGTACACTTGTTCCACTGGTTCGCATGCGTGCAACGCACGTGGCTTATAACTACCGCGTTTGGGAGTTCGTTCTGGCCCGTTCTATAAGGGAAATGGGCGTGGCGTGTACATAGAGTGTTCCCAGGCTCTCCCTCCTCCGCGCATATACAATTCTACGTATGACCTTTGACCCGCCAGAGAGAGAAATGGTCCAAAACGTCACGTGAATGACGTAGAGACGGTAGAGAGAACTTAATTGCGCGCGTAGGTTGGCCCTACCGCAAAGCCATCAGCGCCCACGCGCTGAGCTGGACCATTTACAAAGTTGTTACTCTGCGCTCGCTTGCGTTCTCGATTTATGTAGAGGGCCTCCATTGTTGCCCTAAGCCGCTGTCATGCTATTGCTATGCCTGTGTAAGCGTACATACACTGCTGCCCCTGTAAGGGTATGTCCATGCGTGTATTATATACGCTTCTCCTGCTATTTTCGGGCTATACAGCGTGTGTGCTATCGGCCAATGTAGAACCACATCACTTCTTGAGACATCAACTGGTCGTAGCTGGCAACACAGATACAGCCAGGACGTCTCTTTTACTCAAGTTCAACTAGGCCTAAAAACACGTAGGCGGTATGCCCACTTGTGGTCGATTTCACCCACGCGTACTTAAGTTCTCTCTACCCTTGACGTCTTTCACGCCTGGGGACGAGGCTAGGCTTACACTTTACAACTTTAATTTATTAACTTTTGTGCATTCAGACACACTTTATGAATATAGTCAATGGTCAAATCTAAAAGGTTCACAATGGAACTCTCTCATATATGTGTGGTTGATTTTCTGGTGGAAGTGTATTGATCTCTTGATAGGCTGGATTGTCACACATTTCAACTGCATCCTGGTCTTTGTTGTGGTTGCCACTAGACAGAATATTAGGATTGTGAATATTCATAAACATGAACTGTTATTTCGTAAACTCACTTGCTTTTGGAATAAAATGTTGTGTGCTTCCAGAAACATATACCAATTGTCAGGGTCACTAGTCAAGGCATATTATGGCTCCAAAAATGGCTGCAATTATTTGAATTTCCAAAGTACTGTGGTCTTCATAACTGATGGTGGAAACAGTATTGACAAAGTCAATTGGTGGAGTATTGCTATTAATTAACCCTCGGCGCGCATGCGCTGCGAGGGTTACGGTAGTTGGGTCTGTCTGTGTGTGTGTCTGTTAAGTCAAATCTCACCCCTGGAGCGTCTGTTCGTCCTGAAAATACTGTCACGTACTCAACGGGCAGCGGAGGTCGAAAAATTTGTTGGGATTTCTCTGAAACCGCTCCGTTGCAGAGATACACCGCTTCCTGCGTTGTAGGGTACTGCAGCGACATTCCGCGCACTTTTTCGACGGCAGAGCCTTCCAAGGGTCCTAAAAAGGCTAACACTAGGCTAAACTCTACCTGGGATACGACTCGATGTAAGGTAGCAAGCTTCTTTCTATTTAGACTCCGTCTTTTGCCTAAAGTCTTCTGTATACTTCCCGTTAACGTAATTAGAGATCTAGCGCGTGCGCTTTCAAAGATTCGCGCACGCGCGTACGCCGAGGGTTCTGCATTCATTGTCAATGTACTAGTACTCTTGATTATGGAAGTATTATTTATGTAATCATCCCAAGTAGATGAAGGAACAAGTGATATACTTGGTAAGACATAACTCTCTGAGGATTTCAATGAAAGAGTAAAGTACTGCTCACTTCTGACATAAGGGGTTGTAGCAATACACACAATGTGTATCTTGCAGTATTCATTCAGATCAGCTGCTGTAAATATATAGTTCAAAGTAGAGATGGCTGTTTTATCAACATATGTTGTGGAATTCCAACTGGACTCAGGGAGAGGTTCCTCAGTGTCTGCTAGTATCCACTGAAACTCTGGATGAGGTACAGCACTAACACTACAGTTCAGTGTTACTGCATGGTTGGTTTAGTTGTATGGTATGGTTATAGTGCTTGAGAGTCAGCTCAGGAGGAACTATTATACAAGGAAAAACATGGTATGTGTAACAAATATTGGAGTACACAGTACTATAATAGCTACGAATATATACGGTGTTATCCAGATTTACCGGCCTTGTTGTGTCAGACATCGGGGTATAGTACTATAATAGCTACGAATATATACGGTGTTATCCAGATTTACCGGCCTTGTTGTGTCAGACATCGGGTATAACAACCTGAAAAGACAAGATTGAAGCAAGTAAATGGAATTTTTAAGTGTAAAGTGTAAAAACATTTTCACTAAAATGTTGAAGGATGTAGGGATTGAAGTTGAAGTGCCAAAAAGTATAGAAACAAGGTCAAAGTTCAGCATGCGTGCAGACAAAGGCAGGAGATGATAGCATGCAACATATCATAACATGCGTAACCCCATATAGAATTTTTAAGATGTAGGGATATGGAGTTTAAAACTAACGTTTCTAAGCTTGCAAACCTGGAGTTTGACGACTGTGGGAGAAGGTATGAAGATTTTGTGCATCAAGGATCATATGTAGGCTCCTATATAAATGATTTTCGTGAAAGAAATAGAGCGATTACTAACCCCATTTTTCGCGGTAGGCCGTTTGAAATGAAGAAGAAAGGCGTTTTTACAATTTTCCGAGAATCATCGTAGCTGTATATTTTACGGAGTTTGAGAGTATTATAGTATATAGAAGCACTCGCAGAGCACGTTGTTTGTCTGAAAAGGCCTATAATTATCCGCATATACTTCGTCGATGTCTGTTACGACCTTTACTACCACTGCAAGCAACAGAGCGCCTGAAGAGAGGTATGCACTAAAAATAGCGTTAGACGGCGTCATTCATTTTGGTTGCCATACTAGAGTAAACGGTCAATTTACGACGCGGATATAATTTCGGACGCATATTTCGAATAATGGTAGTTTCGTCCGAAGTCTAAGGTTTTCGGACTGTGAATTTAGTACTACTTATTCCGGCTGTAGAACTCGTATGAAAGCAATTTTTTCTAGAAGAGTTGGTGGTCTAGGTCGATCTATTGATGGTCTCTGCACACTCTCTAGTCCTTCAGTGACGTTGAAATAAGTGTCCGAAATTAGATCCGTTGTCATAAAATTTTGGGGACCCCATGAGAATGGGAACCCCCCGTCCCCATAATCCCGGTAAAATGGGGACCCTCTCGTGAGAATGGGGACCCCTGACTGCGCGGTACAAAGGTTCTGTGACGGGTGAATTCTGACGTTATGACTCAGTCGAGAGAAGGCAGGCTTGCTAAAGAAGTTGAAATATGGCCTATAAGAAGTGCAGATGCGGTATTTAGGCTCTAGGTCTACTAGCATACTTCGACGGGCGGATGTTGACGTCAAGACATATATAGCATAGGCATGGCGATGTTGCTAAAGAACTTGCAAAAATGGCTATAAAAAATCAAGTGCTTTCGAGACTCCGCAGTGTCTAGAAACAACCAAAGATGAGAGTTTTACAAGGCCAAACAACAATGTACGAAACGACGAAAGATATGATGGGAGAAGACGACAATGGAGGGAGATACGACGGAGAAGACAATGGAGGACGCTAGGACAGAGAGCACAACGAGGGAGTGCGAGACGCCAGAAGAAAACACTGCAGAAAAAAAGGTGTGACAGATGGCTAGAATGGTATCATTCCACGTGTACTACTGCACCTTGATCACAGTAATGCTCGGTTTTATACAATGCATGTGTTTAGTTGTATTAATAGACTACTATTATGTTGTAGTTTTATATGTACTATTAGAATTGTTTGCTTTAGAATAATTGCAGAAGCAAAAGCGGGTTTCCTATTCTCACAGAGTCCCTATCATATACTACTGTCGTGCATACAAAAACAAAAAAATGTATAGACCTATATTGATTCCTGTGAGAGCAGAAGATCTAGGCATAGAGGATATCTATGATCTAGGGGTCCCTATTACCACGAGGGGTCCCTATCCTACGTCGTGCAGCCTCCGTAGACCTATTGATTCGCCACACCTCACCGTGACAGTAGTAGATCTAGGGGTCCCTATTCTCACGAGGGGGTCCCTATCCTACCGGTAAAATGGGGACGGGGGGTCCCCATATTCCCGGGATTATGGGGACGGGGGTCCCCATTTTACCGGGATTATGGGGACGGGGGTCCCTATTTTAGGGGGTCCCCATTTTACCGTGACACCGTCCGTAAAATACTCCACCGCGCTGATATGCGTGATTTCGATAATGGAGTATTCTAACGTTCTTGGCTGATCGATGCGAGCTATCTTTTCTCAATACTATAAGCTGCTATAAGCGGCTAAGCTTTGCCTTAGAAACTTCTGTATGCTTTAAGGTGACTATTCTTTGCAGGTACTAATTTAAAGCTTGATATTTCTGCGGAATTGCACCAAAAAATGCAAAATTTCATACTCGAATAATAGGAACAAATCCTCAAGAGTATAATTAATTGGCTAGCCTACCATTAAAATTGATACCAGTGAGATGCACAGAATCCTGAATCTGCAAAAATAAACCTGCAAATAATTATTGTCACCTTAATTAAGGTACTATCAGTTATCAGTAGGGTTTGCGCTTGAAACAGTGAGGAAGATATTTTCTTGAGACATTTAGCATCATCTGCAAATAGGAGTGTTTGATTGAAGATGGAATATCATTGACAAAAATTAAGAACAGCAGAGGATCCAAAATACTTCCTTGTGGTACTTCAGAGATTGCGGGAAGAGGGTCAGAAATGCATTGGTTCAGTCTAACATGTTGAGAACGGCAGGAAAGATAGGTCTGAAACCATTTCCACATATTGCCAGTTATTCCAAACGACCAGAGTTTAACTAGAAGTTCGTTATGTGAAACACTGTCAAATGCTTTATTGAAGTCAAGATATATAACATCAGCTTGAGAGTTAGAGGCTAGGGAGTCCTGAATGAAACTTAGGAAGATCAGTAACTGTTGTGTTGAGGAGTGCTTAGGGCGGAACCCAAACTGTGCCGGAGAAATTGAAGCAGAGACAAAATGGATAATTTTGTTGTAGATCAGTTTTTCAAGAACTTTTGAAACAGTACAAAGGAGTGAAATAGGTCGATAGTTGCAGATGCAGATGACTTATCACCAGACTTGAAAACTGGAACAATGAATGCACTAAAGTGCAGAAACCTCGGCGTCCGTGCGTGCGTGAATCCTTGAACGCGTGCGCGAATCCTTGAACGCGTGCGCGAATGCTGGAAAGGCACGTGCGATTGAAACTCAAGGTTAGCTCCTGGAAGCGCTATAGCTTTGACCGGAGCAGTACCCATGCTTGTACTCCCTCATGCAATAACCGCTGGTGCTTCGTTGTACATCGAGCAGGAATACCTGATCGCGGGTATGCCAAAGTAGGCTAGATCTAATTAACCCTCGGCGCGCATGCGCAGGAGGGTTACGGTAAGTTGGGTCTGTGTGTCTGTGTGTCTGTGTGTCTGTGTGTCTGTGTGTCTGTCTGTTAAGTCACATCTCACCTCTGGAGCATCTGTTCGTCCTGAAAATACTGTCAGGTACTCAGCGGGCAACAGAAGTCAAACAATTTGTGGGGTTTCTTTGAAACCGCTCCGTTCAAGAGTTATGGCGTGAAACGCAAGCGAAAGAGCCAATATTCTAATTAGATCTAGAGTATACAGAGCCAACCTGGAGTTTCAATCGCACATCAATGACTTCCGCACGCGCGGACGCCGAGGGTTCTGCGCTTTAGTGCATTTATTAGCATATTGGCTCTTTACTTGTGTTTCATGCCATAACTCTTGAACGGAGCGGTTTCTAAGAAAACCCCACAAATATTTTGACCTCCGTTGCCCGCTGAGTACACGACAGTATTTTCAGGACGAACAGACGCTCCAGAAGTGAGATGTGACTTAACAGACAGACAGACAGACAGACAGACAGACAGACAGACAGACACACACGACCAAGTACCGTAACCCTCGCTGCGCATGCGCGCCGAGGGTTAATAAGGTGAGTTCGCCAATCGGAAGGCAGATAATGCTGAGAGAGACTTAACAAAAATATGTGATAGAGGGGTTTGTAAAGAGCAAGAGCACAGTGTTTAAGAACCTTTGGACCAATTCCATCAAATCCCATGGCTTTTGATGCATCCAGGGTAGACAGAATCTCAAACACATTCAATTCAGAAATGCCAATATCAGATAGTGAATTAGCAGGAACTGGCAACTCTCCCAATGGAGGAATTTGGAATTCACTGTGGGTGAATACCGAATGAAAAAAGGTATTGAACAGGGAAACTTTGTCACAATCATTAGAACCAGTAGAGGAATCCAGAAAGACAATTGGTGGCACAGAAGTAGTGGAAGAAAGGCTTTTAATATAACTGAAAATTTTGGAGGAGGATTGTGAGGACAAGGATTGCTCAAAAGGCAATTTAGCACTTATCATAAGTTCACTGAGTCTACATTCAAAAGATTTAAGTTTGGATTGGTTATTTAGAGTAGGACGCTTGGAACACTTTTTCTTTTGAGTACACAGGCACCGTAATGTGTGACGAATCTCTGGGCTAAACCAAATTGGGTGGTTCCTACGTGAAGCCCTTACTTTTGGAATGAAGCGGTTCATACCTTCAAGAATAGTGTCCTTTAAAAAAGACCAGACCTGTTCAATAAAATGAGATTGGAGACTGTAGCTAAAATTAGTATCAAAAAGAAAGTTGCACAACCCTTTATAATTGGCTTTTGGATAATCAAACATGAAAACTGGTACATTACTCTTGGTCGAACGAGAACTGCATTCAATGAGGAAGGAGATTATGTAGTGATCAGAAGGGAGAGAATGGTCATTGGGTTTGGTCACAGAAATGTTGCTGATAAGGTGGTCACAGTTCGTGAGAAGGATGTCCAGAATGTTACCTCTGATGTGGGTGGGACAGGTAATGAGCTGAGTGAGATTTGATTCAAACACAAAGTCACAGAATTTATTAGACAGCAGAGAACAGCTAAGAGAGGACCAGCAGAATGATGTCAGGTAGATTAAAGTCCCCAATAAGGATAATGAACTTTTCATTAGCAGCAAGAGAGCGTAGGAAATCAACGAGTTGTTTAAAATATGTGACATCTGGATTTGGAGGAAGATAAATTGAACAGATACAAATTTGAATACCCGGGAAGCAGAGTTTAATAAACACAATTTCCAAGTTAGGAGGAGACGGAATAAGGATACTTGGTAGAAGATCATTCACTGCTATGAGAACACCCCCTCCACGCAATTCCCTATCCCTACGGTATAATGTGAACTTATTGGGAAGAATTTCTTTGTCATAGATGTAGTCAGTTAACCAGGTCTCTGTGATACAGATATATAACATCGTATGGAGAAGAGTAGACAAAAGATTGGAACTTGGTGAGTTTGTTGACATGACTGCGTGAATTTAGATAACACAAATTGATGCACAGCGGAAGTCATTGATTAGAGACAGCAGTGATGGTAGAGGACTGTGGAGGATGTGTAGGAGAAGACTCTAGTGGGTGGGCAGAGGATTGACAGGCTGAACCCCATTTGCACTCATAGAAACTTGCGAGGTTACGGCTTGTGGTTGAGATAGCTGGGGTGTAGGGAAGGATGGAGTGGGAACAATGGTAGATGAAATGTGGACAGCATTGTTCTTTACAACAGAATTAGAGGAATTGTGATGACTGAACAATAGGTCGTTACTGGACAATGAGACTTGACCATAGAGCTTGTTTCTGACAAGCAAACGAGAACCACGGATTTTGATGACAGCTTGGGGCACACCTGACTGAATGAGAGACCATCTTTCTCTCAGAAGCATAGATTCACATTTTCTTTCAGTTGGGGACATGTCGGGCTTAATAACAACAGGAGAACCTTGTGGGGAACCTCTTCTTGATAAGACACTGGTGGCATCAGTTGCATGAATATTTAACTAGAAGGGGTCTGGGCTTGCCTTTTTCAGCAGAGAACCTGCCAAGACGGAAAATGTCCTTAATAGAGTGGGAGTTAATTGACTGATTCACACGTGATATAACTGAAACAGCCTTCTTGAGATCGTCCTCAAGACGAGTTGATTTCGATGCACCACTGGCACTCTCATCCACCCCATATAAGACAACATTGAACTTTCTCTCCTGGTTACGGTTATCGTTAGCTCGAGTGTTGAGAGCAGAGCAGGGTGGAGAGACGGAAGCCTCACTGACCATCGCAGAAACTTGCGAAGAAGACGGATTGGATGAAGAGGTCCCAAGTCGTGAACCTGATGTAGCCGACTTTCACCTCTCAGTAGCTCAACGGCAACTTCCTTTCTGTGCCTTTCCAGATTGCATGCGTAGCCAAAAGTAGCACCTCTCTCTGTCATTCTCCTATAGACCTGGGTGCTCACACCCTCTAGTAGCGATGGAGCCATTGCTGACAGTCACCTCCACAAAATAAGGACTCGTCTTTACCCTTCATAATAGGTTGGCAGCAAACGCAGCATAGCTCCTTAGGGACGGACGATGCGTTTTCTTCTTTGGAGGCAATGTTATATGCCTTTCTTTGACAGCGACTGGCGAGCACCAGGTGACACATGCAAGTGGATACGTACAGAACTTGACTTAAGAACATTGTGCCAGTAGTTACTATAGGGAACATAAGAACCTTCTGCCATTAGTTACTATAGGGAACCTAAGAAACTTCTGCCAGTATTTACTATAGGGAACCTAAGAACCTTATGCCAGTAGTTACAATAGGGAACCTAAGAACCTTCTGCCAGTAGTTACCATAAACCTTCTGCCAGTAGTTACTATAGGGAACCAAGAACCTTCTGCCAGTTGTTACTAGGGAACCTAAGAACCCTCTGCCAGTTTTGTTACTAGGGAACCTAAGAACCTTCTGCCAGTAGTTACGTATACCATAAACCTTCTGCCAGTAGTTACTATAGGGAACCAAGAACCCTCTCCTAGGGGACATTATTAACCCTCAGCGCGCATGCGCAGCGAGGTTTACGGTAGTTGGGTCTGTGTGTGTGTCTGTCTGTCTGTCTGTTAAGTCAAATCTCACCTCTGGAGCGTCTGTTCGTCCTGAAAATACTGTCACATACTCAGCGGGCAATGGAGGTCAGAACATTTGTGGGGTTTTCTTTGAAAGCCCTCCGTTCAAAAGTTATGGCGTCATTTGCTCAACAGTAGACCCTTGACAGGTCCCTTGACAGATCGGGACTCTTGACGATCGGCCGCGGACGGAAACATGTAGGGCTACAGTCCCCCCACCCCCCCTGCTTCTTACGCCAGTGGGTGAGCCTGCTCCGCAACATACATGTATAAACTTACACAGGCCGAAGAGATCGAGAGAGGCTGGAGACGGAAATATTTCAAATTCCCTGATCTCTGATCTCTTTGGCCTGCGTAAGTTAACATTAAAATAAATGCACAACATACTCAGTTTTCATTGCCAAAAAAGACGGCTCCGTGTAGGACGTTCCACTGTTGACAAGACAGAAAGCAAACTTCCAAGGGGAAGGCCTAAGGGATTCACTACGGAAGCCGAGAGCGGCCATTCACTTTTCACGTTCACGTTTCACTTTTCACCTTCACATTTCATGATTCACTTTCACTTTTATAGTGGCTGGCACGATAACCGAGCGACAATCTTCAGGCACGTTGGCATGTTCGCGTAGATATACATCACAGTGTTTCTCGTCTTGTTTCAAGCCGCGGCTTGGACACGCCTTGGCGGATTATGCTGGCATAATTCATAATAGGTAGGGTAAGACAACGTAAAAAATCAACCTTCAGGAATCACATTGTCACGACCCCCAGTGCTATGGTATCCCTGGGGGTACCAAATCACGGGTAATATGGTACCCCCAGGGGTACCCTATCACCACGTCGTCACCGTGACTGAGGGTACCATATCACGGTGATTTGGTACTACCAGGGCTACCATATCACCGTGACTTAGGGTACCATATCACCGGTGATTTAATACCCCCCATAGGTACCATATCAACACACCCTCACCGTACCATATCCCTGGTAATTTGCTTCCCTGCAGGACGTATACCATATCTCCAGGTTTTAGATTGATAGCTCCTATATTGTGCCCCCCCCCCCCCATTCAGTCTTGGTAGATATGTATATAAACTTCTGATCATAGCAGAGAAAAAAGCTCACTTTACTTTACTTGTTAGAGTGTCTCCAGTAAACAGGGATCTAGTACAACACTGTCCACGTATCGACAAATGGGAAGAAGTCCCGGAGCAAATGCTCCGTGTACAAATCGCTCCGCGTGCCCCAGAATGCAATTTTCTCCTGTGCACCAAATTCAAAGGGCAAACGGTTTTGTTGCGTCCCCCCCCGTCGTAGTAATCTTCCTCCGCCTATGCAAATAACAAAAATATCCTGGGAGAGCATCCCTCCAGACCCCCCGCCCCCCCCCCCCCTAGACTGAGTAGGTCGGTACATGTAGGTTGGCCCACTACAAAGTCAGCCCCCCCCATCCAAAAGCATCTTCTTACACCCCTGACTGTCACCCCTTAAACCCAGCAGCCTACTCACTCTTTCCAATTTTGTACAGTGGTATGCAAATGTATATACATATATAAGAGATCACCCCTGTGCATGCTAAATCTAGTGATGACTGGATTTGTGGCATGTGTATAGAGTTATATTTGGTTAATATAAGCTATATGTCTATTTGAATTCACCTGGACCCTCGAATTTTGGCAATAACTTTCACCCAATTTCGAAATAGAGATGGATTCCTCGCGTTTTGCCGCGTCTAGTGATAGGTCTGACTAAATCTGAATCTCTACCATTTCAAAGAGAGCTGTATGTCCCATAATTAAAGTATGGAGATGCCATTTACTTCGAGGAATGTAGCACGTGATCTCAACCGAATGCGTCGTTTATGCGGGAAGGCTTCTTACGTGCTCGTAGCGTTTACTGATGTGAAAAGCAGCAAGAAAAAAGGCTACTCGGGATTCTCTGGTTAGTAATGCTAGCTAGGCTCCCATAATACTCCATATTTAGTAGCATAGCTGTCAAAACGGTACAAGTGAGCTATGACATCATGGATCAACGCGCTTCCTGCGTCATGGTTCACCTTTAGCGCATGCCAACTACCCACCTCGCTACCCACAAACACGCAGGAAGTTGTCAAAATGATGCGCACGAAACACGAAACCTCAGCATCTTCCGGGGCTCAGGTAAACGCAAAAAGACAATAGAAAATTCTATCATAACATAATGTGTAACGCTATTGGCTGTGTGATTTTGTTATATGTAAGGCATGTAGCATAGGAAAAGTCAGTCAGGAGTAGTCAGTCGTTATATAGTCTATGTTCATTTGCATAGTCTCTCCAAAAAAAAACAGTTTGGCTGGAATGGCAGGATAAAATTGGTCCAATGAATTCCTTCTTACAGCACTCAGTTTTTCATTTTTTTTAGAGGAGTATATTCCCTCTGCGATTACCAAAAGAACTTTCAACCCCTTGAAGCTGTATGAGAAATGTTATATGCTTTTTTCTTCATACAAAAGTGCGCAATAACTACTCTGTCCATGTGCTAGAATGTGCGTATAGCTATAGGTCTTACAAAAACTATAGCTCATAATTAAGTCAGTATAGGTAGCTATATACATGCAAATAAATGTGTGAAGGGAAAGGTAAGTCTTGAGTTATATACAACATATATTCTTCAACTCAAAGTAATCTTACGTAGTCTCCTTTTTTGCCAGCCCCTTCAAATTGACTTCTTCAGGGTTTTCTTTTTTACCAATCCCGTTCAATTCACTTTCTTCTCTTCGGTTATGCCTATATGCATAGTTGCACATTATCAATAAGAAAAATATAGGAATGGCAGTGCCTTCTGGCAGAAGGTTGGCACTTTTCATTCCGGTGTCACGGGGATTTGGTACCCCGAGTGATATGGTACCCTGGGTACCATTTCACCACGTCACTGTGACTTAGGGTACCATTGCACTGTTGATTTGGTACCACCAGGGGTACCATATCACCACACCATCACCGTGACTTAGGGTAGCTACCATATCATCGGTGATTTGGTGCCCCAGGGGTGCCATATCACCATGCTGTTACGTTGTCACGGAGATTTGGCACCCCCAGCCATACCATATCACCAGTGTCAATCATTCCGGGGCTCAGGTAAATGCAAAAAGACAATAGAAAATTCTATCATAACATAATGTGTAACGCTATTGGCTGTGTGATTTTGTTATATGTAGCATAGGAAAAGTCAGTCAGGAGTACTCGTTATATAGTCAATGTCCATTTGCATAGTCTCTCCAAAAAAAAACAAATTGGTCCAATGAATTCCTTCTTACAGCACTCAGTTTTTCATTTTTTTTAGAGGAGTATATTCCCTTTGCGATTACCAAAAGAACTTTCAACCCCTGGAGGCTGTATGAGAAATGTTATGTGCTTTTTTCTTCATACAAAAGTGCGCAATAACTACTCTGTCCATGTGCTAGAATGTGCGTATAGCTATAGGTCTTACGAAAACTATAGCTCATAATTAAGTCAGTATAGGTAGCTATATACATGCAAATAAATGTGTGAAGGGAAAGGTAAGTCTTGAGTTATATACAACATATATTCTTCAACTCAAAGTAATCTTACGTAGTCTCCTTTTTTGCCAGCCCCTTCAAATTGACTTCTTCAGGGTTTTCTTTTTTACCAATCCCGTTCAATTTATGTTCTTCTCTTCGGTTATGCCTATATGCATAGTTGCACATTATCAATAAGAAAAATATAGGAATGGCAGTGCCTTCTGGCAGAAGGTTGGCATTTTTCATTCCGGTGTCACGGGGATTTGGTACCCCGAGTGATATGGTACCCTGGGTACCATTTCACCACGTCACTGTGACTTAGGGTACCATTGCACTGTTGATTTGGTACCACCAGGGGTACCATATCACCACACCATCACCGTGACCTAGGGTACCATATCATCGGTGATTTGGTGCCCCAGGGGTGCCATATCACCATGCTGTTTACGTTGTCACGGAGATTTGGCACCCCCAACCATATCACCATATCACCAGTGTCAATCATTACTGTGATTTGATACCCTTAGTCCCCCCAGGAGTATATTATAGATACCATAGCACTACATTGTCACTGTGATTTGGGGTATCATGTTATCTCATTTTTATTATGATTTGGGATATTACGGTACAATTTCACCTGTGAAAATGGTACCCCCTCAAGAGTATGAACTTCATAATTATAATAAAGGGTATATATAGCCTGTTAGCATCCTTTGCAGCTGTATGCATTACATATTGCTGGCATAATATACACCTGAATGTGCCGTTTTACTATTTGAACCAGCAATCCCACATCTAGTCTATAGCTATGATAAATATGTCTTTTTTTTTCCAGGAAAGCATAAATATTATATGTTATATACTATGTCTGCTGTGGAAACCTCATGCAACTTGAGCAAAGCTATGCCCACATGTTGTTTTCAATCCAAGCCTCCTTGGGGATAGTCTCACATGAGGCATGATAGCTACCATTCTTTGCAATATTCACAGTAAATCATGTCTCCTCTTTCAAGTATATGGCACTTGCAATATACTTTTACTGTCTATCTCCGCAAATTTAACTGATTTTTGACATTGACGAGGTTTAGCTGGAAAAAGTTGAAGAGATTCAGTCTCTATACCGTTATAGAGATGAAGGTGTAATAATGGGCTAGAATATCTGGACTATGTCCAGAGCAAATAGCCATAGCATTAGCTATTCCTAAGACTCCACAGTCTGATGAATTTGTCTGCCTCTGTGGGATTGAAATGTATTTTTAATGTATGGTTAGGTGTATATGTAGCTATAGTTTTAGCATTGACATACATAAAAATCCCTGTGTCGTGTTCACGCGGTGATATGGACCCCTGGGGGAACCAAATCACCGGTGCTATGGTACCTGGGTACCATATCACTGGGGGTACCAAATCCCCGTGGCGCAAATGTCTTACGTGGTGATGTGGTACCCCTGGGGGTATCAAATCACTGGTGACATGGTACGCTGGTGTCGCGGTATATTTTATCCCCCCGATTTTTTATTCGGGTGGATAGAATATTCTATCCGGCCTGATAATGTTTTTCTAGGATATTTTATCCGTGGTCAGGATATTTTATCCCCTAAGGCTAGTAGTTACATGCGACTTCAATCATCGTGTCCAGTGGGCTGTGTAGCACTCTACCCCACTGCTATAGATTTCTGGAAGAGCAAAGATGCATGGCATTGCGCTATGAAAAGGTACAGTCCATATAGTGACTTCAGCCAGCTGCAGGGTCTGATGGTGTAGCCGCTAGATCGGCTCTCTGTAGATCTACGTGGCTGTAGGCAAGTATTTCGAGTAAGAAATGATGTAGTGCGTATCAGTCAATAAAAAAGCGATCATGTGGGGAAACAGTAGCACAATACTCATGCGCATGCATTTGGAAAGCTAAGTCCACGTTTCTGATTTGCATAGACGGGATAGACGGGTTGATGTAGCAACCATGAATGTAGTTGATCAGCTCTTTATATCTCTCCTCTGTGACTGCACATTCCATAGGTACTGTTCAGTGAGCACTGACTGACTGCTGGACGGCTGGACTGGGTAGCAACAGAAATATTCTGCGACATACCTTGATCACCATGCAGGGATAAAATATCCTGACGTGGAATAAAATATACTAAGGATATACTACCCGCCGAATAGTATATAGATCTACTATCCTGGATAAAATATACGGGGGATAAAGTATACTGTGACACCGGATACCATATCATAGGGGGTACCAAATTCCCGTGGTGCAAATGTCTTACGCGGTGATATGGTACCCCTGGGCTGGGGGTACCAAATCCCCGGTGAAATGGTACCCGGGGTACCATATCACTGGAGGTACCAAATCCCGTGATACCGGTCACGCGGTCAGGTCCACCTCTCGCTAAGTGGGTGGGGCTAGGCGGTGTAGTGAAAATCACGCAAGCGGTCACAGGTCACGGAAGAATTTTCTAGAGAGTCACAAGGTCACAAATAGGCCTTGGCACATTATGCTGGCATAATTTTGAGGATAATAGCTCTCATTCTTGACTGGAGCATAATTGAGCATAATGACAACTTCCTTGAGCATAATGATTTTGCAACAAAAGAGAAAGCTTACACTGAGGCATCACTGCAACCTGTACATAGTTACGTAGTGCACTGTTCTGATATTGTGTAAAATGGCTCTTCAGAATCAATGCTAAAATTAGATCTATTGGTAGCTGAGTCACTTTTTGGGCCATGTGTCACATCATGTGACGGGGTCAAAGGTAGCCTACTATGTCTTTGATTGAGCATAATAGGTCACTACAGGGAGCATAATGATTAGCTTCTTGGAGCATAGGAGCATAGCATAATGACTTGAATTTTGAGCGTAATGTGCCAAACCCTAGTCACAAGGGAAATTGTGACCCGGTTTGCAGGTGGTTGTACGCGTATGCGGTAGTGACTACCCCTTGTTCCAACACATTTGGCACTTCCATCCCCTACACAAAATGTGGGCCTAGGTATCTATCAGGTGGGAGGTATCTATTGGCAGGTATCTAGATACCTCATTAACTCCACACACATCGAAGCAAATTATTTATGAGTAAGTCTAATGAGATTTCTTTACTCTCTATGTAGGGATAACACCGACATGCCCAACATATAGAACAGCACAGAACTCTCAAACATGGCAGTTGCAAGCCCTTTTAGACACATACACGTACTCTACGAGTGTTTCTGTGCCCGCTGAGACCCTTAAAGTACTGTTACTATGACTTACAAAAATTGGCCAAACTGTGACTTGTTCATCATCTTCTTCTAATTCAACTGAACTGGCATACCACAAAATTGGCCTAAGTACTCTCCTTGGTTTTACTCCCTTGTGTGCGAGATCCTTGACCATTGCACGTGAAGATGAGAATCTTCGTAACTTCATGTGCAAATGTAAATCAAGAAACTTAATTCCTTATTTGGAAGCCAATTTCTATTTGTGCAGGTGCATTCCACATGTCATAGAAAGGTGGGGCTCCAGCGTGCAGATTAGATGGGGTGGGGCTCGTGTGAACATGGGCTTGCACAATAAAAACCAGTGAAACAAGTGTAAAAGCACTTTTTTTAAAAATGTTGAAGGATGTAGAGATATGGAAGTGCTAAAAGTGTAGAAACAAAGCAGCATCCATACAGCAAAACAGGGGATGATGGTATGCAACAATATTTAACATGCGTAACCCCCTCATACATCTTTTATTTTATGGGGTTGTTCATGTTATTATTGTTGCATACCATCACCCCCTGTTTTGCTACATGGATGCTTCCTTGTTTCTACACTTTTGGGCACTTCCATCCCTAGTCATCTTTCGACATTTTAAATAAAAAATACTACACTGATCATGTATACAATACTATCATGAACACCATCTTATAAACTCACCATTTATAAGCAGCAATTATAACACAAATAATTATAATTGCTATGAGTGCTAAGAGGACCAGTGCTGCCACAGTTGGAAAAACAATTCCCAAGATGCTTTTATCCTTATCTCCAGTTGTTGAAACCAGAGTGACTGAAGGTGAAGGTGATATGCTTGATACAATACAACGACTCTCTGAGCTGTTCAGGTACAGATTAAAGTAGTGCTTACTGCTACCATAACGGTTTGTAGCAATACACAATACTTGTATCCTGCAGTGTTCATTCAGGTCAGTCATTTCAAATCTATGAATTAAGTTCGAAGTGGCTATCTTGTTGTCATAATCTGAGAAATTCCAACTGGTTTCAGGGAGAGACTCCTCAGTAATTGTGTGTATCCACTGAAACTCTGGACGAGGTACAGCACTAATGCTGCAGTTTATTGCTACTGGTTTGTTTAGTTCTATAGTATGATTGTAATGCTGAAGAGATGGCTCAGGAGGAGCTACAAGAACATAATAAATATGATTAAATCACTACAATACTGCAGAGTGTATACCTGTTGCAACTCTATATGGATAAACATGCACATACCTCCAAATGCAGCTAGAATATCAAGTTCATCTTGTCCATGATTATTAACCACACGAATGCGGTAGTTCCCTTCATCATCTGAAAACCTAACATCAGAGATGTTAAGGTTACTTCCAACAATTGTGAATCTTGTGTTGTTATTTTCAACAATTGTGTTTCTTGTGCTGTTATTTTCAACAATTGTGTATATCGTGGACATTAATAAATGTTCTTCATTTTCCTTCTCATTGTTAAAGTAAACACGATACCAGGAGATAGTAGCTAAGGGGATGCCTCTGTCTACTTCACAGGTGATTAAAGAAGTTCCATTGTTAATTTCTTGTAGAGTTGTCCCACTGAGAATTTTTGGAGGGGCTACAGTGGTAAAAAATAGAACAAAGTGCTCTGTAAAAATGTGTTTGTAACAGTAGAGGGAGGGCATTGGTAACTGACACTGATTATAATGTTCAGCAGTATAGAATGCAGGCTGCTGAAATACTATCAATGTTTTAAGGAGAGTCATACATATATGAACAAAATTTAGGAGGAAATAATATTATAGGGATTGCATAAAAAGGAAAGGAGACAAGATTGGGACACAGACATGTTATGATATATCAATGTAACATTATGGGTACATCGATATGTCATAACATGCTGGTGTCCCAATCTTGTCTCCTTTCCTTTTTATGCAATCCCTATATTTCTTTTCAAATTCCTAAATTTTTATTTACTTGTCTCCTGTCATTTTTTTCTGGACTTAGGTACATATACATTTCGCTATTTTGCAGTTTACTTGGTAACAAACGTATTAGCTAATGCATTGTACATTAGTTAAAACTGAATTAGCAGTATACATGTACAGATAATACTTTCATTGTTTACAGAGATTTTATCACAACATTAATCATTGGGGTATTAAACTATACTATCATACATTTCACATTTAGCAGGGCTTTCATTAGTCAGATATAGGATTGTGTGGCCCCATTATTATACATGGCCTGAGGCTATTTTTGGTTATTTTACAAGAAGTACATTGTTTTAAACATGACGATGCACTATACCCACAGTAGAACTACATCACTGTATCAAGTTTCATGTTTAAATGTGTTACCATTAGTGAGTTATGCTTTTTCAAGTGGAAGAAGAAGTGTCGGAAAATGAACAATTTACAAAAAAGACTTTTGCTAATTTAACCCCTTTATGTACCATTTTATAATCACAGTTAGTTTCTGGGTATAGTTACATATTTATGTTAACAGAAATCCAGTAAGCAGCAAACTGAAAGTGAAAGTGATGAAAAACCCTATAATATTAATGGGATAGACCATAGCAATCCCTACAGTACTACTGTACTGTGTGACATACATGTATTGCATTGAGAGGAGTGTTAATATCAGTATGAATGCACTAAAGTGCAGAACCCTCGGCGCCACGCGTGCGCGAATCCTGAAAAGCGCACGCGCTACTGAAATGCGGGTAACGGAAAGTATACGGAAGATTTGTGAGCAAAAGACGGAGACTAAAGAGAAAGAAGCTCCCTGCCTTACATTGAGTCGTATTCCAGGTAGCGTTCAGCCTACTGTTAGCCTTGTTAAGAGCTTTAGAAAGCACACACACACACACACACACACACACACACACACACACACACACACACACACACACACACACACACACACACACACGCATTTTGGCCCTACCCCCCCCCCCCCCCCACATGATATCGCCTTCCTACTCCAATGCAAATGTTGAGGGATATACGGATGGTAGTGCCAAAAATCATAGAAACAATGTTTAATACAAATGTACATATAAGTACTTACGCATGCGCAGGCAGGCAGTAATAATAACATGCCTAACCCCCGTAGTATATGATATAGGAAGGGGAATGTATAGGCTGGGCCTAAAGATGCTGGATCTCTGCAACCTAGATGTTTCTGAGAAAACCCCACAAATATTTTGACCTCCGTTGCCCGCTGAGTACGTGATAGGACTTTCAGGACGAACAGACGCTCCAGAGGTGAGATGTGACTTAATAGACAGACACACAGACACACACACACACACACACACACACACACACACACACACACACACACACACACACACACACACACACAGAGACCCAACTACCGTAACCCTCCTGCGCATGCGCGGAGGGTTAATAATGTCGGAGGGGCGGGGGGACACTTCTCACAGGATTAGCTAATACCACAGATAATATAGACACATCACGTGTCTATATTATCTATGCTAATACATATATTGGGGGGATTTAGGACTGGGTTTTTAATTCCTTGTACAATTGGAAGTTATATTCAGCAGGGATAGCTACTATAGAAACAAGGTACAGATCAAGAGATGAATATATGTATACATACCAAAAACACTTAGAGTCCCATTAGAAAATTCATTGTTGTTACTTTTTCTGACACATCGATAAATCCCTGCATCCATACGACTGATATCGGAGATTGACAGTCTGCTTCCCTCTGCCGAGATTCTTGTATTTCCACCCTCCATTGTGGAACCAGGAATGTAGGTATTTTCCTGAGGGTCAAACCAGACTATGTCCGTGGCAAAGGCATTATTGTCTTCACGGCAAAAGAAATGGGCCTCAGGATCTCCTTCACGCTCCATTAAGGATGGTGGTTGTACTGAAAGACTTTGTACAACTGGAAATTGAGAGAAAAATTACACCAAAAGTTGTGCAACAACATAATGTATTGTATTAGTACATACAAAGTGCTAGTCCAAGTAGACAAAGTGCTTGGTAGAGCTTGAATTCCATCATAACAGCTACAAAAAAGAAGATATATACTGCTTAACTTGGTAATAATTGTAACAAGTGTAAAACATTTTTATAGGGATGACCTGCTCCACAACCAGAGCATGCCCATTATAAAATATGCAGGAAGGGGCTACACATGATGCCCTCACCCCTGCATATATACTGCACCTGTTTATCTAATTTTGGCACTTTCGTCCCTAATATATATTACCTAAAAAACCAGTGAAAAAAGAGTAAAAATTATCACTAAAATGTTAAAGGATGGGGATGGGTGTTGTGCCAAAAACAGTAGATGAGTAGATGTATTCAGAATTAATGTAATTGTGTTTAATAAACCATATCCATAGTGCTCCACTTTATGAACACTGAGCCCCCACTTTTGACATGTTGTCCCTGCCTCTGAAAAAGCAGGTGCAGCATGCAGGCAAAGGCAGGGGATGATAGCATGCAACCATAATATACAAGTGTAAAACATTTTCATAAAAACTTTGAAGGATGTAGTGCCAGAGAAACAAGTGCAGTATATATGCAGCAAGACAGGGGATAAGGGTATGCAACAATAATAACATGCGTAACCCCATAATAAAGAGATGTAGGGGAAGGATTGGAACCGTAAATCCCTCAGGCCTCCCCCTTGGCAGTGTGGTAATGCGTTCTGTCTGGTCAACGGTTGAACGTAGGTTTGAGTCCTACAGTGGGAGCGGTTTTTTTTCAGCGATGAAAGAAGAGTATGTTGTGGTTGCGGAGCAGAAGGAGGGGTTACGCATGTTATTAACCCTCGCGCATGCACGGAGGGGTTTTGTAGTGTGTGTGTGTGTGTGTGTGTGTGTGTGTGTGTGTGTGTGTGTGTGTGTGTGTGTGTGTGTGTGTGTGTGTGTGTGTGTGTGTGTGTGTGTGTGTGTGTGTGTGTCATGGTGTGTGTGTGTGTGTGTGTGTGTGTGTGAGTGAGTGTGTGTGTGTCTGTAAACAAGTTTTCTCGTAAATCGTGACTCCTATGAGTACTAAACCTGGAGATATGAAAAAGCATCATTAGTGCTCATGGTGCTCGGCGCACTGTTAACGTCTGGGTGTAAAAGAAGCCGATTTTCGTTAACCATGATTGTTGTGATTGCCAAACATGGATATATTGACAAGCAGTATTGCTACTTCGTAATAGTAAGTCTGGAGCTGTTATCGTTAGAAGTGTATCAGTTTTAGGCAGCGGTTTATGCCTGAAGGTGCGCATTAATTAGAGATGGCAACCAGCACGACTTGCTGTTAGATATAGTTTTGCATTAGCTACAAATATGTGCAGAGCAAGATGAGAGTACTTGGTAGTCATAACTGGGCGAGGGTTACCCACTTTACAAGTGCATTTCATTATTGTTGCATGTCCTCATCCCATATCTTACTGCATATAATACTGTACTTGTTTCTCTACTTTTTGGTACTGTCATCCCTACGTCCTTCAACATTTATTTTTACAATTGTTTCACTGGTTTTTCGTTGTATACTCGCTTGCAAATACAATGCTCTTTACTTGTGTGTGAGCCCCACAAATTTTGCTCGTAGTCATGTGAAACGCACGTGAGTAATAACTATCTTTTCTCGTCGAAGAGGGTCCCACAAAGATTCCGTTGGTAAAAGGCACTGCACACGGGAATAAGAAGCCTTTTGGTACAACAATCAAGGTAAATACGTGTACCAATTTTGTGCTAGGCCGTTTGAAGAATTAGAAGAAGAGAAGGAGACACCGGGTTTTTGTAATTTCACGTATGTGATTGTAGCGGTGTATTTTCCCATCTTTGAAAGACTTATCATGTATAGAAATACTCGTAGGCCATGTTATGTGTCTAAAGGGGCTCATAGCTGCCGCGTTTAAGAGTTCTGAGCCGTTATGTTTGTTAAGGCTTAATGGGCGTGTCGGCGCCATCAAGTCTACCGACTCTGATAATCGCGTAACCCATCATGTCCTTACATCTAAAAGGCGTTATGCTATGACGTGTTATTAGTGTCAAAATTAATACGCTCGTACTCCGAATTGATGAGGTCGCTACATAATTTTATGAGGTCGCTTTGAGGGCGGTCATAATGTTATGAGGTCGCTAGAAAACTTTATGAGGTCGGTCATAATGTTATGAGGTCGCTAGAAAACTTTATGAGGTCGGTCATAATGTTATGAGGTCGCTAGAAAACTTTTTGAGGTCGGTCATAATGTTATGAGGTCGCCAGAAAACTTTATGAGGTCGGTCATAATGTTATGAGGTCGCTAGAAAACTTTTTGAGGTCAGTCATAATGTTATGAGGTCGCTAGATAATTTTGAGGTCAGTCATAATGTTATGAGGTCGGTATGAGGGCGTTAGGTCGCTCTGAGGACGGTCATGATTTATGAAGCCGCTATGAGAACGTGAGGTCGCCATATAATTTTTGGAGGACCGTCGTTGTTTTTGTAGTCTACATTCCAATTATTCTCCCACGCAACTAGAAGCCGTTATGACTGTCATGTGACTCTCACGTAGTCCAAGCACGCGTAACGTTTCCTACCCTTATGGCCATGGCGTCTACAAGCAGTTCCTCTAGAGCGGATAACACGCCATATGCTACCAGTACCGGGTTGAATAGTGAGCTTTTGGAAGCAAGCGTTGGAGTGTGTCAAAGAGTGAAGCGACTAGTAACCTGTTATGAGGAAGGTAGAGAACCAGATAAACTGGACTGTCTTGTTTATCATGTGGAAAGGCTGCATCGCATTTTGCTGGCCCTGAACTCTAGCAACAGAGAAGTTGTGGATACAGTTGGTATGAGTTTGACTTTGCTTGAAGACCTCAACAGGTCACAAAGCATGAGGAATGAGTGTGGATATACACCCCGGGTACTCCAGGAGAACCGTAGGGGATGTCCAAAGTTGGAGATCAACCAAGAACAGCTTGAATACCTCCTGCATTTGGGGTTCAATTGTCCAAAGATAGCTGAAGTTCTTGGTGTTAGTACAAGTACCATAAGAAGAAGAATGACTGAATTTGGATTGAGTATAGCTTCTTTATACTCCAGTATCACAGACCAAGAGCTGGACATGCTTGTTTCGCAAATTAAGGAGGAGTTCCCAAATTGTGGCTCTCGTTTAATGCATGGACATTTGCTAAGCCGAGGTCACCGAATTTCTCAGACACGTATTAGGGAAGCTCTACACAGGGTTGACTCTGAAGGAGTTGCAATACGATGGACTTCTGCTGTACAGCGGCGCAAGTATGCTGTTTCTTCACCCCTATCGCTTTGGCATCTTGATGGGAACCACAAACTCATAAGGTGACAGGTAGTGTGTTAGTTTATATCATACGCTAAAATGCAGTACCATGGTAATCTGGCAACCGTGATACAACGCACACACACACACACACACACACACACACACACACACACACACACACACAAGTAGTGAGTACAGATACAGGCCTAAGTAAAAAGAATGAGCATGAAAGGTGTCCTTTTGGTGATTATAACTCAGTGGTATTGCACTAGGATACTGGTGCCTAGTCTCGTAAAGTTTCAGTAATTATTTTACTGCCCTATTAGTTTGATTTACACAACATGCACACATTGCACAATATTGGCTAACAGGTGGAGACTTGTGGTTCACGGAGGAGTTGATGGATACTCCAGATTATCTGTTTACTTACACTGCTCAAGCAATAATCGAGCGAATACTGTACTGCAACTTTTCAGGGATGCAGTCACTATCCATGGTCTACCTTCACGCATTCGAATTGACAAGGGTGGTGAAAATGTTGATGTAGCAATGTACCTTCTCACACACCCTATGCGTGGGCCTGGACGTGGTACAGTGATAGTTGGCAAAAGTACACATAATCAGCGCATAGAAAGAATGTGGAGGGATGTCTATGAAGGTGTTCTTGGCTTTTATCATGGGCTATTCAACCACCTGGAATCTGTTAGTATGCTTGATCCAAACAATGACCTTTACCTCTTTTGTCTGCACATGGTTTATATTCCTCGGATCAACAGACATCTCAAGTGTTGGAAAGATGCATGGGCTAAGCATCCTATGAGCTCAGAGCATAACCTCTCCCCAGAACAGCTGTGGACGAGTGGCCTACAGAGAATTGCTACATCTAACAGTCATATTGCTAATGAGGTATTTGAGAGCTTCGAGGAGGTAAGTTATATCTTATACTTGAATTGTGATGCAATACATCATGATCACAACTGCAGGATCAATTGGAAGACTTTGGTGTTGATTGGGATGGTCCTGTTCCTCTTGAAGACACAAGTGACACTTTGTGTGTGCCAGACACACCTAATCCTCTTAGCAGTGCTGACATGGAAGAGCTACAAGCTCTTGTTGCACCTCTAGACCCAAGTGTCTACTATGGAATAGATTTGTATGAAAGAACTCTATTGTTTGTATCACAGAAAATTGGATGTTCTCTGTAATTCTTTTTTTAATTGTACAGGTGGCAATGCACTAATTATGTAGTAAAATTGGTGATGGTTTGTGATATATAATATCAGATGATATATACTATGGCTGTAGTGAGGATGCTCTAAGTCATAATTATGTAGCAAAATCGGTGATGGTTTGTGATATATATACTATGGCTGTAGTGAGGATGCTATGTAGCAAAATCGGTGGTGGTTACGTAATTATTGCGCATGCGTAGATTGGTGGCTTGTCGACTAGGTTGGCTCGCTCCCGCTCGCCAATAAAGTACCTGACCGTTCTCTAGGCAAATTATGTAGCGAGCTCATAACTATTTGACCAGCGAGTTCATAACATAATGACCATGATCGACCTCATAACGTTATGACCGACCTCATAAAATTATCTAGCGACCTCATAACATTATGACCGACCTCATAAAGTTTTCTAGCGACCTCATAACATTATGACCGACCTCATAAAATTATCTAGCGACCTCGTAACGTTATGACCGACCTCATAAGTTTTCTAGCGACTCATAAAGTTTTCTAGCGACCTCATAACATTATGACCGACCTCATAAAGTTTTCTAGCGACCTCATAACATTATGACCGACCTCATGAAATTATCTAGCGACCTCGTAACGTTATGACCGACCTCATAAGTTTTCTAGCGACCTCATAACATTATGACCGACCTCATAAAGTTTTCTAGCGACCTCATAACATTATGACCACCCTCAAAGCGACCTCATAAAATTATGTAGCGACCTCATCAATTCGGAGTACGAGCGTATTAATTTTGACACTAATAACACGTCATATTATGCATGTTATCATTATTGCATCCTCTGCCTCTGCCTGGAAGCTTCACCTTGTTTCTATGCATTGGCACTTTCATCCCTACATCCTTCAACATTTTAGTGAAAATTCTCTGCTCTTACTCTTGCATACATACCTATAATGGTGATGATTCCTATCATAGATATGATGTCCTTCCTGGCTACATTTGAACATGATGATGAGTTAGATGGATGCACGGAAGGGATCACAGTAGGTCTCATAATAGGAGTAGGATTTGTAATAGAGGTCATGACAGTTTCTACAAAAATATATAATACTGAATAGATGTTTTTTCTGCAAATGAGTCAATTAACTAACTTGTCAACCAGGTACACATGAAATGATCATATTACATTTTTGCAGTGCTACTACAGTACTGAGTAAACGTTAATGAACTTGTCGTAGCACTTCACAAAGGTAAGTAACCAGAATGTTTCAGTCCGTAGACTTTCTTCAGCTGGCCTAGAATCAACTCAGCTAAAGAAGGTCTACAGACCAAAACATTCTGGTTACTTACCTTTGTGACGTGCTACGACAAGTTCATTAATTCTTCCTCGATATTGAAAATGTAGCAATGAATCTTAACGATATTACTATAGTACTATTCATATCTTTAGATGAGGTCAGAAGGAATGTAAATGTGATAATTTCCTGCATATGAATTTATAACTCCACAACTGGCAGTGCATATTTATTTTGGATAAACAGCTCATCTGCCACACATCCATGCCACTCTATACCAAGCATGCATTGTAATATAATTAATTACCTTTGAAAACGGTGAGATGTGCCTCTTTTTCACTGCTAATGGTGTTAGCAAATACATGGCAGTGATACTTTCCACCATCTGTATCAGTTACACTCTCTATTTCATGTATAACACCATCTATCCCAGGAGCAATGTGTGTGTGAAACAAAGTTAAACCACTTGGATGCTGTATTATATAGTCAGTTTCAGGGTCTGCTTGTGGGTAGCTCACTGCAGTACAAGTCACATTTACACTGGAACCAATCCTTACATAATTGGTTGAGACATGATTCCTTGAGAAGGTGAGTGAAATCTGTGGATAAACTGTTTAAATATACATACATCATTTGTCACAAAGTGGCTGAAGTTTTCAAATACATGTATTTGAAAACATATTCCCCATAGTGAGGAATAAAAATTACCTACCCCACACAGTGAAACATTGCTTTATATTGTTTTCTTCACACAGGCAACTATACATCTGTCCTCCATCATTGGCAATTGACACAGTGTCTGTTACTAAGAGGCTGTTGCTAGAACCACTTTTTAGACTTATGTCGTCTTTAAACCACGTGAAATTATTGCATGGAATGGTGCAATAGAGCTGTAGAGGCCGTCCAATGTAACCAGGTAAAGTGGCAGCCTCATCACATCCTGCGTATTAAATTTATAACACACTTTATAATTATGCACACCCCAGGTATCAAGTGCAAGCCACAATTCTAAAGTAGTTAGCTACTTGCGCTCTCACCTGATTGAATAATGCCAGATTGACATGCAATTGCAGTAAAAGTATATGCAGTCAACATCAACGTAAGTAAACGGTAACGAAAATATTTGCAAAAGTCACCCATTGATTCTTGTGCGCGGCTCAAGCATACACTGAATTTACCAGCTACGTAATAGAGAGTGGTGTATATAATACGCGCCGCATGCGATATCTTAACCTACACGTCATTAACCCTCGGCGCGCATGCGCAGCGAGTAGTCGTGTGTGTGTGTGTGTGTGTGTGTGTGTGTGTGTGTGTGTGTGTGTGTGTGTGTGTGTGTGTGTGTGTGTGTGTGTGTGTGTGTGTGTGTGTGTGTGTGTGTGTGTGTGTGTGTGTGTGTGTGTGTGTGTGTGTGTGTGTGTGTGTGTGTGTGTGTGCGCGCGCGTGCGTGCGTGCGCGCGTGCGTGCGTGCGTGCGTGGTTTGAAATGAATGCCACTACGTGTTAGGAGCTACCTGCTCCTCTGCTAGGGTCGATGTAGATACCCTAGTTTATTGAGTTTCGTGAGTATTTGTACGTTTGTGCGAAGGGGAGAGGACATCCTGGGTCAGAGACCTGAGTACTTCATGGCTGTCTTGCTAGATGGGCATACGTGGCTCTGGGTAAATACGCCTCAGTTTGACGTCTCCTGGAGTCATGGTGGGAAGGGTAGCCTCTTTGATGTTCATTGTCGACAATACAGTGCAGTGGTGCATCAGTTCAGAAATGTGTTGGGTTGCACTGCTAGACAGATTCACGTTGGCGAGTGAATTGGAGTTGTATACTACTGTCAACGGTGGGATGGGTAGCCCCTTTGGTTTCTGTTGCCGACAGTGCACTGTGATGGTTTTTGCTGGTTCCTCGAACTCTTCACCTGTGAACTCTGTTGTTTTTTTTGTGTTCTTTTATTTTTTAGTTCTCATTTTCTTTTGTCAATGCCCAGGCGGGTCTGTATGACATGAACTTTGCCACACGTGCGTGCGTGCGTGCGTGCGTGCGTGCGTGCGTGTGTGTGTGTGTCTGTTACTCAACATCTCACTTCTCGACTGAGTGATTGTGCTATAAAAAAATCGTACACACTAAGTGTTCACCATTGGTCTGGATGATACAGGAGTGATCTAGATGATTACTTGTATGTTGTCGTGTGGCTGTAGGTTTATAATTACTTGTTTGCATATACCCAAGCTGGATTTCCTCTATTCAAGCCAGTAGACAAGGTAGAAGTATTGTTGAAGAATGGAGCATATATCAACTGACCAAACAATGTACATGTATATTCATACAAATGTAAATACAATCATATTCATGTAAAATGTATATATACTTTTAAATAACATACATGTAAATAAGTGATTAATTGTTGGCTATTGATCTAATTTCAGGAGTGCAGTGAATACATGTATACAAATTGAAAAGGTGATGTACAAGGCTACTAACACACATGCATATATGCCAGCCCCTCCCCCCTCCCCCAATAGCCAGCTGGGTTACTGCACCAGACTTTTTATGATGCATCGTTTATTGGTACAAGTTGTCCAGTATGAATCTGACATGAATAGTCACCTGAACTACCAAACAGCCTTTCGCTCTTCTGGTGGTTTAACTGTTTCAAAGGGGAACCATTGATCATCCACAGGAGGCAGGACAGTCCCGTGAAATACTATAATGGCTTCTGTTCCTTGCCCACTTTTACTCAGTTAAATTTGTGAGTACCCTTTTAATCTTGTAGAGAGCTAGAGCACACATGTGTTACTAAAACACCCAAATAAAACTGATATATACTGTACCTGAGTGCTGGAGCACTTCTAATGTCACTATATACACTGTAACTCCCCAAAGTGCCAAGGCACAAAACCTTTTCTGAAAACCTGTGTGACAGTATTGCAATCCACTGTACTTGATAGAACTTTAACACCATTGACAGGTAGTTCGTAAGTTAAGTGCAGCTAGCAACTAACCTTATTTGATCCTCCCCCTGCACCAGAGTTATATTTTTATGATGCAACTATGCATAGCATAATCAGAACTATTGATACACAAGTTGTTTATTTATCCTGGAAGTTTGTGCTTGGGTGTGCACTGAAAATTCATTGCACATTCCTTCCCATCTCATCTGGTATGAATATATAATTAGTCACCTGAACTACCAAACAGCCTCTCTTGCTGATTGAACTATTTCCTAATGAACTTAGTAACTTTGCTTTAATTTTTGGAGGCAGGACAGTCACGTGAAATACTATAATGGCTTCTGTTCCTTGCCTACTTTTGCTCAGTTAAATTTGTGAATACCCTTTTAATCTTGTAGAGAGCTAGAGCACACATGTGCTATTAAAACAGCCAAATAAAAAATGGTATATACTGTACCTGAGTGCTGGAGCACTTCTAATGTCACTATATTCACTGTAACTCCCCAAAGTGCCAAGGCACAAAACCTTTTCTGAAAACCTGTGTGACAGTATTGCAATCCACTGTACTTGATAGAACTTTAACACCATTGACAGGTAGTTCGTAAGTTAAGTGCAGCTAGCAACTAACCTTATTTGATCCTCCCCCTGCACCAGAGTTATATTTTTATGATGCATCTATGCATAGCATAATCAGAACTATTGATACACAAGTTGTTTTATTTATCCTGGAAGTTTGTGCTTGGGTGTGCACTGAAAATTCATTGCACATTCCTTCCCATCTCATCTGGTATGAATATAATTAGTCACCTGAACTACCAAACAGCCTCTCTTGCTGATTGAACTATTTCCTAATGAACTTAGTAACTTTGCTTTAAATTTTGGTGATCATTTGTCACAAGGTCCGCCATCAGGTGGAAGGAGCAAGCCTCTCCCTTTTTACGAGAGGGTGTGGCTACGCCAGACTAGTGAGAGGTTGGCATTTGTGTTTGAGAAGAAAGCATTGATATTGTGATTGAGAAGAAAGTGTCGACGTGAGAAGGAAGTATTGATATGAAAAGAAAGTATTGACATGAGAAGAAAGTATGGCTCGACAATCAGCGACTATACGGCGTTGTCGGTGCAACGGAATAGCTAAATGCCTCAGGTGTGCCTATATGCGAAATGGCACCCCCTGCCTTCCCCTAAATTTGTGAGTACCCTTTTAATCTTGTAGAGAGCTAGAGCACACATGTGTTACTAAAACAGCCAAATTAAACTGGTATATACTGTACCTGAGTGCTGGAGCACTTCTAATGTCACTATATACACTGTAACTCCCCAAAGTGCCAAGGCACAAAACCTTTTCTGAAAACCTGTGTGACAGTATTGCAATCCACTGTACTTGATAGAACTTTAACACCATTGACAGGTAGTTCGTAAGTTAAGTGCAGCTAGCAACTAACCTTATTTGATCCTCCCCCTGCACCAGATCTAGAGTTATATTTTTATGATGCAACTATGCATAGCATAATCAGAACTATTGATACACAAGTTGTTTATTTATCCTGGAAGTTTGTGCTTGGGTGTGCACTGAAAATTCATTGCACATTCCTTCCCATCTCATCTGGTATGAATATATAATTAGTCACCTGAACTACCAAACAGCCTCTCTTGCTGATTGAACTATTTCCTAATGAACTTAGTAACTTTGCTTTAATTTTTGGAGGCAGGACAGTCACGTGAAATACTATAATGGCTTCTGTTCCTTGCCTACTTTTGCTCAGTTTTGCTTCTGTTCCTTGCCTACTTTTGCTCAGTGGGGAAGATAAGGGTTTCCTTGGAGAGGTTACAAGACATGGAAGACTCTCATTTGGAGACGACCCTCCTCCGCTCATGTCTTTCTCTCCCTAAGTTCTCTTATGTCCTCCGGACTTGTCCTCCTTCCAACATCTGTCAGGCTACCTCGATCTTTGATGCTGCTATTAGGGAGGCTCTGGAATCTACCTTGGGGGATCTGTTATCATAATGGTCCTGGACAAAGGCCTCTCTGCCCAGCAGCTGCAGTGGGATCAACCTCTAAAGTGCTTCCCTCCATGCCCCGGCTGCTTTCCTGGCATCTGATTATTGCTCTAGGACATTGGTTGAGAGCATGGTTGGACATGTGCTGGACCCTTCCCCCCACTCCAGCTCTGCTCTAGCTGCCTTCCTTGCCACTGTATCCAGACTGGATTGGCAGTGTTTCGAGGACATTAATGTGCCTCTTAAGCAGCACTCGCTATCTGTCGTAATCGACGAGGCCCTACACCAGCATCTCCTCTCAACAGCACCCTCCACACGCGCCCATGCTGGCTCTCTGCTCGTGGTGTGGATCTTTTTGAGTCTGAGCTGGTGTGCTGTCTAGCTCCTGAGTGAGCAGTTGTCAGGCTGTTATCCAATGAAGAATTTCCTCTGACCTCTGCTCTACCATCATCCCCACATCCATTCTCATCACTGACTACAGCAGGCTGCGACCACCAGGTGGGCTGTGGGGGGAATGGGGACAGGATCACCCGTCATAATGCCATTCGGGACACTGTCTATAGTGCCGCCCAGTCTGCTGCTCTGGCTCCCTCTAAGGAGATGCCTAACTAAATTCCGGACTCCTCTAGGCCTTCCTTCCCACATGGAGCCATGGATGCCCAGCATATATACAATCCTTGTTTCTCCGTGTTTACTTTTGTACAATTAAAAGTGCAATATGGGAAAGGCAGGTGATGCTTTAATTTTGCCTGCTTACTCAAACTGGTTTGGGCAATGTAATCCATTTTATCACTCTTGTATAAGATAATACATGTATTATGCTAATAAAGCACTGGCAAGTTTTATCATCAAAGATGGACTTTGCAATAATCATGTATATAGTGCACAGAAAAACATACAGCTCTAGCATCTGGAATGATATTTCTATATTGTTAGACACATAAGACTTAAGAAGATAATAGGTGTAGCTACGATCAAAACAACATTATGTAACTATTCCAGTCTCACATAGAAAACTTCTAAAGTACTATATAAAGCAGTGCTAAACTAACGTGTTGGTACTGAAAGTGTATACTTGTAAATATTGAAGATAGCTACAGGCCTGAATTGTGAGCAAAAGTGTTTCTGTAGAGAGTATGCTAGGAATTAGGAGTATTAATATTTGTGTATTCAGTCACATTTCACATTTATTAGTAATTATATAAGTGGCCAATTGTTTAAAGTTCACAATGGAACCACCTCATATATATGTGGCCTGTTTTCTGATGGAAGTCTACTGATCTCTTGATAGGCTGGATTGTCACACATTTGAACTGCATCCAGGTTTTTATTGTTGTCACCACCAGAGAGAGTTGTGGGATTATGTATATTCATCTGTACAACTGTTTCATCCACAGCTTTCCTACAAAAAGGTATAATGATTGAACTATATTTCACACTATGAACTGTATTCCACAATATAAACTCACTTGTGCTTGAAGTAAATACCCTTGCAGAAACAAAGAGCAATTACTAAAATCGCTAATGCCATTACAAGACACATCACAGCCCCTAATATAGCTCCAATTATTGGAAGCTCATTAGAGTAATGGATTGAATTGACAAGGTCAGTTGGTGAAACATCCATAGCAGAAGAATTATTAACATAGGTGGTCATGGAAGTATATACCCAAGTAATTGAAGGAATAGGAGATATACTTGGTATAACATAACATTCTATGGTGTTCAGTAACAGTGTAAAGTGCTTTTCACTTCTACCATAAGGATTTGTAGCAATACAAATGACATGTATCCTGCAGAGGTCATTCGAATCAGCCATTTCAAATGTGTAATTCAAAGTTGATGTGGTCGTCTTGTTGACATATGTTGTGGAATTCCAACTGGACTCAGGGAGAGGTTCCTCAGTGTCTGCTAGTATCCACTGAAACTCTGGACGAGGTACAGCATTGACACTGCAGTTCAGTAATACTGGTTGGTTTAGTTCTATGGTGTGGTTGCAGTACTTAACAGTTGACTCAGGAGGAGCTACAAAATATAAAGTAAAAGGTATTCATCATTCTGATTTGCGAGCGAATATGCAATGAACAATCAAATATTAAAGGATGGAGGGATGACAGTGCCAAAATCAGAGATACAAGTGCAGTATCAGAGAATAGGTAGAGTCTCTATGTAGGGATGGCGCCAACACACCCATCAAGTCACAACTCCCCGAACATTGCCCTTTTATACATGATAAAACTCTCAAAGTAGGCAAGAGACAAAGGCAAGGGATGGGCATGCAACAATCATAACATGCATAACCCCTCCCTACATCTTTCTATTATGGGGTTACACATGTCACATTTTATGATTGTTGCATGCACATCCCTTGCCTTTGTCTTCATGCTGCTCCTTTCTCATGCCATCATTAAGGTTAGTTGGTGAAACATCTGAACAATGGATGTTTCACAAACTAACCTTTAGCATTGTCATCTCTACATCCTTTAACATTTTAATGAAATGTTTTAACACTTTATATACAGCAAGACAGCATGCAAAATAAATAGAACTGACTTTACCTAAGGGTGAAAAGTATAACAAATTATTGCCCCAAACTAGTAGTTGTCCTGATATTAAAATGTTTTTACTCATGTAACATCTTGTAAAGTGTTGTAAATACAGCTGTAAGGTCAACTCACGTAAAAAATAAAATTACCAATTTTTAGGCCTACCTTTGAATATAGCTTGAATATCAAGAGTTGCACTTCCATGTATGTTGTACACATAGCAGCGATATGTCCCTTCATCTGACAACTGAACATTTGAAATTTTAAGACCATTTTCAACAATTTTAAACCTTGGATTATAGCTGGATGTTATTTCCACATAGTTCTTGTCTCCTGTTTCATTGTTATAGTGAATATGTGTCCACTGCACATTAGCAAAGGGGATGCTTTCCACTTCACACTTGATTAGAGATGTTTTTCCAGAAATAATTTCTTGTAGAGACATCTGGTTGAGAATTCTAGGTGGTACTAGAAAAGAAGAATAAGGCAATGGAATGTAGTTGTATACATGCATTACCATCTATAATTCTGCATTGAATATTCAGAGTGCCAATCGTTATATTTAGCATAGCTACAGTGAAGTCCAATACACAAAAATCAGAAAAACAAGCTAAGTGCTGTAGATATGCAGCAAAAGGCAGATGCAATAAATAAACCCATAATTAAATTATAGGGAGGAGTTATCGCATGTTTTTGTTGCATGCCTCATCCCCTGTCTTGCTGCATATTGTATCTCTGATTTTGGCACTGTCATCCTACATCCTATGCTTTTATTATTGGCTTTTCCTTGTATACTCCCTAGCTTGCAAATGCACTACCATAGCTTTATTCGTCTAAGAGAGGCCCTACAAAGATTCTGTTGGTGAAAGCACTGCACGTAATTAAGAAACCATTTGATACAAAATCAAGGTAATACTCACACCATTTTTGTGCTAGGCATTTATTTGAAGAAGTTAGAGAAATCATGTTTTATGAATGTCATTGTATTTTTACCACCTTTGAGAGTCTTATACTGTGTATAGAAACACTTGTAGTCATGTTATGTCATGTTTGCGAGTTCTATAAGCTGCTGTATTTGTTGAACTATTAATAAATTGTGCAACTGCTGTTTTTTTTGTTTTTTTTATAACATTTATCTGCATCTGTATATGCAAAAGGGATACACATATAGCTAAAAGCTAGTAATTATAGTATACCCCATACAAAACAAAAACACATTTGGGAAGTCAATTATAGTATACAACGAAGTAAACCCTTGAATTCTCTGATAGAAGTGGCACATACAACGGGATTTGGTAAGGAGTTCCAGTGAAATATCGCATGTGGGAGAAATGAATTGTAGTAGGAATTAGTTCTTGCAAATGGTTCATTTAGCTGAAAGGAGTGACTTCTGTGTGAGCGGGTCGTTGACAGGGATATTGTATTTGAAGGAAAATGGCACAAGTTGTTAATTATTTTATATATATGACAAAGTTTGAGGTATAGCCTACATTTTGCAAGGGTTGTCAGCTGAGTCTGTCCCAATAATTCAAGATAATCATGGTGCCAGTGTTTAGTACAGACTCTTAAAGTAAACTTCTGGACACTTTCCAGATGCTGTATATCGTGCTGCAAGTGAGGGTCCCAAACTGCAGCAGCATACTCTAGGTGAGGTCTCACTAAAGAAATATACAGCCGTAAGAGTGTTGCATACCCTGCATGTTGAGAGAATTTCCGATACAGCAATCCAATGATTTTTCTAGATTTACTGCACACATTAGCAACATGTGGTGACCATGATAAATCTGATGAAATTAGAATACCCAAGTATTTGTATTCCTGCACAGACTCAAAATTAAATTCTCCCAGTTGTATGGGATGTAATGGGAAAAGTGGTCTTCGTTTTCTAGAGATATTCATAACTTTACACTTTGTTGTATTGAAAGTCATGTTGTTTGAGTCGGCCCATGTCTGGATAAGGTTTACATCTGTTTGGAGTGCATTAAAATCATCTTGAGATAGAATTGGCTTATACAGTAAGATATCATCAGCATACAGGACGAGCTTGCTCCCTTCTGAGAATGTTATGTCTTTTAGGTCATTAATATAGATAAGGAACAGTAGTGGGCCCAAAATTGAGCCCTGGGGAACCCAGACAAAACAGATACCCTATCAGAAGAAACTCCATTTACCACCACACACTGTGTTCGATCAGCTAAATAATTGTGGATCCATGAGACAAGGTCTTGACTCAAACCAATATATTGGAGCTTATTAATTAATGCAGAATGTGGAACACGATCAAAGGCTTTTTTAAAATCAAAAAAGACTGCAGCAATATCTTGGTCCTTTTCCAAGATTGACAACCAGTCATTAATTGTACTCAAAAGTGCCAACTCAGTAGATTTCCCTTGTTGAAAGCCCCATTGCATAGATGATAATGATGAGTAGGACATAATATGTTCCAGTATTAACATATGTACATGCTTTTCCAGGACTTTACTGGTAATAGGTAACAATGAAATTGGTCTGTAGTCAGTGCTGTTAAAAAGAACTTCATGTATATGTGCACATAATTGGCTGGGATTGTCTGTAGCTACTTTTCCTCTGAATGTATGTGTACAATAGTCATAAAACTCAGTTTTCTATTATTTTGCAAATTAAATACTCCATTCCTCTACATGTACATGCTAAACCTCTACTACATATTCTCAAGTAGCTATCAGCAAGTGACTAGGATCATTACATAGGCGGAGGAAGATTACTACGACGGGGGGGGACGCAACAAAACTGTTTGGTCTTTGAACCTCTGAAATATTGCATAACCTCTGAAATATTGCACAGGAGCAATTGTATTCGCGCCACGCGTTTAGGCCAGGGACAAAATGTGCACGGAAAAATGCACGATCAAAAAACTGTCGATGCGCGGACAGTATTGTACCTTGGAGGCATTCTGACAACTAAACTATACACTGTAAAATCGGTTTTGTCATAATAGCAAAATTGTTTGTTGCATGAGTTTCATCCCATACATACATCAGTTCATCATGTGATACTACAATATTGTACTCCCTAGATAATGACTATTCCTTACATGTGTGAGTGTTGATAGAATAGTCCACTATTCCATAATGCCTCTACACAATGTACATGTAACTCACATATGTAAGGAATAGTCATTGTCTAGGGAGTACAATATTGTAGTATCACATGATGAACTGATGTATAGATCTATACGGGATAAAACTCACGCAACAAACAATATTGTTATTACAACAAAATTGATTTTACAGTGTAGGGAGCTGTTCCCTCAGATGTACATCAGAGAGTCGGTAGACTCTCTATGTAGGGATGGCACCGACACGCCCATTAAGCCTTAACAAAAACAACGACTCAGAACTCTCGAACGCGGCTGTTCTAAGCCTTTTCAGACGCATAGCCTGCTCTACGAGTGTTTTTATACACGGTAGGACTCTCAAAGTTGGTAAAATCTACTGCTACAACGGTACACGGAATTCCTAAAACGCCGATTTGTTCATAATCATCATCTTCTTCTTCTTCTTCTTCTTCTTCTTCTTCTTCTTCTTCTTCTTCTTCTTCTTCTTCTTCTTCTTCTTCTTCTTCTTCTTCTTCTTCTTCTTCTTCTTCTTCTTCTTCTTCTTCTTCTTCTTCTTCTTCAAACGGTCTACCTCAAAATTGACAAACGCGCTCACCTTTGTTTTAGCATAAAACGATTCCTTTCTCTCCGGGGCATGATCCTAGGCCAACAGAATCGCCGTAAGGTCCCTCTCGCACGAGAACGACGAGCACTTCCGTATAGTTGGACGCCATTTCCTCGTTGATTGCATATTTGTGATGTGATCACTCATGCGCTATTAGACGATCGCGCATGCGTCAACAATATATGCGCAGTAAACTCGAAGTAGACAGGATATAGATCTCACTGAAATTACTTTCCTTTTCAAGTCTTATTATTGATTTACACTGACAATAATATTTCCTTATGATCAAATAGTGGTATGTTGTATTTTATTTTAAGTTCTGAATATGATAATATTCTTTTTGCAACAGTATATTAACAAGTAGAAAAAACTGGTAAAACAAGTATAAAAAAACATTTCATTAAAATGTTTAAGGATGTAGGGATAGTAGTGCCAAAAACTAAAGAAACAAGACTGTAATAACCCGAGTGGTGCACAGTGAACAACTGATTATGATATGACCATACACAACTTGTGTACATATGCAGGAAATGATGAAAACCCATGTAGAAATTGCATGCAACCATAACAACATGCATAACCCCACGAAATAAAATGTAGGGAGGAGTTACGCATGTTGTTATTGTTGCATGCAATTTCTACATGGGTTTTCATCATTTCCTGCATATGTACACAAGTTGTGTATGGTCATATCATAATCAGTTGTTCACTGTGCACCACTCGGGTTATTACAGTCTTGTTCTTTAGTTTTTGGCACTACTATCCCTACATCCTTCAACATTTTAATGAAATGTTTTTTATACTTTATATGTACCAAGACTGCCGGGGGTGGGCACAATATACTATGATGATTTCAAGGGGGGCACGTGCCCCAGGTGCGCCTTCCCCGTTTTCACCGCCTATGCATTACACAGAGCTTTTCTGAGTGCTATGCAACAGTCCAGATGGCCACATAACGGTTATCAAAAGGACGTAGTATTTAGTATTGTGGCTAGAAAACAATTCCGATATCGATATTAATACCAGAAAGTTGACATAATGTTGCAGTGTCTTTTGAAGAACCTGATACAGAGGCAGAGACAGCATGTCAAAAGTGGGGGGGGAGGGGGGGGCTCGACTTTCATGAAGTTGGGGGTTATTTATTATTATATACATCCATTCTGAATACATCCAGCATAGGCTATTAGTATTTAATACGTTCTTCATGACAACCTCCAATTTTGGGGGGGCTCAAGCCCCCCCTGCCCCCCAGGTTTTCTGCCTCTGGTGTTACGTGGTCAAAACAACATCCCAGAGGATGGCCTCACACACATACATGCATAGAAGTAAAAATACATCCACAAAACCTCCCTCCGTGCATTATTTCTACAAAAAACTTGGAGACATGTAAAGTCAATAGTTCAGAGGGTGATTTCAATGAACTGCAAATATGATTAGCTACTCTCTAACATCTAGGAAGGTGCATTTCCACTTCAATATGAATAACACTCTCTAGATAGAGTGAACATGTGTAAACCCATACATGATATGCATACATACCAATAACACTCAGAGTTCCTTCAGCAAATTCAGTATTTCTGATGCAGCGATAAGTCCCTGTATCATTACGACTAACATTAAGAATTGAAAGTCTGCTTCCTTCTGCGTAGATTCTTTCATTTCCATTGTTTGTGGAGCTAGGATTGTAGGTGTTGTCGTGAGGGTCCTGCCAGATGATGTCAATAGCGAAAGCATTGCTATTTTCACGACAAAAGAAATGGGTCTCAGGATCTCCTTCAAACTCAGAAATGAAATGAGGAACTACTATAAGTGTGTGTACCACTGATGTGAGAGAGAGAGAGGGTAAGAGAGAATATATACTTTCAAAACAAGTCCTAGAGTAACATACTAAAATGCAAAATGATGTAGGAATGAGAGTGCCAAAAACCATTAAGTGCAGTATATATATGCAGCAAGACAGAGCATCATGGCATATAATAATCATAATCTGTACAAGAGTTGATAATAACTCAGATGATGGCTTTGCAAGTAAGTCATATGGATGAGATATGTTGTTTGATGATAATTAGATGAGTGGAGAGGGAAAGCTGAAATATTAAGTATAGTACCTATGTCCACATCCAGCTGCAGCACCCAACATCAGACATTGCAGCCTGACACTAGTTCACTTGAAAAGAGAGTTCAAATGAAGTTCAAAGTCAATAAAATGATCGTTTAGGGGTCAAATAAGTAATTATGATTAGCTCTCGATTAAGTATGGAGTTTACAGTGTTTGTTTACTGAGATGACAAAGACATCAGGTTTTAAATGACCTGTATACCCTAATATGATTCTGTTTTTTTGTCTATCCTACATAACCATACTCATGATCAATAGCAGAGAGTCCATAGTTTCTCATCATCCCCTGTTTTGCTGCATTAGAGAGTTGGTAGACTCTCAATGTAGGGATGGCTCCAACATGCCTATTAGCCCTTCACAAATAAATCAGGTTAGAACTCCTGAATGCTGATTCAGAAGTTATAAACATTTTATGACACATAACATAGCCTACGATCTTTCTAAGATATGATAAGACTCTCAAAGTAAGTAACATGCCAATGCTCCACATAATTATGTAAATTGATGAAATCTCGAATTCTCCATCTTCTTTTTCTTTTGTTTTCTCCATCTTCTTCTTTCGCAGTTGTAAGCCATGCAATGTGTCAAAAAAGGATTTAGGAGCCATTAAGGCTAATGAGCATGTTGATGTCATCCATAGAGAGTCTACCGACTCATTGATAAGTTACTTTAAACTCTTACTGTAAGTAACCCCAAGTAAACAAAAGGTTTGATAGAACTTGATCTTCATCTGCATCCTGCAAACAGAGTGAAATGTATTATTAACTAGCCCTTGAAAGAGGTTACAATGCATCAATAGGAACTAATGCAGACACATATATATAGATAAAATTGACAAGAATATTGGCAACACTTTAGAAAATGGAGAGCCAACTATTGTTTTATATTTCCTTTGACAGTTGAATGGCAGACAATATTTTTATGGCAGACTGAATAAAAGTGACCAACACATATGTAAGACATGTCACAAGAGCTGAACAGTTTAGTAGATGCCATTATAGTCATAGATCAAAAAGAGAGGCAAAATATCACCATGAATCAGTGGTTCACCAGTTGCTTGGACTTCTGCTTAGTACTAACAATAAGAACAGGGCCAAAGCAGCTCCAATTAGTACACAGGGAGGCGAAGCGGGACCAGCAGACCCGAAGGCCGAACCAATACTAGCGGCTAAAGGACGCGCATGCCGCGCGCGCGCAAACGTGTCAATCGAAATTTGCTTCCGCAAACGCATGAATCTGACAGCCATTTTAATCCAGTCCGCCAAACAAAGTGTGCGGAATGGGGGCTGGTCTCGAAATGGAGCCGCGAATTTTTATGAGCCTTACTCCGAGGTGTATACCTGATTTTCTAGTTACTGAAAGTTGTGTTGAAATGTTACAGATTCGAATTTGCAACTCTTTATCTGAGAGTCGGTAGGCTCTCTATGTAGGGATGGTGCCGACACGCCCATTAAGCCATAACAAATGTAACGGCTCAGAACTCTCGAACGCGGCAGCTATAAGCCCTTTTAGAAACATAACAAGTGTTTCTAGACAGGATAACACTCTCAAATGCGGTAAAATACACCGCTACAATTGTTATCAGAGCGTCGGTAGACGCTCTAATGTAGGGATGGGAAGTGTGAAAAATGACGTCATCGGTCTACAAAAAGCATCCTAACGAGGGGCGAAAGCCTAGTTAAGCTTTCAAACTCACAAGGAATATGTTTTGGAGTCATATCTAGCCGTACATTATCCCATCCTGCACCTACCTGCTTCCAGTTGGGCGTGCGAGAATCTGGTCACACGCTTTTTCACGATTCCGCGTCATCATATTCTTCATTTTTCTTCTTCTTCAGTAAACCCGCTATCTCATTAACGGAAGCAGATTAAGCTCTGCTTTTTTCACCAAACCTGTCTATGGTCGGCGGAGGTGTGCACCGATATGTTTTTTTCTCCCAGGACGTCCATACGGTAGAGCGTGGGCGGCTCTGTGGGACCTCACTGAAGTACGCCATTTATTTATGATCAAGCGGTGGCCCCGCCCAATGCGCATAACCTCACATGCTCTTTTGGAAGAGACGGGAACGTTTTGTCTCTGCATGAGAACGTCTCGTTGTAGTGACTGTCAGATATTCTGTTTGCGTGGAGTTTTCTAATCGTCTTTTACCACCCGGCCTTCTTCCCGTGTTGGTAAGTCTGCTACTCATCTGCGTACTTGTAGCTTCACTCGTAGTTATATTCACTTCCCCAGGTTACTTGTGGAGCTGTTCTCTCCACACCTATTGATACGTGGTGTAGTGGAGCCCTGCAGTGCGAAGTCTATTGTTGTTGGGCTGTGCATATTGTCGATCTACAAGCAGCCGCTGGCAGCGTGCTGGATTCTGTCCCAAGATAAGTTGACTGATATTGTTTTTGATGTAAACAATGCCGTACCGCTCAGGGCAACGTTGTCCACGTGACTTCCGGTGCCACGCCCCATCGCCGTAGCCGAGGTGCCGTCAATTCTACATGATCCCCGCTCAGAGCGTAAAAAGAGGGCATATTACAAGAACTTGGATAAAGTGCATAAAAGTGAATCCAATAGAGATTATTATGTACGTAATTTTGAGAAGTTGAAGGCTAGGAGTAGATCTGTGTATAAAGCTGACCCTAGCAAGAAGAAGGCAGCTGCTACAGCCCTTTACAAATTGCAGCCTGAGAAAAAGATGGAGTCTAGTAAGGCCTATTATTGTTCCCATAAGGCCCAGAAGAAAGCCTATTATTGTTCCCGTAGGGCCCAGAAGAAAGCCTATTATATTGCCCACAAGGTAGAGAGGAATGCTGCTGATAGAGTTGCTTACATAGTAAATGCAGAAAAACAAAAAGCTGCAGCAAAGGCTTCTTACACTGCAAACCCTGAGCCTAAACGTGCTGCCTCTAGAACTGTTTATAGATCCAATCCTGAAGTAATGAAGGAAACATTTCGTAAGTATCATGCTACACACAGGGGTGTCAGGCTGCAGTATTTTCAAAAGTACCACTGTTATACAAAAAGGGTAAAGTGACCAAGGCTAGATATAGTTTGATCCAGCCTACCCAGCTGTTGATTGAGAAGTGTTTTAGGCTAATACAGGCCAATCTACTAACTGATAAAGAAATGAAAGGAAATTTAATGGAACAGTTTAACTCCCAACACTTTGGTGTGGAAATGAAACTAAGTAGACAAGATTTGGGAAGTGCAGTAGTTAGACTTGCAACTAAAAGACTTATTGGTAGATCCTTGCAATTACGTAGGAAGTATGCAGGGTTTCTGCTGAATAGTATTAGGTGTATTAAGTCTATCACACTGAAAACCCAAGATGATTTAGGAAAAGGCTGTCACACCCAGAGCACTGAGCCTTATTTTTATGAGGCAGCTTACCTGCATGTGAGAGAGACCCTAATCCCTGTCAATGATGATGGTGAATGTGTTGTTGCTAATAAAGGTATTAGGTTTCTGCATGATCCCACTAGTGGCTGGTGCCCAGGTGCCCACAGGGTGTGTCCCAGACACTGTATCTGGTAGGAAATCTGCTGAGTGGGATTGCTCTCTGCACTGCAAGCCTCTAAAGGATGTTGAGATAGTTGCCATAGTTACCTTCCGAGCTGCTTTTGAGCGTTCCATTGAAGAAGCCAGACAAGCCCTGGCAGAATGTGATTGGGGGTGTCCCTTTGGGCACTATACCAAATTAGGACAGGACTGTGTAGTTGACCTAAAAGGTCACCCCATTGTTTGCTACACTGGTGATTCTTGCACCAGTGCCCTTAGGATACTCAGAGCAGCTTCTACCCATTTTGCTGTTTTAAGAAGGTTCTTGGCTAATGTTACTGATGCTCTGATTGCTCACAGGGCTATTTGTGATATTGACAATGCCCTAAAAAGTGGTGACTATAAGAGATTAGTGAAAATGACTGGTGTTAAGTCCCTCCTGAGTTGTGATGTAGATGAGAAGTATGAAGATCTTAAATCGTCATACTTACCTCTTAGGAGGCCTACTCTAGAAACAGAACTTTGCATTGTTCATGCAGCACTGATTGCTGGGTATGAGAAGATATATGATTTCCCGGAACACACATGCATTTGTTGTGAGCGTTTGCATCAGAGAAAATCTGTATCTGTTGTTAGCCTCTCTGATGATTTTGAATGCAATGTATGGGATGAATTGAAGGCGCATGTTTTGAAGTACAAACCTATTGTGGTAGGTCAAGTGTTGTACATGTGCCATTACTGCAAGACCAGAGTTAGAAGTGGTGATATGCCTGCACGTTGTGTGTTGTCTGCAGACTGTCCCCATTCCCAAAGAGTTAGCTAAACTAGACCTCCTTAGTAGACAACTGATCCAGAGGGCCAAGTGCTATCAGACTATAGTGAGGCTAGGTACTTACACTGGTAAAGTACCCACATACAATTCCCTTCAGGCTTGCAAAGGCACCATGTTTTTTCTCCCTTTGCCACTAAACAAGACTCTAGAAACCTTGAATCAGGTTGAGCAGCATGGCTGTGTCCTACCAGACCCAGAGTTGTACATTATTGTGAATGGTAGGCCAACTAAGAGCAATGTTGTGTCCTCAGATTAACTTGATGCATTTCAAGCATACACGATTAGAAACCTTGATAGCAAGCTCTCTACTGTTTCTGATTTAGAGCAGTGCAGACTTATGAGCATCACAGAAGACCCCATTAGCAACAGGCAACAGCATTTAGATGTGATGTGTTTCCCCGTGCTCTTCCCCGCTGGGAAATTTGGGGAGTTCCATCCTTGCAAAGAGAGAATTTCAACCAGTGAGTACATCAAGTCTAGGCTCCTGAACCATGATCCACGTTTCCGTAAAGATCCACAGTATGTGTTTCACCTTTTGTGGTAGAAGGAAATGCGTGAGCTCTCATCAGGTGTGTACAACCTGCTCAAAAGTACAAGGAGGCAGTGTCTTTCAGTGAGCATGTTACTGGAGCAGGTAAACACATCTGACAAGCAGCTAGAAGCTCATTTGTCCACCATGCTCCAGTCAGTCCGTGGTACCAAGCAGTGCTGGTACCTCCAACAAAGTGAGCTCAAGTGTATGATCCGTGATACATAGTCTTCAAGGGATTGTGTTTAGAATCAAGCGTTGAAAAGCCTCTTTCAGCTGCAGCGTTAGAGGGTTGCACTAAGAGCATTAACTTACATACTGCTCCCCATGATGGTATTTCTTGCTCTACACTATAAAGTTGGCTCTAAGACTAAACCAATTTTGCCTATTAGTCAGTAGCATTGAAACTTCACCTATTAGTCCAAAGAAATATGCTAGCATATTTTGTCAACCGCTACAACCAACAGCACTCCACATCCATGCACTACTCTCATAGCCTCCAATAATCAATCCCCTCATAAGCCATACTTCCATTTATGTGCTTCTTCCCATTTTCATTATATTAGCCACACAAAACCACACACTTTTTCATCCCTTTTGCAATTCCACCACTATCTTTCTGCATCCTTCTACTCTAATTCCCTGCCTACACCTCATTGTACAGACAGCGTTCCCCTATGTGTTACTTCCTAACCACCCCCTAATTAGTCATTACTGTACTTATTGTTTACATAGGTACTACTTCACTAGCCCAGGTGCCCTTACCCTCCTGGATACAAACAAACCGCATTACCAACTAAAAATTCCTACTGCCTATAAACTCTGTTTCTCCCCATGAAAAGAGTATCAGATCAGCACATTTTCCTCCTTTTTATAGTACCACATACACTGCTCTCATATATAAACATACTTATTGGATGTAATTTACTCTAATAATTTTTGCAAACCTGTTCACTCACCTTCCTCTACTCCTCATACACACTTGCATCACTAACAAATTCACTAACACCATTTGAAAAAAAACCTCTTTCACCTCTTGCCAAAAAAGAGGCCTTAGAGAGTATTTCCAACCAATACCTCTCATTGCATTACACCCACACCGACCCTTCTGTATAAACACTACTATACAAATCCAATTTCCCTCCTGCAGATCAGAAACTCCCGAGTGAACTTCTATCACTGAAATGAACCAGCTCAGGACAACAAACCAGAAACTTTCATTTAACCACATGATTACCCCACAACCTAATACCCCTTCTATGTATCCCCCTTCATCATATCCCCCACTTCCATATATATATATATAATTCTTGCTTAAAAAAAATGAAAGCACAGAAGTGCAAATTCATAGCGCATGCACATCGAGGGTTAATACAACCAATCACAGTCATGCTGCGCATAACTATACATTTAGTGCACGAGTCACAACAGCATATTCATGCAACTTCACCTTCACCCACAAAAATGAGGTGAACAAGTGCAAAAATCATTTATACCAAATGAGAGAGGAATGTAGGGATGTCACATCATGAAAAAGGAAAGGAACAAGATCCAACACAGAAAGTCATTCATAACCCCATCCCTACATCTTTGTATTGCTAAGAAATGTGGTTTGTTTTTCAAAATATGTGCACATCATCTCCAGGGCTTCCACTTCTCAGTGCTATAGAAGCCTGTTTCAAAAAGGTACAAAGATGTAGGGATGGGGTTATGAATGACTTTCTGTGTTGGATCTTGTTCCTTTCCTTTTTCATGATGTGACATCCCTACATTCCTCTCTCATTTGGTATAAATGATTTTTGCACTTGTATTAAATGTTACTACAGCACTCTTGCCAGAACTGAAATATTACTGGACCTTGAACTCTCTATTTATGCGTCATCATCAATATTGTGTCACTCAGTGTGTGCATGCGATTGTGTAGCTGTGCTAGCTATCTGTTTCAATCGTAGTTTCCAACAACAATGACACACATGGAATTGCCAAAACCCCAATTTGTTCAACATCATGATCTTCTTCTTCTTCAGTAAACAAGCCTATCTCACAAACGGTACAAGTATTTACCTTCATTTTTGCATGAAACAGCTTCATATTCCCTGCGGAGTGCCTATGCCCAACGGAATCTTTGTAGGACCTTTCCTGCACGAGTAGAGCTAGGAATACCTGCATTTCCGTATACACGAACGCCATTTCCTCATGCGCGTGTGATTTCACGTGACCGCGAGGAGCAAAAGGGGTGGGGTTCGCGCGTGAAATACTACTGGCAAGTGAAAAAAGTGTGAAAAACATTTCATTAAAATGTTAAAGGATGTAGGGATGACAATGCTAAAAGTACAGGAACAAGATGCAGTATATGTAGGCAAAACCAGTGATGATGGTATGAGAAATAAGGAGCAGCATGAAGGCAAAGGCAAGGGATATGGGCATGCAACAATCGTAACATGCGTAACCCTTCCTTGCATATTTTTCTCATGCCATCATCAGGTTTTTCCTGCATATAACTCCTCGTAGACCTGTGGTATGTATGGACTATAATCTCTCCCTCAATAGTGGAAGTCAAACAATTTTTGATCTAGCTCCATGTACACATACATCTTTAACATCTTGTTCCTGTACTTTTTAGTATTGTAATCCCTACATCTTTTAACATTTTAATGAAATGTTTTTCACACTTTAAAATTTAGGTTGACATAATCCTATCCCATAGCTAGACGTATACGACAATTTCATGTAAAACCCATTGCATATCTGACTTAAATCACTCTTAAATCGTCTTCACTCGTCTGCACACGCCGCGGGAGGATCGGAAAATAAATAGTGGCCGAACATTGATTACTTACTCTACTCTATTACACTGAAGATTAGTATTTAAACTGGACTTTCCCTGTATGGACCTGTATAAATGATTGCAATTATCAATGCCACCGCGTAAGCTAATAGACTAGGTTTTATGCACAGCATCCTCACGCCACATTGTCAAGTGCATGGGTCGGCATCAGTATTCGCGCGCGTCTTTGGGCGAAATGCTGGGTATAAAGGTAAATACATATGAATCTTACCTCTATCTATCGCAAAATGGATCAACCAGAGTTCCTGAAGAACTGTTTAACAGAGGCTCATAGATAGGAGCCAAACCAGCACAACATTCTTTTGTAAACCTATGTATTCCCAAACCTTTGTTTTGCTTTATTATTATTCTATTATCACATAGTACGGTAGTACTGTGTATATAGGGATGGTTTCCCATTGGTTGTGTATATAAGGAAATCTGAAATAATACTTTCAGTTTGTGGTTTTGTGAGTTCAATGTGAACATGTTGCCATAAGGTAGTTCTGGTTTAAATTTGAGTATATACCACACAGTATGTAATATGGCTGGGAGAAGTGTTAAACTTAAATGAGTAGATTTCCAAATATTCTTCTTCTTTTAATTCCTGTTCAAGAGGCATATCTCACTAACCACAGCACTAAAAGACGTGAAACTTGGCTGACAGATAGAGTCCTGTGACCTTACGAACCTTGTCATATTAAGAAATATGTAAACAATATACTTCATGAAAAACAACAACAATCTTGGCCAATTTATTATTAATGGACATGCATAGGGTTGTGGAGTCCAGTAACTCAACAACTGAAGTACTGACAAACATGAAACTTTGTAGAGAAATGAACTCCTCTACCCTCACAAACAATATCATGTTTAACAGTAAACAATAATGCAACAACAACAAACATTCAGGCAATGAATTAGTAGTGGCATATAAAAGCCAGTTGAAAACAGTAAGACTGATGCGTGGATAATGTTTTATACCCAGATACCCATTACACTGTTGAACAATGTATCTTGTAAACAACAACAATTAAATGGATGAATTGCCGTAGATAAATGGAACATAGCCAAGAGGAAACAAATGTAGTGTACTTCTCTGCCTCAATGTGAACACATTTATTGCATACACATTGCATGTAGCCACATGTAAACGTCTTGCATTTGGAAACAACAACAAACAGCCTCACGTATGTAACATACATAGACATAGGAAGGGGGCATAGGGGGCTAACCCCCCCAATAAATTTTTAAGCGGTCAGAGCCCCCCTCCAATAACTTGCCCAAAGTACGGCACACCAATGTCAATTATTACAATGCTGAAAGTGAACATTGTATTTTGTAAACAACAATGAATGGCAGAATGCCTGTGGCATATAATGTAAATACTACATAGCTATGTTACTGCTGGTGCAGTGACCTCGATTTCTAACTTCAAATTTATAGTTATATGACTTTTGGTATTCACATAGGGTGAATATGATCCTGTTGACTGAGTAATGTTAACCACTTAATTTTACATTGAGAAGCAGTACATTCAGTGCTGAAGCAAGCACTAATATCAGTACTTAGCACAAAAAGAGTGGGGACAAGTAAATCAAAAATTGATAATTTGAAAATGGAATATAGCGCTGACCCAAAAGTACAGGAGACAGGATTAGACAGTGTCTACATGATTTTCTGCCCAAGAAAATCAATGACACCAGCCGTATATTGTCGCATTATATGACACACACACATGCATGCACACACACACACACACACACACACACACACACACACACACACACACACACACACACACACACACACACACACACACACACACACACACACTGCAACTGTGACTCTAAGGTATATTGTACTTTAATAGGGCTGGTGTCATTGATTTTCTTGGGCAGGGAATTATGTAGACACTGTCTGATCTTGTCTCCTGTACTTTTGGGTCAGCCCTATATTCCATTTTCAATTTTTGATTTACTTTTCTTTTATTATTCCCAATGCCACAGTAGTGTAAAAACATCTTGCAACGGGATACTAGTTAGTTTAGTTTGAATCGCTTCTGCTCTCAACTGGTATAGTTTACTGATGATGTGTTCCCTTTTGGATAAGAAATGTTTAAATGCTGACAAGGCATTTCTTGCTCCACAATTACATATAGCTAATAGGATATATACAAGAGGCTGAGAGAACAACCCCATATCCCTACATCTATAATCTCCATGAATGCATAGGAGGGTTCCAGTAGTTGTGTGTGTGTGCGTGTGTGTGTGTGTGTGTGTGTGTGTGTGTGTGTGTGTGTGTGTGTGTGTGTGTGTGTGTGTGTGTGTGTGTGTGTGTGTGTGTGTGTGTGTGTGTGTGTGTGTGTGTGTGTGTGTGTGTGTGTGTGTGTGTGTGTGTGTCTCTGTCGGTCTGTTAAGTCACATCTCACTTCTGGAGTGTCTGTTCGTCCTGTCAAGTACTCAGCGGGCAACGGAGGTTAAAACATTTTGTGGGGGTTTCCCTGAAACCGCTCGGTTGCAGAGATCCAGCACTCCTCCGTTGAAAGTCATACGCACGTCTGCCATTTTCCTGCGGAAAGTGCGCATGCGTATTTAACCACGTACCACCATTGCGTATTTAACCACGTACGTGTAAGCGGCCTGTGTGGAAGTTGTCGTTAGTTTAATTTCGTGAGTTGACATTGGCCACATGCCTCCAAGCAAGGTCTGTCACGCTGTCGATGGTCCCCCACCAAAATTGGTCCCCCCGGACCATCTACGGCAGCCGTGATTGGTCCCCCCTGCCACGCATGGTCCCCCCACCTGAAACACTACATGCATTAGTATTCACAGAGGGATATGGTCTCCGAGCAGTTCATCACTGTTTTTTCTACGGCAAGCCATAACTCACGTGCCTGATCAATGGTGTATATAGGCCAGCTGCTTCTCTCTGTTCCGCCCAGTGTGCGCAGTAGTATAGCTATACCACCCGTACCGCGCATTGTGCGCGCGAAATACACTGTGTGTGAAAACTGCCAGATGGAGGGAATATGATACAATGTGATGGGTGTAATCAATGGTTTCACGATGTGTGTATTAAAACAAATACACGTGTATGGGAAAATGTAGATTCTGTATGGCTTTGCATTACTTGTTCATGAATATGTATCCTATTGTATGTTCAATAAATAGCTTTATTACTAGCTATTACATTAGCGCTGCAGAACTTGCTTTTTGAACCTACTATATATATCTATCAGTGATACTACAGCTAAGTTCAAATATCAGCTACACTACGTAGATAACGGCTGAGAGTGCAGTATAAGAAAATACCGGCGCAGCTAAGGCAAGAAAGGGGGACCGTCAGCGGCAAGGGGGGACCGTCTGCGGCGCCATACATGATCCTAGGGGGACCATATTTTCTGCGGTGGTTGGTCCGGGGGGACCAAGTTTTCTGCCGTGGACGGTCCGGGGGGACCGATTTTGGGGGGGACCAATTATCGTCTGTCCACAATGGCATGAGCGGATGGTTCTGCACTTTTAGTGCATTCATTACTAAAAGGCATATGTAGTGGATCCAGTTGCCAGTACGTGGATGCAAGAGCGCATGACAAAACGGGAGAGGAGAAAGAGCGTGTAACTTCAATTGACGCGCGCGCGCAAAATATCTCTCACGTACTAAAAATAGCACTTCCGGTAGACCAATACCTCGTGGGTGCCATTATAAAGATGGTTAGTATTAACAGAAGGTTAGGACAGGACAGGAAAGGTTAGGGTTAGGACCAGAGGGTGTCTAGACGGTGTCTAGAGCACGTACAGTAAAACGCTCATTTTCGCGCGCGCGTTCTATAAAATTAATAGTATTCGCGGGTTATTTTGCCAATGCAGAATCGACAAAGTTACACGCTCTACCTCCTCCCCCATTTTATCATGCGCTCTTGGTGGATGTAGTTAAGGAATGAAGATTGAAGGATGCATTGATGCAGATGAAAGTGCCAAGAGCATAGAAACAGGGAAGTATCTATGCAGCAAAGCAGGGAGTGATGGAATGTAACAACATGCGTAGTAATGCCATCATCCCCTGCTTTACTGCATAGATACTTCTTTGTTTCTATACTTTAATTTTTGGCACTTCCATCCCATCCTATCCATCCTTATTCCTATATACATCCTTTAACATTAAATGAAAAATGTTTACACTTGTATATGCATGCGCAGGAGTAGCATGGCTCTAATACACCCATCAGCCTTACAATGAAATGGATCAGAACTCCTAAATGCTGCTGCTTTAGATAAATAACGAATTAAGTAGCTAGAATAAACTGTTACAATTAGTGTTTTGTAATTAGAGTATCAGAGAGTCAATTGCCGACCGATTTGCGAACAACGACCACACCCTAATTGTTTAGGGAACATTTTTTGTTCACAGACTATCGCATCATGCGCATTGTTGTAACTTGTAATTGTACATAGAGCAGATACATGGCAAAGCTTTGTCATGCCTTTGTAGCTATTAGTAGATCTAGTACGAAGAGCCTTCCGTGTAATATCGATCGATCTTTCCACGCGTAGACCAAACGCGCAAATAAGGAACGTATACTCATGTTAACTACTGTTTGTTCGTTTGTTATTTATACGGAAGTACAATCAGGAACTGTGAAGGATTAGTGTCATCTAACACGTCACAATTTCCACTACAATTTCGGATGGTTAAAATGATCATAACTGCTGTTCTCCTATATCCTATTCTAGTAGGCGAATCAGAAGACCTCGCCCCATGCAACAATATCGATTAGGTTTACTGGATACTATGACTCGAGCAACTGCTATCAAAGGTGTACAACTCCGGATCCGGATATACTCTGCTGGTCAATTTGAAAGGCCCCGCCCACACAAGGTATTGACTGGTTTATGGTACTTCCTTTGATGCGTTGCCTGAACAAGCCCAGCCATCCAGGAAGGCCAAAGACTTCATGATCAGTAAGCGACCAGAGAATTTCAGATCCTCATTGCAGACAACTTATCTACTGCTGTCTAACTAAGTGTGGCCGTACAAGAGCAGTGTACAGTTTGGTCTGCATTACCATAAAAGCGTCTATAAAACAAACCAATTAACTTCTTTGCTTTTACACATTTAGTGTGGATGAGCTCTGACCACAAAAGGTTTGAGGTTATCATAACTCCAAGATACTTGTATCTTTGTACTATCTCCAGAGCTTCATTGCCAAGTAGAATAGTACGGAAGTTGTATTGATTACGCTTTCTGGAAATTGCCATCTGTTTGCATTTGGATGTGTTAAATACTAGGTGATTTTCAGATGACCAGTTATAAAATAAGTTTATATCACTCTGTAGTTCTGTGTAATTGTCATAGGGGTAGATGTGCTTATAAAGGTCATCGGCATATAAGGACAGCTTTGTGCCATGAGATAGGTGTAATTTTGTTACACTGTTGATGTATATCAGGAAAAGTAATGGGCCAAGTACAGAGCCCTGGGTAACTCCTGATTATAATTGGAGTTATTTGTGGCACTGCTCCGTCAACTACCACTCTTTGACAACGACTTATCAGATAATTGCATATATCCATCTGGTAAGAGCAGGATTAAGGTGAAGTGATATTAGTTTGGAGATTAAGTTGTGATGGGGAACAGTACCAAAAGCTTTTTTAAAATCTAAAAAATACTGCACAAACTTCTGCTCCAAAATCCAGACTTTGAAAACCAGTCATGTGTGACACTCAGTAATACTATAGAGTAGTGGATTTGTAGCTTGAAATCCCCACTGCTTTTCAGATAATAAATGGTGTTGAGATAATGCTCAGTGAGTACCTTGTGTGTGGCGCTCAAGTACTTTGCTTAAGATAGATAGTAGTGATATTGGCCGATAATTCAATAGATTAGTGTGATTATTTGATTTTGGTATTGGCACAATGTGTGATAATTTCCAGAATGTTGGAAAGCAGCCACTTTTCAAAGATAGGTTGAATAAATATGTTACTGATGGTGCAATACTAGTTGCAGTTTCTTTAAGCATTCTTGCTGAAATTCCATCAGGCCCATTTGCCTTTGATACATTGAGAGTCCGTAGATGTTGCTCAACTTCTTCAACTGTGCGTAGTATATCCTCTGTATGTAGAGTGTTTATCAACAGGGTCTAGATCATCAAGATCAGCAAAGTGAAAAGGAGACATTGAGTGGTTAAAACACTTGTGGAAAAAAGTGTTGAGCATTTCAGCCTTTTCAAGTTAGTAGATGCTTCAATACTGTTTTCAGAGAGGGTAGGTATTGATGTTTTCTGTCAGTTGAGACTTTCATAGCTTTCCGGAACTGCGCCTGCTTCTTTTCGAATGACTTTAGTTTATTCAGATACTTGCATTTCTTAGCATATTAGTTACCTTGTTACGATACCTTTTATACTTTTCATAAATCAGTGTTGGAGTTAGATCTTTTAGCCTTTTGAAATAAGTCTCTTTTTTTGGTAACATTAGTCAGTTGTTTAGTCAGCCAAAGGAAGTTTTTCTTTTCGTTATTATGGGAATGCATTCTTTCATAATGTCTAGGAACCATGTTCGCCATAGTTTTAGCGAAACATTGACATCCTCACTCACTATAGTATTAATTCCTAGTTAGTACTGTTAATAGGATATCTTGCCTTGTTAAAGTCAGCTTTGGCATAGTTCCAAACTGTCCTAGGGTGGTGTGTTGGTTGTGAAGTTTTTGAGGGTTTGAGAAGCTCAATCATTAGCCCTTTGTGGTTGGAGTTTGATAGTGGTGGAATGACATTACAAGACCTTAAAGAAGATTGATTAGAAAGAAAGACAAGATCAATAAGTGATGATGAGCCATTTGGATTATCATGAGTGGCTGACATTACAATTTGGGTTAAGGAAAACAATGAGAGGGAGTACATTAAATGCTTGTAAAAATGACTGAGTAAAAAAATAATTAACATTGAAATCTCCTAAAAGTACAAAACTAGAAAAACTGTGGGATCTAAAGTACTTAATGTCATTGCAAGTCTATCAAAAGTATCTACACTGGATGACGGTGGTCTATAAAACAAGCTAACACAGTACTTGCAATTCTTGCATGATACAGAAAGTATAATCAACTCAAGATTGCAGAGAGCAATACCTTTACAGAAAAACAAGAATTAACATATATAAGCACTCCCCCACCATGGCGATTCCTATCCAGTCCGTTGATACTTCCCAACTGCCAGCTCATCATTTTCTATCTCATCTGACAGCCATGTTTCCATAATACAGACAATATCGGGATTCTCAGCCTCTACTATTGTGCATAATTCTTCTAACTTAGGCAACAAACTTATAGCATTATAGTAGAAGTGCTTGTTCTTAATATTATCAGGTTGGTTAGCGTCAGAGCTCACGCCCTGCATGGATGCATTGATGATATCATGTTTGGGCTTGATTCTCTTGAAAGCTTGGATCTAAAAAAAAGTCTGACTCACTGTCTGGAGATATTGTGTTCGAGTTTACAATGTTAGGTGACAATACTTCACTTACAATTCCTGTACCATGACATGGTTACAAGATGTGGTTGTACTCTTTGACAAAAGCTCCAGTAAACTGATGTGACGGTAAAGTAGAAAGTGGTGGCTTCGCTGCCAAGACCTCCAGTTGTACTCGTTCACTTCTTGGCTTGTTCATGGAGACAGAAGGCTGCTTGAAGGCTCATGGAATGATAGGAGGATGCGTTCGGATCAAAAATCCTTACGTCAAAGAGTGCATCCTGTGACCGATTCCAGAAGCCTCTCGCTCTGATGTCGAGGCGAGCGCCATCGTCTCTATTGGCTGTGCAATAATTAGGAGTTTCATCTGATAGTGGCTGTAGAGGAGGTTCAGTGGCACGATTCAACTCACTGCAGTAGTTGAATGCAGAGCATTTTGGCCAGCGGCAACCGGGTACGACGTTCTCTCTCCCTTTCTCGACGACGAAGCGTATCCTCTCTCGACGGATCCACCTCTAGATACTTGAAGAAAAACTGAAAGTCTGTAGTCGCGCTTGTGAGTAGAATACATCAAACGAAGCGCGTAATATCGACGCATGCGCACTGGCACGACGTACGAACGTAAACTGAAAATTCGCCCGCTCAGGTGAGCTCGCTCCCGCTCGCCAATCATAAATTGTGCCATAGGCCTTCTTTATAGTGTAGTGAGCTTGCTCTCAGCACATTGCCCTTTCCACCTCTGGTGGAGTCAAAATATTCCCTATTAATATAAGGTGACTCTGAGAACTATGACCAAGCGTTCGAGGCTCGAGCTTCCTTCAGTTGATTCATTGCTTGAACAAGCCCAGCAATAGGAAAAAGCTTCTCAAATTTCAAGAATGGCTTCCAAGCAATATTGAGCAGTAGTTTAATGGATTTTGGAAGGAGGAATCTCCAGAATTTTGGAGAAAAATAGAAAACTACCTGGTTGTTTGCTACTTATTCTACCAGTACCGTTGCATCACTTTGCGCTGCATTAGGCAGCACTGAATGAGGGTTCACTGAGTTCCAAAGAAGCAAGATACTTAGTCAGTATTTCAGGATCCGGACTAACTCTTACGGAAGCGTCTATGCTGGGTGACTTCATCCTGAATGAGTGTTCCTCGCTGGTTGGACTTCTTGCACCTCACCATAACGGAAAGCAAATGCCCCCCCCCGTTAATACTTGTTTATAATATATATAACAAGGGAGTAAAACATTAAATGTTGAAGGATGTAGGGATATGACAGTGCCAAAAAGTAGGAAAACAAGTGAAGTTATATATGCAGCAAGATAGGGGATGAGGGTAGCTAGTATATATGCAGCAAGACAGGTGATGAGGGCATATCATTAGGCTAGTGATCATTCATTTTTTAGATGTGTGCACTATTCGTCATTATGGGCATTTCTGACAAAGTACACTATTTTTATTACATATTTGCTGAAATACAAGGCAGGAAATCAAAAGATTTTAAAAACACAGCATGTGCAGAAGCAGGCATCATATCTTCGGAACATATTTGCCATTTGTGATGAAGTGCTAAGGGATGTCAAGTGCATTACAGACAGCAAATCCTGGGAACGTTTTGGCCATTTGTGAACGTTCCTGACAAAGTACACTGCATTGTAATACGTAGCATGTCAAATCACAGACATCAAATCCTGGGAACGTTTTGGCCATTTGTGAACATTTCTGACAAAGTACACTGCATTTTAATACGTGGCATGTCAAATCACAGACATCAAATCCTGGGAACGTTTTGGCCATTTGTGAACATTTCTGACAAAGTACACTGCATTTTAATACGTGGCATGTCAAATCACAGACATCAAATCCTGGGAACGTTTTGGCCATTTGTGAACATTTCTGACAAAGTACACTGCATTTTAATACGTGGCATGTCAAATCACAGACATCAAATCCTGGGAACGTTTTGGCCATTTGTGAACGTTTCTGACAAAGTATACTGCATTTTAATACGTGGCATGTCAAATCACAGACATCAAATCCTGGGAACGTTTTGGCCATTTGTGAACATTTCTGACAAAGTACACTGCATTTTAATACGTAGCATGTCAAATCACAGACAGCAAATCCTGGGAACGTTTTGGCCATTTGTGAACGTTTCTGACAAAGTACACTGCATTTTAATATGTGGCATGTCAAATCACAGACTGCAAATCCTGGGAACGTTTTGGCCATTTGTGAACGTTTCTGACAAAGTACACTGCATTTTAATACTGACGTGGCATGTCAAATCACAGACAGCAAATCCTGGGAATGTTTTGGCCATTTGTGAACGTTTCTGACAAAGTACACTGCATTTTAATACATGGCATGTCAAATCACAGACTGGGAACGTTTTGGCCATTTGTGAATGTTTCTGATAAAGTACACTGCATTTTAATACGTGGCATCTCAAATCACAGACAAAAAAATCATGGGAACGTTTTGGCCTTTTGTGAACCTTTCTGAGACAGTACACAACATTTAATACTGTCAAAACACACGCATCTAATAATAAAGCACAGACAAGAACATTTTGGCTACTTGTGAATGTTTATGACTAAGTCACTTCATTTTAAAACACTGCATGTTGAAACCAGACATCAAATGTTGGGCAATTTGTGAACATTTCTGACTATGTGCACTGGATTTGTATGTCAAAGCATAGACATGGAACATTTTGGCCATTTGTGTTCTGGCACTTCCATTCATGTCAATACAATTCCCATGGTAAGATATACGCAACTTACTCTCTCCTGCTTGTGCAAAGGAGAATAAACAAAATTGTGAAAAGAAAATGTTCCTGTGATATTTCACGAAGTTAACTGAGGTTAACACTCCGTTCGCAAATCTGGCATTGTAGGGATGGCGCAGACAGGACACGCCCATTTTTACTTATAGAATGGCCCAGAACTCCCAAACGCGGCAGTTACAAACCCTTTTAGATACATACACGTACTCTACGAGTGATTCTGTACCAGCTAAAACCCTCGAAGTACGTAAAATACACAGCTACAATGACTTACGGAAATTGGCCAAACCGCACGACGCGGCAGTTACAAACCCTTTTAGATACATACACGTACTCTACGAGTGATTCTGTACCAGCTAAAACCCTCGAAGTACGTAAAATACACAGCTACAATGACTTACGGAAATTGGCCAAACCGCACTTTTGTTCATCTTGTTCTTCAATTGAACTGGCCTACCGCAAAAGTGGCACAAGTATTCTCCATGGTTTTTACATGAAATGAGTTTTGTGTGTGATCCTTGACCAAGAGAATCTTCGTAACTTCACTCGCAAGTGTAAATCGAGAACTTCCTTATTTGTTCAACTGTTGGAAGCCATTTTCTATTTGTGCACGTGGATTCCACGTTTCATATAAAGGTGGGGCTCAAGCGCGCGCGAAGGAGTAGAAGGGGTGGGGCTCGTGAAAACACAAACCATCAGAGTCGGTAAACTCTCTATGTAGGGATGGCGCCGACACGCCCATTAAGCCATAACAACTGTAACGGCTCAAAACTCTCGAATGCGGCAGCTATGAGCCCTTTTAGACACATAACATGGCCTACGAGCGTTTCTATACACGATAAGACTCTCAAAGGTGGTAAAATACACTGCTACAGTGACATACGTGAAATAGCAAAAACCCGATTTCTCCATCTTCTTCTTCTAATTCTTCAAACGGCCTAGCACAAAATATGTACACGTATTTACCATAATTTTTGTACCAAAAGGCTTCTTATTCCCGTGGGCAGTGCTTTACCAACGGAATCTTTGTAGGGTCCCTCTTCAACGAGTAAAGCTACGATATACTAGCACTTCCGTGTAGTTCAACGCCATTTCCTCGTTATTACTCACGTGCATTTCACATGACCACAAGCAGCAAAATGGGTGGGGCTCGCACACACGCAAAGAGCATTGTATTTGCAAGCGAGTCTACGACGAAAAAGCAGTGAAACAAGGGAGTAAAAACATTTCCATTAAATGTTGAAGGATGTAGGGATGACAGTGCTAAAAAGTAGGAAAAAAAGTGCAGTATATATATAGCAAGACAGGGGATGAGGGCAGTATATATGCAGCAAGACAGGGAATGAGGGCATGCAACAATAATAACATGCGTAACCCCCCTACATCTTTTATTATGGGGTTACGCATGCTGATTTGAGTAAATTTCATGATATAACATTGTAATTAGGAAGGTTTAAAATTGGTGTCTATAAGTTGTTCATACAATATTTATATATACCAGGGAGAGTATAGTTATTAAGACTTTGCTTGCTTTCAGACACACTTTAGTTCATGCATAATTATATATCAGTGTTACAGTCAGTGGCCAACTATAATTCACAAATCAAAAGGTAACTCTCTCATATATATGTGGCACATTTTCCTGTGAAAATCTATTAATATCTTGATAGGCTGGATTGTCACTCATTTGAACATCAGACAGTTCTTCATTATAATTGTCACTTCCAGGATTGGGTATATTCACGTGTACAACTTCTTCATCCATAGCTTTCCTGCAAAAGTGAATAATTATATATTCTTAGCATTATTTGCTCTGCCTGCCAAAATTCCAAAATACATAGCATATGTGGATGGTGTATTGCAATAGTAAGCTACACTTCCAGGTATGTGTTCTCTAGTAACTAAAAAAATTGAAGTAGAGTAACCTTTTAATAATTCAGTAATTCTACCTTTGTTATATCAATTGGTTCCAGGGATGTAGACCACTGGAGGAATGGGCAGTGAATGCTACACTGGAATATAATATGACCACATGCACAGACACGAGCCATTTTGACTTGAACTCTTGTGTTGACCTCTCTCTCTGCTTGTTGACATAATATATTTTTGCATCTTTGATAGTGGCAGGACCAATTCATTTTTGAAAAATGTATTGCTATAATTTACTTTCTGATTTTACTGATATCACCTAACTTAGCTACATGCTAATAATTGTTTCACCTTAAATTTATAGTATTATTGTCATTGCTAGCTATCATTTCCTTTTATGATAAATACGTTATAGAGATGAAAATATGAAGCATGTATCATAGAGTCGATAGACTTTATATGTAGTATAGTACCAACACACCCACATGAGCCATACCAAATTTAATGACACACTGCTGATTTATGATGCTGTCATCCCTACATCCTTTAAGATTTTAATGAAATTACTCTTGTATCCCATAAAGTATGAATAGGAACTCACTTGTTTTTGTGTTTGTGGAAACAAACAACAATTATCAGTGTCGCCAATACCAGTGCAAGGCATATGATGGCTCCTACAAGAGCTCCAATTATCGGAATTTCCAATATATCATTGGCATTATCGACTGTTGAAATATTATTGGCAAAGTCTGTTGGTGAAGCATCAATTGCCAAAGTAGTAGTGATTATAGAGTTAGTATAATCTTCCCAAGTAATTGAAGGACCAGGTGATACAACAGAACAACTCTTTGAGGTGTTCAGGGACAGAGTAAAGTATTGCTCACTTCTACCATAAGGATTTGTAGCAATACACATGAGATGTATCCTGCAGTAGTCATTCAGGTCAGTCATTTCAAATGTATAGTTCAAAGTTGATTCAGAAATAGTTTTCTCATCAGAATATGTAGTGCATGTTGAATTCCAACTGGACTCAGGGAGAGATTCATTAGTGTTCACTTGTATCCAATGAAACACTGGACAAGGTACAGCAGTGACACTGCAGTTTATTATTACATGTTGGTTCAGGTTCACAGTATAGTTGTAGTACTTGAGAGTTGGTTCAGGAGGAACTAAAATATATACAAGAAAATGGCTGTGACTTAATGCTTTGCAAATGGTTATATGTTAACTATATTTGTCAAAAGACATGATCTATAAATAAGGTATAAGCCTACATCCTGTCCATTCCAAGCCATCTACCCCACCTAGCAATACATGCATTTGCTTCTCCAAAATTAATATACCAATGACATCATCTACTTCTACAGACTTAGTACCATAGCATTAAATTAATAAACCTTTTTCTGCATGTTTTGCATTTCATAACACTTACACCATTCATTAGCCTCGTACCCAGGCTGTTGCGGGGGAGGAAAGACGCGACTGTTTGCGCATGCGCACAAATCTCGTTTATTTCTAGGAAAATGCCCAGTAATTTTTGCAGTATCAGCAAACGGAATCGACTGCGTACACGTTCATCTCTCGGAATTTCTCAAGGGCGAATGACATACCCCGCTCGAATATTCCCTCGGTATTTACACGTCCTCGAATACCAGATACGGGAGTACACTGTACTATACCTATGTATAGTATACGGTGTTATCCGGATTACCATGGTAAGGGCCCGCGCATGCGCGAACAGTCGACACCAGGGCGTCTTTTCCGCCCCCGCAACGGCCTGGGTACGAGGCTAACCATTCATGCAATAGACATGTATAAAGAACTTATTTACAAAACTGCCCTTCCTCCCTATTTGCACACATCCATCCACATACTCGCCTCATAACATACACTTAAACCTCACCACCCATAAGCTCATTACTTAAGAAGCTATTAGTGCATTGTACTCTACTTGCACTTTTGACTACCTACCTCTAACACATCTACAGTCAATGATAATTCAAGCCCTAGTAACTGCTAGGGTATAAACACATTGTCAAGTCCCAGGTCCCATTCCAAACACACAAGAAATTGTAAACTAGCTTGCCCTAAAAAAACTATATTATATATATATATATATATATATAATAGTCTCTATATGGCAGAAAAAGTAAAATTGAATATTACATGATGACACAACTATATACCCATTCCCAAACTGTGATTCATCAACTGAAATGATGGGTAGCTGTATAATGTCCATAGGTAGATGTGGTAATATTATAATATTTACATTAACTCTCTTACCAGCATCGTTGATGACAGTGAGATTTCCTTCTATTTCACCTGTCATAACTCTTTTCATACGAATAATAATCACATGACATTTGTAGATCCCATTATCATTGTCCATTGCACCACCTATTTCATATATAACACCACTTGTTCCAGCTGTTGTGAGTGTCACAGTTACACCACTTGGATGCTGTATTATATAGTCAGTGTGAGGGTCTGCTTGTGGGTAGCTCACTGCAGTACAAGTCACATTTACAGTGGAGCTAATCATTACAGGATTGGTTGAAAAGGTAAGTGAAATTTCTGGGTACACTGTGAAAAAAATGATTGCATACAGTAACACCCTTTGAGTATATCTCCTCAAAAGAGATTTAGGCAGCACTGTTGGGTGTAAACTATTATGCATATAATTATGTATGTACTCTATATACACTTTTGCTTCTATCCCTATATCCTTCACATTTGTAGCTATTCATATAAAGTGGTTAATAGCCTGTCCATAAAATCCTTTTGAAAATAATCCTCAGGGGTGTTATATATAAAGTGTAAAAAACATTTCATTAAAATGTTGAAGGATGTAGGGATGGTAGTACCAAAAAATAAAGAAACAAGATTGTAATAACCCAAGTGGTGCATAGTGAACAACTGATTCTGATATGACCATACACAACTTGTGTATATATGCAGGGAATGATGACAACCCACGTGGAAATTGCATGCAAGAATAACAACATGCGTAACCCCATGAAAATGGGATGGGTTATTACAGTCTTGTTTATTTTTTAGTACTACCATCCATATACATCCTTCAACATTTTAATGAAATGTTTTTTACACTTGTTTCACTACTTCTTACTATACGTGATATCAGAACTTATTAACCTACCACTATTTGATCATAAGGAAATATTATTGTTAGTGTAATCAGTAGTAAACCTCAGTGAGTTCTACATCCTGTCTACTTCGAGAGCAAAGGGCTGCGCATATATTGTTGATGCAGGCGCGATCGTCTAATAGCGCATGAGTAATGACATCCAAATATGCAATCAACGAGGAAATGGCGTCCGACTATATACGGAAGTACTCGTAAATCCTTGTCGTTCTCGTGCGAGAGGGATCCTACGACGATTCTATTGGCCTAGGATCATGCACTGGAGAGAAAGGACTCGTTTTATCATCTTTTATGCTAAAATAAAGGTGAGCGCGTTTGTAAATTTTGAGGTAGACCGTTTGAAGAAGAAAAAGATGATGATGATGATTTCACCAACTTTGAGAGTCTTACCGTGTATAGAAACACTCGTAGAGCAGGCTGTGTGTCTGAAAAGGCTTAGAACAGCCGTGTTCGAGAGTTCTGAGTCGTTGTTTTTGTTAAGACTTAATAGGCGTGTCGGTACCATCCCTACATATAGAGAGTCTACCGACTCTCTGGTAATTCTAAACTTACACATCTCTATGAACACCCCCAATATATGGTGTTATCCAAACACCCTTTTATTGATAGCATACTTAGTTTTTCTAAACCTATATTCAAGTCTACAATAGAAATGACACATAAACACATGAAGCTGATCATGAAGGCTGAAGTAACAAGGTGACTATGCATATTCATAAAAGCCACAGAAGTACAATATTCTGAGTGTTGGTAAAAGTATATATAGCTATAAAGCTAGTCATCTTTTCATGACTGGCCATGAACACTCTATCTGCAATCTAGACAAATTTTGTCATAGTTTGCATGGGGGAATAGGTTAATACATTTAAATTGTGTAGCTATATAAGTCTTTTATATTTTGGTAAGCAGACAATGTGGTTCAAGGTTTAGCAGCTAAGTGAGGTACTAATTATAGCTAGCTAATTGGTAAGCAGATACAATATCTATGTAAGCTCAGCTTTATATAAAAACATATAATAGAGTTCATACCCCAAACAGAGAAACACTGTCTTTGATTGTTTTCTTCACACACACAGCTGTAGTTCTGCCCTCTGATCTCAGATATAGTAACATGGTTTGTTACAAGGTAGCTATGCCATAACCACTTTCAAGGATCTGGTTACCATTTAGCCATGAAAATCCATTAGTTTGAAAGCACACAGTTGAACAATCAAGCTGTAGACGTTTACCAGCTTGAGCCTCTATATAAATCGTGCTATCACACCCTGCAGATGAACCAACACACATAAATTCTTTCGCTAAATAAACTTTCATGAAGAGAGGGATGTTAGTTACTCGCGCTTACCTGATTGACATGTGCCTGAAGCCGTAAATATCAACACCAGGAGTAGACGGTGTGAAAAATATTTGTCAACCATATTTCTTCGGCTGAGGGCACTCGCTTTGCGCTTTTGTCACTATATCACAATTACAGATTAATTTGGGAAGAGCCGTGAAATATCGCTGGGAGACAGATAACCACACGAAGCCGGTAAGCAGCCAGACTGAAGCAGCAGCCACCACAACGCAGCCGGCACGCAGCCAGACTGAAGTAGCAGCCACCACAACGAAGCCGGTGTCACGGGGATTTGGTACCTCCAGTGATATGGTACCCGGGGTACCATATCACCGGTGATCTGGTACCCCCAGGGGTACTGTCACGCGATAATTGGTCCGGGGTAAAAAGTGGACTCCCCGTTCCAATTTTTGCTTGCGAAATATGGACCGCCCTAGCGAAAAGTGGTCCGGGCATACAAAAGTCTGCAGCGGTAGGCGAATAGCCACTGTCTATGCCAGTGTGAACACCGACAAAGGCAGTACGCCAGAATATTAACACAACGAGGGTGGTAATTCTCAAACAACACAACTAGAACGCTGCCAGGAGTTTATCTGCGTCGTTCGCTGTAGCTATGGGATGTGCAGTCAAAGAGGAGAGGTATAAAGAGCTGATAAACTACATTCCTGGTTGCTACATCAACCCGTCTATCCCGTCTATGCAAATCAGAAACGTGGACTTAGCTTTCCAAATTCATGCACATGAGTAGTGTGTTACTGTATCCTCACTTGATCGCTTTTTTATTGACTGATACGTACTACATCATTTCTTACTCGAAATACTTGCCTACAGCCATGTAGATCTACCGAGGGCCGATCTAGCGGCTACACCGTCAAACCCCGGCTGAAGTCAGTATATAGACTCTATACCTTATCATTAGCGCAATGCCATGCATCTTTGTCCTTCCAGAAATCTATAGCAGTGGGGTAGAGTGCTATACAGCCCATTGGACACGATGATTGAAGTCGCATGTAACTACTAGCCTTGGAGGTTAAAATATCCTGACCACGGATAAAAAATCGGAGGGATAAAATATACCGCAACACCGGGTCCACTTTGGCTCAGCGAAAACTGGACCGGCTCCACTTCTGTCCATATTACTTCGTGTTAAGTGTTTCTAAGAACCATCAGGAAGTCTTGTAGCATCAGGGTTGAAACAAGCGCCCCATTTCCGCAACGAGCATATTAAAACCTACACCGGTGTCACAGTGAATATGGTATCCCCGGGGATTTGGCATCCCCGAGTAAAATTCCCTAGGGATTTTGGCGTCCCCACAGGGATTTTGGCATCCCCCAGATTTAGGAAATTTGGCATCCCTGAGTAGAATCTATTATACCCTTATATCTCAGTGTATGTCGAAATTGTTGTAGCTCAGGGGAAGTTCTCTTCGTGGTCATCGTTCAAATTCGTTTATCGTAGTTTGGCATCCGGCAGCAACAGTATATGGTTTATGGTATACTCCTTCTTATTCCCCTACCAAACCCTATCCTTTCTCTCTTCAACGGAAATGGTGTTAATAAAATTGGAGAACCGAGACCCCAGTCCCTATCTAGGTAGACCGAGGCCCTATCTATAGCAAGATGCAGAACCAAGAACCCAGAGAGATGGAGAACTGAGAACCCAGTCCCTATCTAGGTAGGTCCTGGCCCTATATAGCAAGATGGAGAACCGAGAACCCAGTCTCCATCTAGTGAGATGAAGAACCGAGAACCCATTTCCTATCTAGAGAGATAAAGAACCAAGGACCCAGTCCCTATCTAGCGAGCTGAAAGGACTATGCAGTCCCCATCGAATCCAGTCCTATTTAGTAAGATGGAGAACCCAGTCCCTATCTAGGGAGATGGAGAACCAAGAACCCAGTCACTCTCTAGCGAGATGAAGAACCAAGAACCCAGTCCCTATCGAATCCAGTCCTACCTAGCAAGATGGAGAACTGAGAACCTAGTCCCTATCTAGCGAGATGGAGAATGGGGAACCCAGTTCCCTATAGCTATCTAGGGAAATGGAGAACCAAGAACTCAGACCCTATTTAGGGAGATTGAGAACCAAGAACCCAGTCCCTATCTAATACTTACCTTGGATTTCAATTATTTGTCTAGCTCTTCTTAATACACCTCTTTGGTTGAATGGTCCGGTCTCATACTTAGGCTCTAGTTTTTTCTCGGCTTGTTGGTAGGCCTCACTTGAAAATATGCTGGTGAATGTTTTGCTGCTTCCTTTCCAGCTATAAATTATATATATATAACAATTTGCTGCACCTTTGTCATTACCCAACACAAACCGAAGTTCTTCTGAAACTGTTGCCATGAAGAGAGTTTTACTCTCTTTGTCTTTGAGGGACAAGAACCTTCAGCAATATGTTCTGGTTAAGAATGTTTTAACCTGAAATTTGTTCTTTTGATCCATGCCTAGTTTGAAAATAAAAGCGTTTACTAATCCCGCACATAGAAAGCTATTGCAAAAACTTCTAACCTTCACTTCTTTGCAATCTAATTTAGCACCTCTCTTGTAATGTGCTTGTAATACAGCTAGCTGAGAATATGTGAATCGAGGTGCAGGCATGACGTATGCGGCAGGAGCGACTTAGTGCATGCGTTAATTGCGTGATAAAAGGGGTTAACACGGAAACTATTGACCCATCACTGGCTGGTACCAAGTTTCGAACTTTCCCTTCACGCTTGATGAGTCTTGGTTCCAGAACCGGGTGGGAACCGAGGGTATGTAGGACTGCTCAGTGTACTTAATGTCCCTCTTTTGAGCTTATAATTCCGCATATTTTGCAGTATCTGTCCTTGCTTTCATTAACCATTAGTTGACACCTATGCTATTCCTCACTCATATTCTCAGCTTCAATTGTGATTATGCAACAAGTAATACAAAAATAATGCATTATGCAAATCGCAAAAGAATCTCAATCACTATATATAATTATTTTCAAGAAATATCTATCCTATACATAGCTCTACACTCCTAAATGTGTTTCTCTCTTTCGGTATAGCCCAAGACAAAGAATGCACAATACGCACTATAACACGATACTTGCAACACTGAGTGATAATAATATTGTTAGCTTCCAATTAACAGAAGTAGGTGTAACTGGAGTACCATCAGGAGTAGGTGTACCTGGAACACTATCAGAATGAGTATGTGTAACTGGAACACTGGGTAAAGATGTCTTTAAGCTGTTTAGTGATGGAATATACAGCTGTTTACTTTCGCCATAAGGATTTTTAGCAATACACATAACACGTGTACTGCTGTAGTCATTCAGGTCAGTCATTTCAAAGGTATAGCTCAAAGTTGATGTGGTCGTCTTTTCAACATATGTTGTGGAATTCCAACTGGACTCAGGGAGAGGTTCCTCAGTGTCTGCTAGTATCCACTGAAATTCTGGACGAGGTACAGCACTGACACTGCAGTTTAGTAAGACTGGTTGGTTTAGTTTTTCTATAGTGTGGTTGTAGTACTCAGGTTGAGGAGACTCTAGCCAAAATATACAAGTGTAAAAACATTTTCACTAAAATGTTGAAGGATGTAGGGATTGAAGTGCCAAAAAGTATAGAAACAAGGTCAAAGTGCAGCATGCATGCAGACAAAGGGAGGGGATGATAGCATGCAACAATCATAACATGCGTAACCCCTTTTAGTATTTACAGATGTAGGGATATGGGGTTACACATGTTATGTTCGTTGCATGCTATCATCCCCTCCCTTTGTCTGCATGCATGCTGCACTTTGACCTTGTTTCTATACTTTTTGGCACTTCAATCCCTACATCCTTCAACATTTTAGTGAAAATGTTTTTACACTTGTTTCACTGGTTTTTACTGTGTATAGCAACACATATAAACCTACTGACTTTCGTGCAGAGTTCTACCTCCCTTGCATACCTATAAGCAGGATATCTAGCAATTGTTTACATCCTGTCTTGTACGAATATTGCCTACTGAGTACAACAGCGGGTCCAGTTGCCTGCAACAGTTAGTCGTTCAAAGAAACGGAGCAACGTAGCCAAAAAAGACAACACAGCGCTCGAAACAGCGGCAGCTCGACGAACTGTGCACAAAACTAACTTCACGTGTTCGGCACGTGAGCAAACAAGAAAATGGCGTCTAAACTAACACTTGTAAGGTTGCAGACCTGGAGTTTGACGGCTTTGGGAGAAGGTATGAAGATTTTGTGCATCAAGGATCATGTACGCTCCTGTATAAATGATTTTCGTGAAAGAATTAGAGCGATTACTCACCCCAGTTTCGCGGTAGGCCGTTTGAACAATCCGGGTTTTTACAAATTTCCGAGATTCACTGTAGCTGTATATTTTACGTACTTTGAGAGTATCAAAGTGTATAGAAGCACTCTCAGAGCATGTAGCTTGTCTAAAAAGGCTTAAAACATCCGCGTTCGGGAGTTCTGAGCCGTTACTTTTGTTAAGGCTTAATGGGCGTGTCGGTACCATCCCTACATATAGAGTCTACCGACTCTATGATACATCAGTAGAATTTGCATAATATGTATGTTGTTATAGCTAGTTTATGGCAGTATCCAGAACTTATATCCACATAGCTACAGTGGAACCTCACAATTCCAGCCATGCTTAGGACCGGCTGTATTAGTGAGGTGGCTGGATTTCAGGAAACTTGACTAATCAGGCCATGCTGTGGTGTACATGTAATGTCTGGTAAAGTGAGACATTTAGTTTTGTACGGACCAAAAGTATATGTGAAAAGGCTAAAGGATATAGGGACTTACAAGCAGTTAGACTGCAAGAGAGTTGATTTTTTTGTGCGTCTTTGCTTTTTTTAAATGAGCCCCCCTTACCATTGACCCCCAGTCAACCAGTCCTAGCAATAGTGGACCTAGGGGGTCCACCTATTCTAGGATGAGTGGACCTCCCACTGAACAGGTGGACCCCCATCTGCTAGGTATTGTAGGAGCTCCTGTAAATCGTTCCCAGATGGACCGCTTGCTAGGGACCCGGATGGATGGCCAGCGGGTCCTGTGACTCTAGGTAGGGCTAGGGTTAGGCATAGTTGCCAACCGTCCCGATCTCAGCGGGACTGTCCCGATATTTTGCCCCATGTCCCCCTGACGTGCAGTTTTCCCGATCATAAACAAGCACATGCACGCAAAAAAGAGCGGGAAATAAATCATGTATATGCAGTCACGCATTGAAAAATGGGTGAATCGCCTTCTACACCGCTCAATTTTCTGTCTATATTTGTCATTCCCAAATCTAACTAAACTGATGGGTGTGGTCAAAATTGTGATGTCCCTATCGGCCTTCATAAAAACTGCCAAGTACAGTAGAACCTCGGTTATCCGAACACCTCTGGGCTCAATGAAATTCCGAATTTGTTCGGATAAGTGAATCTACGCGCCTGTTCGCATTTGCGTGGTTATAGCGTGTAGGATAGCAGTTTCGAACAGTGTGATACGATGCCATCATGTTTACAAGACTATATGGACTCCCTAAGCAGCGACAGACGGAATTTTCCAACAACGCGTGCAGTTGCCTACAGTGCGCAAGCTGTAGTATTGCGTATAATTTGTTCTAATTAGGCGAATTTATTTGTCAGCGCCTGTTCGGAGTTCGGATAATCGAAGTTCGGATAACCGAGGTTCTACTGTATGGTTAACTAGCGGCTAAGACTAGGGGCTAGGTAAAGCTAAGGGTACGCTAGGGGCTAGGGCTAGGGGATAGAGCTAAGGGTAGGGGCTAGGGCTAGGAGATAGGGGCGCTAGTCTACTTAGTGCATGCACTGTCATTCTTTCCAGTTGATCCCAGGAGTATATCAGAGTATATCAGTCGGTACACTTGTACTCTCTATGTAGGGATGTCCCGTGACGCCGACACGGACACACTCAATCATGAAACGGCTCAGAACTCCCGAACGCTACAGTTATAAGCCTTTTCAGACACGTAACAAGCTCTACGAGTGTTTCTTTACCATAAAAAATACACGGATATATATTGTAATAACTTGAGTGGTGCTCAGTGAACAACTGATTATGATATGAAACCATACATATATAGTACGGAGTTCAGAGTTAACGCTACCACAAAGATGACAATTCATGTAGGGAAACAGATAGCTATGTAGATTTTGACAAATGTAATAGTAACTGCATATGTGTTAGGAAGTGAGCTCTGGGAATATGTCTTTGATGATTTACTCAGCTTAGTGTAAGAATATATTATAGGTGTCTGCGATGCGTGTAAACAAAAACTGTACAGTGATGACTTGTGCCCTAGTCAACTTCAGTCCTTGGCTGAGGATCTGCAGCTGGCTGGAGTTGAGGGGCAAACGGATGATAAGTTATGTTCTTCAGGTGAAGGAGGAACAGATGGTAAGGATTTGCTTGTGCATATACATGTACGTGTGGCTCTGCCCATGATTGGTCGATGGCAGTGGTGCTGTCGTAGCCTCAGTCTGCCATTATCGCGTATGTGCATGCCTAATTTGTTTGTCTTGTTTCTTTGATTTTTTGCACTAGCATCCCTACGTCCTTCAACATTTAATGAAATGTTTTTTGCACTTTTACTATAATTATTATTATTATTATTATTATTATTATTATTATTATTATTATTATTATTATTATTATTATTATTATGCATGCAGACAAGGGATAATTGCATGCAAGAATAACAGCATGGGTTACCCTACGAAATAAAATGTAGGGAGGAGTTATGTATGTTGTTATTGTTGCATGCAATTAACCCTTGTCTGCATACATAAATTGTAATTAATCTCTGTGGTAGTGTGAACTCTGAACTTCGAACTATATATGTAAGTTGTGTGTGGTTATATCATAATCAGTTGTTCACAGAGTTCAATTGAAGAAGAAGATGAACAAAAGTGTGGTTTTGTCAATTTCTGTAAGTCATTGTAGCTGTGTATTTTATGTACTTTGAGGGTCTTAGTGGGTACAAAAGCCCTCGTAGAGTACGTGTACGTATCTAAAAGGAGTTCTGAGCATTCTACATGTATATGGATAAATGGGCGTGTTGTGCCTGCACCCATCCCTACATAGAATCTACCGACTCTAGATCTCTGATAACACCCCCCCCTCCGGATCCTGTACACTAGAATTCAAAGATAATTATTTGATATACCTTTAAAAGCAGCAAAGATATCAAGGCGTTCAGATCCTATTAAAATGCGGTATAGTCCTTCATCTGACCACTGAACATCAGAGATTTCAAGACCCTTCTCAACAATTGTGAATCTTGGAAAGTGAATGGGTGTTATTTCTGATGTATTTTCTACTGATTCATTGTCATATGTAACACGTGCCCAGAAAATATCAGCAGAGGGTCTGCCTCTGTCCACTTCACAGGCAATTAAAGATGTGTTTCCAATGAAAATTTCTTGAAGAGTTGTCACATTGAGAATTTTGGGAGGGGCTGAAGAGAAGAGTGCAGAATAAAACAAGGTGCAAAGGTCATTTATTTTTAATCTTGTATCACACAGTACGTGTGTATATAGGGATTGCTATGGTCTATCTCCATTGAAAACCATACATAACGATATTCTCACATTTTTGCCATGTTTTCCATCTTCTTCTTCTTCTTATTATTATTCTTGAAGAAGCGTAACTCAATAACCATAAAGTCAATGAAGTTGAATCTTTGCATGTGGAAATGTATCATTACGTACTGGGGAATAGAGGTATAATTTTGTTAACCCTTGTAGTTCATGTACTACTGATCGTTATCTCTCCCGGCAATGTATTATGAATGAGGATAACTAATGAGCAAAACTCAGCAAACATGGTAACCATCAACCTGAAAGTCAGCATGTGGAGATACCATCGCTAATAGCAACATAACAAAAGTATTTGTTGTTAACCCTTGTGATTCTTGTAATACTGATGTTGACACTCCTCTCAATGTAATACATGTACATGTCACACAGTAGTACTGTGTATATAGGCATTGCTATGGTCTATCCTCATTGAAACCATATATAAGGTTTTTAATCACTTTCACTTTCAGTTTGCTGCTTACTGGATTTCTGTTAACATGAATATGTAGAAACTAACTGTGATTATAAAATGGTAGATAAAGGGGTTAAATTAACAAGAGTCTATTATTTTGTAAATTGTTCACCTTCCGACACTACTTCTTCCACTTGAAAAGCGTAACACATTTAAACATGAAATTTGATACAGTGATATAGTTCCACTGTGGGTATAGTGCATCGTCATGTTAAAAACAATGTACTTCTTGTAAAATAAACAAAAATAGCCTCAGGCTATGTATAATAGTGGAGGCCACACAATCCTATATCTGACTAATGAAAGCCCTGCTAAATGCGAAATTTTGTATGATAGTATAGTTTAACAAGTAAATAAAAAATTTAGGAAATTTGAAGTGTAATATAGGAATTGCATAAAAATGAACAGAGACAAGATTGGGACACAGACATGCTATGTACATCAACATACCTTGTAGTACATTGATGTATATAGCATGTCTGTGTCCCAATCTTGTCTCTGTTCATTTTTATGCAATTCCTATATTACACTTCAAATTTCCTAAATTTTTTTATTTACTTGTCTCTTGTCATTTTTTTACTATTGTAAGCAATAAATCTCCCTAGCATGTGCTCTCCATGTCCATAAACATCTGACCTACTGTATAAATGCGTGATTAGTACTGAGGGCGTGGTTTAGTTGCAAGCAGCAGCTGCGTACACTTTGGTCTATAAGCAAACCTGCTAGCAACGTACTATCAGTCACCAGCGCTTTGGCTTGGTGGTATATAGTATCGTGGTAGAATAGCGTGCCGTTTCTCCAGCAGACGGTATATAAGCATATATACTATATGGTATCTATGATATAAGCTTACCGAAGAGGCAGAGCACTGTACGCGTGTGCAGTGTTCTGACGGTGAGAGTAGCACAAGAATCGTCAACACATCTCTGTTTTGCTTATGTAGTACTAAGTGCTAGTTGCTTTACAAATCGTCAACACGTTCTTTAGCCTAGTTGTTACGCGCTAGTTGCTAAGCTTTTGCGCATGCGCGGCTGGTGTAAATGACGTCATTAATGAGTATTGTCTCATGACGTAATCGTTTTCTTGTATGACGCAAGCTAACTGTAAAACGTATGTACTATATGCACGTACATTCAAAATGAATTACGTAATCGCTATATATATGTACATGTATTGCATTGAGAGGAGTGTTAACATCATTATTACAAAAATCACAAGGGTTAATAACACATGCTTTTGTCATGTTGCTATTAGCGATGATATCTCTACACATGCTAACTTTCAGGTTGATGGTTACCATGGTTGCTGAGTTTTGCTCATTAGTTATCCTCATTCATAATACATTGCTGGGAGAGATAACGATCAGTAGTACAAGAACTACAAGGGTTAACAAAATTATACCTCTATTCCCCAGTACGTATTGATTCATTTCCACATGCAAAGATTCAATTCCATTGATTTTATGGTTATTGAGTTACGCTTCTTCAAGAATAATAATAATAATAATAATAATAATAATAATAATAATAATAATAATAATAATAATAATAAAAATAAAAATGAACAGAGACAAGATTGGGACACAGACATGCTATGTACATCAACATACCTTTTAGTACATTGATGTATATAGCATGTCTGTGTCCCAATCTTGTCTCTGTTCATTTTTATGCAATCCCTATATACACTTCAAATTTCTTAAATTTTTATTTACTTGTCTCTAATCATTTTTTTACAATTGTAAGCAATAATTCCCATTAGCACATGCTCACTATACCCTGGCCCATTAAGCTCTTATTGCTAGAGGCCCTAATAATCACACTCTGAGATGTATGATTAGTAGGGAGTGGCTACAAGCAGCTGCGTACACGAACTATGAGCAAACCTGCTAGCAACGTACTATCGGCTGAGCAAACCTGCTAGCAACGTACTAGTGGCTGAGCAAACATGCTAGCAACGTATTGTCGGTCACCAGCGCTTTGGCTTGGTAGCGTGCCGCTACTCCAGCAGCCGGTACATACGTAGAGTAGTGCCTGGCAGAGAGCAACACACTGTACGCGTATGCAGTATTCTGACAGTTGAAGTAGCACAAGAATCGTCAACACCTCTGTCTTTTGTTATGTAGTACTAAGCGCTAGTTGCTAAACCACATTTCTCTATTATCAAGCAGCCAGCTCACTGCACCTATTAGTTGCTACGCGCGAGTTGCTAAGCGTTTGCGCATGCGCGGCAGATGTAATGACGTCATTAACGAGTACTCTGTCATTACGTAATCGGTTTATTATATGACGCATGCTTTTATATGCGTACAATGTATGTGTACTCTGCACGTACATTCATTACGTAATCACTATACACATGTATACATGGAGAGGAGTGTTTACATCAGTATTAGAAGAATCACAAGGGTTAACAACATATGCTTTTGTTATGTTGCTATTAGCGATGATATCTCTGCACATTCTGACTTTCAGGTTGATGGTTACCATGGTTGCTGAGTTTTGCTCATTAGTTATCCTCATTCATAATACATTGCTGGGAGAGATAACGATCAGTAGTACATGAACTATGGAAATATTATACCTCTATTCCCCAGTACGTAATGATACATTTCCACATGCAAAGATAATTTCATTGATTTTATGGTTATTGAGTTACGCTTCTTCAAGAAGAATAATAAGAAGAAGAAGAAGAAGAAGATGAAGAACATGGGCAAAAATGTGAAATGCACTTTTGTGATATTACGCATATCTTACATCACAGATCAACCAATTTTTGTTTCATGGTTATTTTTCACGCATTCTTCACCTTGAAATCATTAAAAGTGAAATCAACTTCAAATTGAAAGTGAAAATGAACAATATCCTTATATGGTTTTCAATGGGGATAGACCATACCAATCCCTATATACACAGTACTACCGTACTGTGTGATAAGAAGATGAAGAACATGGCGAAAATGTGAAAAGCACTTTTTGAGATATTATGCTTATTTTACATCACAGATCAAACATTTTTTGTTTCATGGTTATTTTTCACATATTCTTCACCTTGATATCATTAAAAGTGAAATCAACTTCAAATTGAAAGTGAAAATGAACAAAATGCTTATATATGGTTTTCAATGGGGATAGACCATAGCAATCCCTATATACACAGTACTACTGTACTGTGTGATACCCCAATGATCAACGTTGTGATAAAATCTCTGTAAACAATGTAAATCTTGTAATAAAACAACAAATAGCATCAGGCAAGCATTTCTGTATCTCACTAACAATAGCTCCCCTAAATGTGGAAATTGGTATGATGGAAAAGCTTAATACCTCAATGATGAACATTGTGATAAATCTATGTAAACCATGTAAATCTTGTACAAAATAGCCTCAGGCAAGCATTACTGTATCTCACTAACAAAAGCTCCACTAAATGTGGAAATTGGTGTGGTGGTAAAGCTTAATACCTCAATGATGAACATTGTGATAAAATCTATGTAAACCATGTAAATCTTGCAAAATAGCCTCAGGCAAGCATTACTGTATCTCACTAACAAAAGCTCTGCTATATATGGAAATTGGTGTGATGGTAAAGCTTAATATTCCAATGATCAATGTTGTGATAAGATCTGTAAATCTTGTAATATAAAAACAAATAGCCTCAGGCAGGCAATACCGTATCTCATTAACAAAAGCTCCACTAAATGTGGAAATTGGTATGCTGGTATATAAAGTGTAATGCACCAATGATCAACGTTATGATAAGATCTCTGTAAACAATGTAAGTCTTGTAATATCACAACAAATAGCCTCAGGCAAGCGTTACCATATCTCACCAACAAAAGTTTCACTAAATGTGAATATTTGTATGATGGTAAACCTAAGTACTGGCAGTTACATAGTATATACTGGCAGTTACACAGAGTCTATAACTCTTCATGCACACGCTATTATCTGTACTGCTAATTCAGTTTAACTGATGTATAATGCATTAGCTAATATGTTTGTAACCATGTAAACTGCAAAATGTACCTAGGTCCAGAAAAAAATGACAAGGAGACAAGTAAATAAAAAATTTAGGAAATTTGAAATGGAAAAGGGATTGCATAAAAAGGAAAGGAGACAAGATTGGGACACAGACATGTTATGATATATCGACGTACCCATAATGTTACGTTGATATATCATAACATGTCTGTGTCCCAATCTTGTATCCTTTCCTTTTTATGCAATCCCTATATTTCCTTTCAAATTTTATTTACTTGTACCTAAAAAGGCTTGGCAATCCCTTAAGATGTAGTGAATTTCAGTGCAGTAAATTAATTCAAAGTGAACCTCTCTCACATTGGCACTATCAGTCTATGAACTCTCTGATTTATAGTATGTCAACTGAGCAACAAAACTTCAATATATAGCACGTTTAGTATTATTACACTCCCATTGGCATTCAGTATATATGTTATGAAGCATAGGCATCGTAAGCAAATTGAAATTGGGGGGGGGGGGGGGGGCGCGCGCCAAGCTAAGTATTAGTATATAGTGCAAAAAATTCCACTCAACGCAGAACTTGGAGCGTCTGACAAAAGAGCGATTGAAGGCAAGAAATTTTCTGCGCGTAGGCTACTATCCACGCCCACTAAACTCAGCGTTGTACTCATGAGCAAAACACGCTTGTGCGGACTGAACTACAGCGTAAGCCAAAAAGTGTGGGTGCTAACACCCATAGACCCCACTTTTTCGACGCCTATGTGAAGCACCTGCACTGCAATGTAGATAACCCATATATATTTTTTATAGAATTACAGAAGAGACGCATGGCTTACCAGTAACATACAAAATCCCTTCAGCAAAATCAGTGAGGTTATTTTTTCTGCAACAACTATAACGTCCTGTATCATTACGAATGATATCACGGATTAACAGTCTACTTCCTTCAACTTCAACTCTTGTATTTCCACCCTCATTCACAGGACCAGGAGAGTACAGATTATTGTAAGGGTCCTTCCAGACTATATCTGATGCATAGGCACCAGTATCCTCCCTGCAAAAGAAACTTTCCTCAGAATCACCTTCTTCTGCTCTCAACAGTGGTGGATAGACTGAAAGGGAGTGTGCAACTGAGAGAGAGAGAGAGAGAGAGAGAGAGAGAGAGAGAGAGAGAGAGAGAGAGAGAGAGGGAGGGAGGGAGGGAAGGAGGGAGGGAGGGAGGGAGGGAGGGAGGGAGGGAGGGAGGGAGGGAGGGAGGGAGGGAGGGAGGGAGGGAGGGAGGGAGGGAGGGAGGGAGGGAGGGAGGGAGGGAGGGAGGGAGGGAGGGAGGGAGGGAGGGAGGGAGGGAGGGAGGGAGGGAGGGAGGGAGGGAGAGAGAGAGAGAGAGAGAGATTAAGAATTATTAAAACAATAATTGGAATGTACTTTATCTTACAGAGAGCCATCCCAAGTAGACAAAAGGTTTGATAGAGCTTGACCTGCATTGTAAGGGCTATAAAAAGGAAAAAAAGTGTAATTAGTGTTACTCTGATTCTAATGTTCAATAAAAAAACTTTTAGGGAGGTGGCTCAGCTACAGTACTATTGCAATTACTGATTGTATAAATTGATAATTATAGTGAATGTCTATATGAGGAGAGGAACCTCTGCTCCTTGGGGAAGGAAGGGGGGTGGGTTCCCAGTACATGACCCCAGAGTCTACAAAATTGGAAAATGGCATACTCTCTTGCTATGGCTAGTCCCAGCCATTTTCTGCTATTAATGAGTCGACATGTGAAATGTCTGTTTTAAGATCGAATATGTCAGTTACAACCAATCTCTTCTCAAAGGATTAGACACATGTAGCTATATAGTCATAGACCTTAGCGTAGTACCCTGGCCATAGTAATGAACAAGATCGTGCACTGAGACTGAGGTGGTGCTCCATCGCTGCCTGTTATTGATAAAGCTAGTCTAGCCCCAATTGTTTGATTATTAGTTTCTCATCAGGTAATTTCCCAACTCTCTAATCCACATATTCGGCAGCATATATAGTTGGTATTTTGCTGTGAAACATACAACTAGGTTACCATGCATACAGAAGTTTAGGTACCTGTAATGGCTGCAATTCCTATCACAACATTCTTGTTGCTGTTGACACTTGCAATTGAAGAGCTATTCATTCGTCGATTGTCCATTGGATTGATGGTAGGGTTTATTGTAGGCATAGTAGAGCTTATTGAAATTTCTAAAATTACGGGTATATAGAAAATGAATAAGATCACCACATATTAGAATTATTACAAAGGGTTAAATTAAACATTGTAGGGTTGTCTTGATCATCCTCTATGTATTACACTACCTATAAAATTGGTGGTAGAAGAGCAGTTACTCTCTACATTGCACCATTTTAATTCCTTCCTACCTATCCAATCTGCTTTTCGCTTCACTTCCACTTACCCACAATGCTCAGCATATCTAGTTAGTGTGGGTTTACGCACGGTATTATTGTTGACAATATACAACCCTCGACGCGCATGCGCAGCGAGGGTTACGGTAGTTGGGTCTTGTGTGTCTGTGTGTCTGTCTGTTAAGTCACATCTCACCTCTGGAGCGTCTGTTCGTCCTGAAAATACTGTCACGTACTCAGCAGGCAACTGAGATCGAAAAATTTGTGGTGATTTCTCTGAAACTGCTCCGTTGCAGAACGTTGTAGGGTACTGCAGCGACATTCCGCGCACTTTTTCGACGGCAGAGCTTCCAAGGGTCCTAAAAAGGCTAACAGTAGGCTAAACTCTACCTGGAATACGACTGGATGTAAGGTAGCAAACTTCTTTCTGTTCAGTCTCCGTCTTTTGCCTAAGGTCTTCCGTATACTTTCCGTTAACGTAATTAGAAATCTAGCGCGTGCGCTTTCAAGGATTCGCGCACGCGCGTACGCCGAGGGTTCTGCACTTTAGTGCATTCATTTCTTTAATTTTTGGCACTGCCATTCCTATATATAGTACATCCTTCAACAGCATTCTTTTATATATATAATAATATTCATTGCCCTGAGTGACAGGATGTAAAGACACAAAAAATAAGTGTATATATAGGGAATACAGCTAGAGAGAGAAAAAAATAAATATCAAGATGTGGACCATGGACTTCTGAAACAGTTATGAAGGTGCAGACCAAGGTGGAAACTGTTGTCTGAGCAGTTGACAATAGATCTGACACAGTCCTCCAGTGACACTTGGAGGTCAGTATGGTGAGACAGAGAATGGACTGCAGCAGTATCGTCTTCCACACTGAAGATGCAATCAGGAACAGAACATTTTCCATCAAAGGAGGTAAGTGATAGTAGCTTCAACAGAGCGAGAGCACTAGAAGTTCCAGCCAGTCCTCTATCCAATGTGTGATGAATAGACTCAACATCAGTCACCGCGAGGGTCCTGAAGACTCTCAAGCTTAGGGAGTCATTTGATGTCATAAGTTTCCAAAGAAACACGAGTTTATAAAATAGAACTCGTGCACGGACAGACGGCCATCTCAGTGCAATTCTGATTACTCTGTTTGAAGTATGCTTGGGTAATCTGAAGATTCTCTTGCCGATCTCGGCTGGGAAAGATTCTAATTTCTTCAAAAGAGTGTCATTTAGAATCCATGATTCAGAACCATAAAGTAGGATAGAAAGAATACAACACTCAATAATACTTTTTGAGGAGAGAGGATTGAGAGACCCCAAAAACACACCCTACCCTCTGGCAAAAAAGGCAGCCCTGGCTTTCTTGATATTAAACTCAATCCAATGAGAGCATGAAAGATTTGGAGTCCACCAGGTACCCAGACACCGAGTGGCATGAGAGATGGTAATAGTAACTTCATCTGTGGATATGGAACTCAGTGAAGCTGGAGGAGATGGAGAGATCACAGCCTCACATTTTTCAGCACTTAGAAATAAACCATTTGAGTCGGAAAAGTTCTTGACAATAGATATTTGTTTCTGACAGTCAGAGAGGTTGGTTGTTAATGAACGAATATCGTTGGCATGTGAAAAGGCTCCTACATCCAGACCACTGATGTTTAAACCGCAAGACATTGACTTCAGCTGGAAAAGGAGGGGGTCCATCACAAGCAGAAACAACACGGGAGAGAGAACAGACCAACCCTGAAAAACTGGAAATAAGTCAGATGTAGAACCATTAATTCTCACTTGAGAGGTGATGCCAGTATACCACTGTTTAAGCAGACGTCAAGACTTTCCTCTGATACCAGACTTGGCCAGACTGTTGAGGAGCACAGGATATTCCACAGTGTCAAAGTCAGAGGCCAAATCATAGAAACAAGAATAACCAAGTCACCATCCCTGATGTATTTTGACAAGACAGGAGAAAATTGCATCAGAACAGGCTACACCCTTCTGATAAGCAGTTTGTGTCAGAAATAGGATCGATGTTAATATCAGAGAGGGAGAGCAATATCCTGTTAAGCATCGAATGTTTTAGATAGAACAGAAGTGAGGGTGATTCCTCTATAGCTGGCCATGTCGAGAGGATCTTTCCCTTTCCCTTGTAAATAGGAATAATGATACCATGCTTGAATACAGAAGGGATTGCCTCAAGAAAGATAATGTGATTGCAGATTTGACAAATCCACTTCTTGACAAGAGAACCAGAGTACTTCAAATGATTTGGGCATAACAAGTCAGGGCCTCCAAAACTCGGGCACTGTAAAAAATGGGTGGTTGTTTTAACCATTAGGGTGTGCATGGTTACCTCAGTTGCAACATAGCTATTTTTAACTACAACCTCCCAACAGGTATAGGATATCCATAAGGAATGATGTCTGTGTATCTCAAGTGACAATGATACTCCCTGTGATAATACTTTATCTCACAGAGGAAATCATAATAATTATGTTCCACATATCTTTTGAATACCAATTAAGACAGGTTATAGTCATGTAATGCAACTGAGGTGACCACACACACAGGTCAAAACAACCACCTCTTTTTTGCAGTGATATAGTTTTGGATGCATTTACTTCCAACATAAGTTTACTACAGAAGGATTCCAGAGTCTGTAAATGCTTCCTTAAGCCCTCTGAACGTTAAACTATGAGAAAAGAGAGCAATGTCTGACTCATCAGCGAACATTAGAACATCCAGAACAACTCCATTTAATTTAACTTCTGCTTCATTCTTTACCTACAATCCAGTAAAAATAGGCTAAAGAGTAGTGGGTTAAGGTTTCAGCCCTGTTTAACCCCTTTCTGACATGGGAACTGATTGGTTGGTTCAGACACTGTTATCGTTACACAAGATGTAGCGTTAGAATACATAGATTTTAAGCATTTGATAGCTGATACCAAGACTTTCAATTTCTCCCTCAAGAGATTGTGATTTACACTGTCAAATGCCTTTTTAAGATCAACATAACAGTGAAGTATTTTTTGCCACTGATGTTTCTATTAAAGTGTTAACAATGTATAAACAATCAGTTGTCCTTCTAAAACTAAACTGTTCCTCAGATAAAATATATCTGCTTCTTCCCAATCACTAATTCTCCTACAAAAGATAGCTGTAAATATTTTCCCAATGCAGTTTAGCAAAGTGATTCTCCTGTAATAATTTGGATCATCACTTGGTCTAGATTTGAAAATTAGGTATATTATACCCTGTGACCATGTACTTGGATATTCTCCTACTTTTAATACGTGATTACAATTTTGTTAGGAGAATAATAAGTTGATTATTAAATGATTTTACCTATCTATCTTTATCTAATCTATCTTTTCCTGGTGCTTTTGTGTCTTCATGTTTTTAATTGCCTCAATAACTTCTTCATTAGTAATATCAGTAATATCAGTTGACTATATTCTCCTTATCGATTTAAAGTTATTTTTGGACTGACTGCTTTAGTTTTCTTTGCTAGGAGATTTACTTTATTAATAACATTCCAGAACTCATGTGGCCTCTTGGAATAAGTGGCAAGTAACTTACTATGCAATTTTAATTATGCATACTGCTTCTAATTAATCTTTATGCAGTTTCCTCTCTTGTTGTAGACAATATAGGTTGGACAAGCTGCATTTTTGGCATAATTTTGGCATAATTTTGTAGCCAGGTCATTGTAGGAGTTGACATGACTTATATACATTACCATGTAACTGCTGTATGTGTGATGGTGTCTCTAGTTGTCTGTGGTTAACTAGACACCTAGGCACCATTAACATATTCTCTGTTAGCCAATCTCCCAAAGCCTGACCATCATACTTAGCACTATTCCTTGCAGTGACACCAGCAATGTTCTCAAATTCATTTGGAGTCACCCAATTTCCCTGAAATTTCAAACGTTCCTACTGTTTTCCCAGATTTTTTCATTTGCATAGGGTAAAGATTTTTTGACCACATTTGACAGGAATCCATACCTCTGAACTATCTTAAGTATTCGAAGTGGATACAGAAATAACTAAAGCTGTCACTGACACCTCACAAAAATAAGAATTACTGTAGTAACTCACAGCAGATAATCTGGCTCAAGATGCAATGATACTACTATGGAGAAAAACTGCATATTCTCTGTAAAACTAATCTCTCTGACCAAAAAGAAAGAATTCCTGCTGCATTTTCAGTACTTTGGGGATACTAGTGGACCCTACAACCAGAACAATCTCGTGTATTGATAATTCGTATTAATAGAAACTAGGTGCCTGTATACAACCAAAGTAAGGATAATGGCATGCAACAAAATTTTAATAAATGTGACCACATGTGAGATGTAAGGATTGGGGTCATCATGGTCATTGTGTGCCATTATTCCTACCTTGGCTGTATACAGGCACCTATAGTTTGCATAAAGTTTGGCATGGTACTATCCCTGTACATCTTCATTCATTTTCATGAAAATGATATAATTTACACTTGTTTCACTAGTTTGTATTGTAAGTACAATATACACACATAGCATTGAAGTCCGTTTTGGTTTTGACAGACTAAAAAGGTGAATACACAGAGAGGAAAGAATATCTAGTATAACCTGGTAATGTTTCAGATGCATAGAGTGTTTGTTAAAGAATTTATACGTATGTTTCCTAAGTCTCAGACTTTGTAACTTTTAGTTAAGAAAAGCAGCAGGCTGAAGAGAGTGAGAGGTTAATAATGTGTGTAATGCAGCAGCGGAATACCGGCCCATCCTCTCAGTATATCAGAATGGTATATAAAAACATTTTGTTTGTTAATATAAGAATCAAGCACATTGGAGAATGAACCTGTTTTTTGTGAAAATGAAAGTGCAACATTTATGCCGGTTTTGAGGTAGACTGAAGGAAGAAATGGAAAATTGGCAGTTTAGTGGTTTTCTGGTGGTGATTGTGCATTATATTTCAGCTACTTTGCGGGTGTTTTTGGATACAGTAAGGCTAGAAAGCAAAGTCTAGAGCCACTAAAAGGCTTAAATGTCTATGTTCAGGGTTTTTGTATGTTCTCTTTCTAGTTTTCTTCCTTCAACTGGCATATCACAAAACTGGCATAAAATTTCACTGTGATAGAAACAAAAATCAGCTTCATTCTCTCAGTCGTATTTACAACTAAGCTAAAGCCCGGAGTTCTACGTACTTCTTTTCTATTGGATGCCATTTTATTACTCGTGCATGCACACAACGCTATCATAAGGGGGTCACGCTGATGTACTGCTGCAGTGCACTCGTTATGAGCAACTACATTGAATTCCCTGCCTTACCTTCATACATCCACCTGATTTTTGGCATTGTGCTATCCCTACATTCCATGTTAAATTAATGACTTTTACACTAATATGCATGTAGCTATATCACTGTAAAAAATAAAAGTGTTTTTAACCACTTGGTGGTTATCATAGTTGCAACTATGGAATAATACAGCCTACTCTAGCTATGATATAAGTTTTGGTCTTAATATAAAGTTCGCGAGAAAACTATAATTATCATTGAAGGTAGGGTGTTGTTATAATATTAATGTCTGCCTAACTCTTTGACAACCCTGCAGGTGTTTGTATGTAGTGTTGTTATAGGCACCACGGTTATTTTCAATACACAAACGTGGAATTTAGTTGTGAAAAGTGAGTTGATTGCTTGTAATAGTTCATTGCCACTTCATTTTCAATACAAACCTTAGTTGTAAAAATAAGTGAATTCTTTAACACTTCATTTATAATACATTATTTGCAATGCTCTAACACTTCATTTCACCAAGTTGTGAAAAGTAGATTAGCTTGTAATTCCTGACCTAATCTTTATTTTCAACACAAACCTTGGTTGTCAAAATAAGTGGATTGTTTTCCCATATAGGAATGGTTGGGAAAAGATTGCTATCAATGTGATAGATAACCACAGAGTGGTTAAAATGACTTATTTTTTTCAGTGGGCTTTTCAGGTGAGAGATTGCATTGACAACCTCCTCTAGGGCAATGGGACTGTCAAGGATGGTATCTGTGTCAGCAAAGTCCAGGATGGCAGTGGAGGGAATGAAGTTGAGCATGGAATTGGAAAGGAGGTACTTAGAGCATTGCCAATGATATAGCTAACCCAGAGTAGTTGTGGACTGGCCAGAGTGGTAAGTATGGACAGGGCCACTTGCAAGTGCACCCAGAGAGACAACAAACAGAGAACTATGTGGCCTGGCTTGTAGAATGTGTACATGGTTGTGGGTTTTCCTTGACTGCTAGTGTACTAGTGTCTGTATGACAATCAATCGTGCTTTTCCAGAGGACACCTCGATCATTGGGTTCATCATCACTTCTTATACCTCCCAAGCAGCCAAGGTGACAGTTAAGATCACCCACAACAATGAGGGGGTCATTGGGGTTGACCTCAGAGATGAAGGCTTCAACAGTATCTAGACACTCGGTGCAAGTTTCAAGCGATTGATCAGAACTTGGCATGTACACACCAATAACGGTAATAAAGGTAAGATTAGAAGGAGACACTGACAAGTGAACAGCACAGACTCTGTCAGATTTTAAGTGAGAGAGGGGAGTTTTTTTGAGTAGCAGTTAGACTCTTCCTCCACAGGAAAGTGACGCCTCCACATCCATGTCTAATGATTGAATCACAACTTAACCTATGATCTGACACAGCTGAGTAAGTGAAATCGGGGTGGACAGAAAGAGATCTTGTAACTGAAAAGGCCAAAGCCAGTGCTCTTGGATGACTAGGAGATCAATGTCCCTCGAAATAAGATCTTGCATGTAGGGGATACTGTTATGAAAACCACGACAGTTCCAGGTGGCAAGATAAAACTTGTGTGGTAGCAGAAGCAGCGGGTGGTTGGTTGATTTTCAGGATTGTGTTTCCAGATGTTAACCCAATGTGAGTCTTTATTATTTGTCGACAAAGCTCTGCATAGAGACTCTATGAATTTTGGCCTTCAAAGATGATGGACCAACCCTTGTCAGAAATAGGACAGGGCAGTTTAACAGAGAGCTGAGGGAGTTGACATCCTGAGGGATGTAGCTAAGAGCTGTGAGATGGGAACACAACCCGGATGTGACAGTGATTGGGCACTGTAGATGAAACATGACGGTGCTGTAACCAGGAAATTTCCTTCTTCAGGTCTTTCACCTCACTCCTAAGTAAATTGATTTCCTTCATCAAGGAGGAGTAGCTAACTGACTCTTGAAAGTGGGATGCGTTATGGGAATGGCATTAATAGGAACAGCACTATGAGGGGAAACAGGAGTGGTATGGGAAAGGATGGAGGCAGATAGAGAAGACTCCCCCTGTCTGATTTCGTTTTCCAGCGATCTGGGAACTGCAGTATTGTTTTTCAGACAAATTATTCAGCAAACTGATAATGTCCTCAGTTTACTTGACGCCAAGTGGTTTCAACCGCGAATCTCACTTCGAGACTAGGACATCTCCCTCACAGGCCAGACAGAGAGAGCGTGCCTCAACGAAGCACTCATCACATAGCGAATGTAGAGGGATGGATTTTAGAAGTGATAGTGACTATTAAACTGGGCGGAGTGTTGAGGTCGACCCCAAACGACGCCGGTGTCTATATATAGTGAATACTGTCTCCCCGTGAAGTAACTGAAGTTTACATACCTCTGTGAGCTACAGCCTCGTCTCCTCCCCCACGCGGCCTGGGTACGAGGCCTGGGTATGACGCTGTCGGTCAGCCAGCTGTATTTTAGGGGGGACGTTATTCACCGGTGAATAATGTCCCCCCTATCAGAAATGCCATAGGAGATGAACTACAGTTGCCTTAACAAAGAATCTTATGGGGGACATTATTCACCAAGGCCTAGGGGGGAGTGAATAATATCTGGGGGACAGTATTCACTAGTGAATAATGTCCGGGGGGGACAATATTCACTATTACACCGGTGCAGCCTCCATTTCCAAAGACGAAGAGCATAGATAGAGGCACACAAGGAGATAAAGACAGTCAATACCATTCAACGAAAGACGGGAGCCGAGGTAATAACCCCCAGAAGAAACAGTGGTCATTTTCAAACTGCCACTACACGCACTGGGGTAAGATTCGGAACGCGGGGTAATTCGGAACAAATGGAAATCTGTCGCTGATTTCTTCAGCTAAACAAAAGATTTACCTGCTTCCACTTTGCACGCAGTAAGCACTAACGATGTAGATATATCCGTGTTCTAGGCGTTATTTTTAGGATCGTTTATGCCATTTCCGGCATTACGTACCACTGAACTTTATAGAAGCTCCTTGTACGCCTCTAAACAAAGAGCGGATCCAAAGCTAACGGTACCACAGGTACTCAACCCACTGTTGGTTACATTGCACGGCTAGCACTAGCTCACTCTCAGTCTGTCTTGCTTCGTTTGTCACGAGTAACTTAGTCAAGTACGGTAATGGCCCCAAACGTGCGCATGCGCAGACTTTGAATTAGTAAACAATGTATTGCAAGAGAGAAATGCTTCGAAGGTATCAAAAGAAGAGAGATGGTTCCAAATGGACAGAAGATGATATGAAGGCTGCAGTTGAACTTGTAGCAAGGAAAGAGCTAACACTTGCTGCTGCAGCATTCAGGTTTGGAATTCCAAAGACAACCCTGCATGCACACATCCATGGTACAAGCACAAAAGTTGGTGCAAGAAGGGCAACTGTCCTTACACCCACTGAGGAAAAAGAGATAGCAGTGACTCTGCAAATACTGCAAGAAATTGGCTTTCCTCTTACTCGGGAATTGGTCATTCAGGATTATCTGAAACATGAAGCAATTGCAAATCCATTTAAAAATGATTGTCCAGGTAAAGATTGGTGGAGTGGTTTCATTAAAAGGTGGAAATTAAGTGAAAGGAAACCACAGCATCTCTCAGCAAAGCGAGCTGAGGGGGTTATACCAGAGGTGGTGGATGCATGGCTTGAGAAGGTGAAGAAAGTATTCCAGGAGGTGGGGCTGATCAAGAGAGGTCAAGCAGTTAAGGACCTTAGCAACTGAATGTGGAATTGCGATGAGACTGCATTCTGCACCTCTGCAACATCCAAGACTGTCATTGCTAAGAGAGGGTGCAGAGATGTGCATGAGACGGGGGGGGGGGGGGGGGGATCAGGCAGAGAGTATGTGACAGTTCTTGGTGCAGGCTCAGCATCTGGTGTTAGACTTCCATCTTACATACTCTACAAGGCCAAGCACCTCTACGATACGTGGTGTAGAGCAGGTCCTGCAGGTGCACTATATGGAGTTATCCCCAGTGGCTGGATGAACAAGTAAACTTTTTATCATGGATTGAGAAAATGCTTGTTCTAGCTGTCCATCATCTGCTTTCCAAGTGACCTGTGGTCCTTTTTGTGGATGGCCACTACTCCCATGTGAGTATTGATCTAATTAAGAGTGCAATGTCACATGGAATTCATTTGCTGTGCTTCCCCAGCCATGCAACAGCTGTTTTACAGCCTCTTAATGTGGGCGTGTATGGCCCAGTTAAGCAGGCTTGGAGGAAAATACTAAATGAGTATAAGTTGGAGAGTAGAGCATCCAAAATAGATCGGACTGTATTCCCAATATTGATAGCTAAACTGTGGTCACAATCCTTCACAAAGCTACACTTACCGAGTGGGTTTTGAGCAACGGGGCTTTATCCACTGAATCGAGAGGCAATTTCAGAGTCGCGTCTCGCAGTGTCAGCTGTTTACAGGTCAGAATGCTCCAAAGAGCAAGAAAAAGCGACCACTTCAAATACACCAACACGGCAACATAGAGAACGTCCACCTCCCACTCCTCAGCTCCGCCTTCACCTTATAAGACTATGTAAAACAACAAAAGGACACATCAAAAAAGCGTAGATGTGAATCCAGAACATGATATATGGTGAAGCATTGACATCAGATGAAGTTTTGGAAAGAATTGAAGAGAAGGAGGCTCAAAAGAAAGAGAAAAAGGGGAAAAAGAGGGGGAGAAAGAAGGGGGGGAGTAGTCGACAAAAAGAGTGGACATTACCATTATGGATAAGTCAGAGTCAACCGCGTTCAATCAAGCCTTGCTACTACCAACAAAAGCAATTCCAGCTGTGAATGGGGTCCACCTTCGATGAATCGTGCGTCCTCGTGGTGGTAAAACCAGATATGGAGGATTCACCATATGTATGCGCCAAGGCACCGACGTTTTGCGACTGGTCTTGGCCGTCACGGTGAAGTTCAGTATTTCGCACACGACAAGCAAAACAGCAAATACGCAAAGTTCAAGGTTCAATATTTCATGCGGGCGGGGATGAGAAACTAATTTTGAATAGTGGCCTAATATACAGCTAAGTCGGCCATTTTGTCGCGTCAGTGAGCATGCGCAAAGGGCTACGTTTGGTGAAGTAAATATGCATAGTATGTATATACCGATGTAACGATCAAAAGCCTAACGGGGTATACTAAACGCTACCTGAAGTATGGGCTAATGTAATACAGCGCGCTTCTCAACACTTCTCTGTGGTTGGGCAAGTTCTTCGCTATTTTCCATAGCTAGATGCATATGGGGTTCTAATGTATGGGGTTCTAATGTATAGCTCACGCGCCGAGGGTTTTGCACTTTAGTGCTATTCATTATCTGAGCAATAACAAATTTGGTAGGAATGTAAATAGCTACACTTCATGCACTATAGCTAAATAGCTACACTTCATGCACTATAGTTTTGTATCCAGATTTAAGTTCAAGTTGAACAACATATGAAGCTATAAGATGTGAACACAAAAAAGATAAACAGTTGTCATCTAAGTTGCATTTATTGAATGGCTAATTTGAATGTGATGTCTCATTAAATGAAGGGCTCAGAACCAGAGTGGCAATCCCAAAATTATAATTATGAATGGGAATTGTCCAAATAGCAAAAATATGAAAGTTGGGTTACCTGTTAGCATTCATGAGATATTTTGGATTTAGTGAATTTTCCCCTTGTTCTGAAACATATTTTAAAGTATATTTGAGTTTTGGGGGAGGGGGTAAACTGCTGTTCAGCAGGTTAGGCCACTCTGGTTTGCGGCCTTTCAAATATACATGCTCAGGAAAAATACTTTGTGTCATACAGTATTTTATTCTTTCATCTGCCACCCATCTTAAGGAAACAGCATGCTTACATTTTACAATTTACCATGGAAGATAGTGAGATATTCCCGTGTTTCACTAGAAATACTGCTGGCATAAACATGGCAGTCATATTCCCCAGCATCATCATTTGTTATCCTGCTTATTTCATATATAATACCATCCATATCAGGAGTATTATGTGTGTGTACCACAGTTATACCACCTGGAGTTTGTAGTACATAGTCTTCATTAGGGTTTGCTTGTGGGTAGCTCACTGCAGTGCAAGATACATTTACTCTAGAACCAATCAGTACAGGATTGCTTGAAAAGGTAAGTGAAACTACTGGGCGTACTGCATGGGAGAGAAAAGTCTCATTGTTAAAGTGGAGAGATATTTCTCTGTAGTGAATAAAGCAACTAAATGCTTACTACAAAGTACATACCCAACACAGTGAAACAGTGCTTGCTGTTGTTTTCTTCACACATGCAACTGTAGTTGTGTCCTGCAATCTCTGAAAGTGTAACGTTGTTTGTAACAAGGTAGATGTGACCATAAGCAGATTGAAGTATTTCGTTGTCCTTAAACCACGTGAAACTGTTAGTTCCAAAGCACGTAATTCCACACTTAAGCTGCAGAGGTCTTCCAATATTAGCAACGTCATATGTCAGAGTATCACATCCTGTAGCACATTTTAATTTAACACGAGTTTTATTAAACACTCGATCCATTCGAGAAGACAATATACCTGATTGGCACGTACTCATAGCAATCAGAGTCAGCATCAAAACAAAGTAACGAGATAACTTAGCAGCCATAATATCACCTTGCGCAGGTACGTGTCACAATATCTAGCTAAGTCATAAAATGGACGACTACAAAAATTCGAACTGTAAAATACAGGGAACTGCGTGTGGTTGTAAGGACATACTACAAATTAAATTAGTATCACTTGTACAGTAAGGCGGAGGTGATAATATTTTAATTTGGTCGAGTGGGAGCGGGTCCACTAATAATACATGACGTAACCGTATTGCAGTTTTTGTTGACGCAGCATCTAGACTCCACCATTGAAAATCAGGCTCTACCATTGAAAATCAGGCTCTACCATTGAAAATCAGGCTCTACCATTGAAAATCAGGCTTGAAAATGTATGGCAAACTTGTATGCCACTTGAAGCGAAGATGAGGAAGGATCGAATAAAGTTAGCTAGTGGTTATTTTCTCTGTGAAATAGTTACATATAGAAGCTGTTTGTTGCAATAGAAGCTGTTTGTTGCATGTAGCTAATTAGTTTATTCGTCATTTAAGTTATTGCAGTGTGCATGCATGTATCATAGAGTCTATATGTAGGGATGGCGCCGACACGCCCATTAGCCTTAACAAATGTAACGGCCCAGAACTCCCGAACGCTTCTTCTTCTTCTTCTTCTTCTTCTTCTTCTTCTTCTTCTTCTTCTTCTTCTTCTTCCTCGGAGCGTACGTGATCCTTGTAGTTGATGCACAAAATCTTCATACCTTCTCCCAATACCGTCAAACTCTATGCCTGCAACCTTAGAAGTGTTAGTTTTAGACGCCATTTTCTTGTTTGCTCACATGCTGAACACGTGAAGTGCAGCTTTCGTCGTTTCGTCTAAGATGCTCTTTTGTGTCCGTTTCTTTGAACGACTAACTGTTTCAGGCAACTGGACCCGCTGTTGGCCTACTCAATAGGCAATATTCGTGTATACAAGACATGTAGGAGTCACTGACATTGCTAGCTGTTATAGGTATATATGCAAGGGAGGTAGAACTCTGCACGAAAGTCAGTAGGCTTATACGTACGCGTGTTGCTACACACAGTAAAAGCCAGTTGCAGTGAAACAAGTGTAAAAACATTTTCACTAAAATGTTGAAGGATGTAGGAATTGAAGTGCCAAAAAGTATAGAAACAAGGTCAAAGTGCAGCATGCATGCAACAATCATAACATGCTTAACCCCATATCCCTACATCTATAAATACTAAAAGGGGTTACGCATGTTTTATAATTATGATTGTTGCATGCTATCAGATCATCCCGTCTTTGACTTTGTTTCTATACTTTTTGTTACTTCAATCCCTACATCCTTCAACATTTTAGTGAAAATGTTTTTACACTTTTATAACAAGGAGTCTACTCCTGAGATGTGCAGGTATATCCTTTGATAGGTTGTATAGCATAGCAATGTGCAAGAGCTTATAGTTATAATTCTAGATACGAAGTTAGGTCTTCCGTTTGCTTGGTTTGCTCTGCGCACACTTTTTTCCATGCATAACCCCAGATGTACAGAGGGTTATTGTTGCATTCCATCATTCCCTGTTTGTTGCATGGTAATTCCTTAGGGATATCCTACAAATGACTGGAATGCATTACTTGCATTACCTCCCTATATCATGTTACGTTGCATCCCCTGCTTTGTAATTGCTGCATTGATACTTCTTTTGTGTTTACACTTATTGGCACTTCTATATATCAGGTAGGAGGCTATATACAGTTTCCTGGAAGGCATGGACCATTTTAAATAGCATACAAGGTCAATTTATAAACATGTGTCAAAAATGAAATGAAATTTATATGCAACTGAGTGTCCATACTGCTCCCATTAGATGCAAAAGTTTGGAGAAACGGGATCAATCTGATCTCTAAGTCAACTGACTTCGAATTCATCTGGGTGAGTGTGTGCAACTCTTTTAGTATTTTCCACATCACTTCTATGTTTGATATCCATGTGTACATATAAGAATTTAAGTCATCTTGCATAGGCGGATCAATACTGCCAACATGCAATTCATCTGGGTGAGTGTGTTTATCTCCTTTGCCATTTTCACCTTCATTTTTGAGTTTTGAAAGTCCCTGTTTTTCATTATCTGCTTCCAGCTCTGCTGCCATGTATTTTATTGGTGAGCGGGAGAGAGCTAACCAAAGGTTAGAATATGTGAGTGCGAAGGGAGAACCTGCATGCAAAAGTGATATCTAACTAAAAATAGACGCATATTTCATGTCTCATACACCATTTTCTCCTTGTGTATATAATTTTTTTATAATTTACCATTGAAGACAGTGAGATATCCCCGTGTTTCACTAGAAATACTGCTGGCATAAACATGGCAGTCATATTTCCCAGCATCCTCATCTGCTATCTTGCTTATTTCATATATAATACCATCCATATCAGGAGTATTATGTGTGTGTACCACAGTTATACCACCTGGAGTTTGTAGTACATAGTCTTCATTAGGGTTTGCTTGTGGGTAGCTCACTGCAGTGCAAGATACATTTACTCTAGAACCAATCAGTACAGGATTGCTTGAAAAGGTAAGTGAAACTACTGGGCGTACTGCATGGGAGAGAAAAGTCTCATTGTTAAAGTGGAGAGATATTTCTCTGTAGTGAATAAAGCAACTAAATGCTTACTACAAAGTACATACCCAACACAGTGAAACAGTGCTTGCTGTTGTTTTCTTCACACATGCAACTGTAGTTGTGTCCTGCAATCTCTGAAAGTGTAACGTTGTTTGTAACAAGGTAGATGTGACCATAAGCAGATTGAAGTATTTCATTGTCCTTAAACCACGTGAAACTGTTAGTTCCAAAGCACGTAATTCCACACTTAAGCTCCAGAGGTCTTCCAATATTAGCAACGTCATATGTCAGAGTATCACATCCTGCAGCACATTTTAATTTAACACGAGTTTTATTAAACACTCGATCCATTCGAGAAGACAATATACCTGATTGGCACGTACTCATAGCAATCAGAGTCAGCATCAAAACAAAGTAACGAGATAACTTAGCAGCCATAATATCACCTTGCGCAGGTACGTGTCACAATATCTAGCTAAGTCATAAAATGGACGACTACAAAAATTCGAACTGTAAAATACAGGGAACTGCGTGTGGTTGTACTACAAATTAAATTAGTATCACGTGGAGGAGGTGATAATAATTTAATTTGGCACAGTGGGAGCAAGCCCACCCAGTATACCTAGTACAGCTGGTGTTTATGTTCCGCACGGATGCTTAACCTCGTTGGTTGTCAATGATCAACCGGCCGCCGTTTGCTCAACTGGATGTCCGCATGCTGGACGTACAATTTTACGATCCAACAACACACTGTACGCGTGTGCAGTATTCTGACAGTTAAAGTAGCACAAGAATCGTCAATACATCTGTCTTTTGTTATGTAGTACTAAGCGCTAGTTGCTAAACGAATCGTTAACACATTTCTCTATTATCAGCCAGTTCACTGCACCCAAGTTGCTACGCGCTAGTTTGTTAAGCGTTTGCGCATGCGCGGCAGATGTAATGACGTCATTAACGAGTCTTGTGTCATTACGTAATCGGTTTATCATATGAGGCATGCTTTTATATACGTACAATGTATGTACTCTGCACGTACATTCAAAATGATATTACGTAATCACTATACACATGTACATGTATTGCATTGAGAGGAGTGTTAACATCAGTATTACAAGAATCACTAAGGTTCAGCTTTTGTTATGTTGCTATTAGCGATGATATCTCTACACATGCTGACTTTCAGGTTGATGGTTACCATGGTTGCTGAGTTTTGCTCATTAGTTATCTTCATTCATAATACATTGCTGGGAGAGATGACGATCAGTAGTACATGAACTACAAGAGTTAACGAAAAAATTATACCCCTATTCCCCCAGTATGTATTGATACATTTCTTTTTTGTTAGCCTCTACACTATACTGTTATTTTGCAGGTATGATTTGACTTCACTGAATACTTCTTTAATAGGGTTTAGGTAGGGGTTGTAGGGTGGAAGAAACCATAATAAAGCTCGGATCCAGCTCAATCAACTGCATGACTTATCATGATGCATTATCCATAACTACTATTGATCGTTAATTGGAACCATTGAAAGGCTGCAGAATGGGTAGTATGCATTTGACAACAAAATCACAGAACGTATCACCATTCATATACCACTTTTCAGTGAGATAAACATCTCCTATTCCTCTAGTTGACATCGCAGATATTGCAGAAATTCTTCTGCCAGACTGATACAGACTGTAGTTAAGTGGAGTGATGCCTCGTAGACTGTATGCGTACTTCCTTAGGGTATTCCGCCTGTCTGATCCAGTTTCATCCACCCATAGGAACATACTACTATACATAATATTATGTTCTACTTGAACCATAAAAGTAGCCCTAGCAATATCACTTCTCTGAAGTCTCATTTTTAACCCTCGGCGCGCATGCGCAGGAGGGTTACTGTAGTTGGGTCTGTGGCAGTGTGCGTGCGTGTGTGTGTGTGTGTGTGTGTGTGTGTGTGTGTGTGTGTGTGTGTGTGTGTGTGTGTGTGTGTGTGTGTGTGTGTGTGTGTGTGTGTGTGTCTGTCTGTCTGTCTGTTAAGTCACATCTCACCTCTGGAGCGTCTGTTCGTCCTGAAAATACTTTCACGTACCCAGCGGGCAACGAAGGTCAAAAAAGTTTTGTGGAGTTTCTCTAAAACCGCTCCGTTGCAGAGATCCAGCACTGCTCCGTTGAAAGCATACGTATGGTCCGCCATTTTCCTGCGGAAAGCGCGCATGCGCATTGTATAGCGCGTGCGTTTTCAAGGTTCGCGCACGCGTAGCGCCGAGGGTTCTGAACTTCAGTGCATTCATTTTCTTTGTAAGACCCTTCCTCTTATAGCCTCACGGCATATAGTAGATTTACTAATCCATGTACCTGTCTTTTCGAACAAATCAAGTTGAACCTCTTCAAGGTATATCCCAGGCTTGGCAAGCGGACAGTCTAAAAAAGTTAATTGCTCCTGCTCACTTAGCTTTCTACATGGTCCATGTCTGTGCTTTGCAGGAGATACTCCACCAGAACGAATAAACAAGTCAGATAGGCGCTTGAATGTTTTACACTTACGTACAGGTTTTGGGCAACATGCTTAGCGCTTTCCTCACAGAAAAGGTGTTGCCATACAATTCTCTATAGTAGGCATGACTTTGTTTACGCTGGGAAGCTACGTACCGTATATATACATATTTGAAATCCGCGCTGTGTTTTGAGACATGTGCGCGCGCGGGGGCGTGCGCGTAGGATGTAATGAGTTTTGCTTATCTGATATTTGATATGCAAGCAAATGAAACTTCCCGTACACAGCAATAACAATTATTATTTTAACACTCTGTAGCTAATTAGTTTTGTCATCACTGTAGTTACACTAGATAAGCGTTTGTATACACAGACTGTGTAGGATTACCACTAAGGAATATCTTTCCCCATTGTTTATTGAGTTAGGTGTAGCCATCACAACCTGAAACTAATGGGACATAAAAATATAGTAAATGTACTCAGCCATATTAAAAATATAGTAAATGTACTCAGCCATATTAAAAATGTACTCAGCCATATTATTTCTCTTTCATATGTTGGCATTTGCATGCAATACATGTATGCAGAATACTACATTGCTGGTCAAACGACTCATAAATTTTTTGCAGTGTGTATGCAAATATTATAACAAGGCCTGCAGGTATATGCTACACATTCTTTGAGAGGTTGTATAGTCACAAATAGTCATGTGCAAGAGCCTATAATTATATATAATTACAGGCCAATTTCACTACTCCCTATATATTTTGAGTAAAGTGCTGGAACATCATGTGCAGTGGGGTTTTCAAGACAAGAAGACTACTGTTTTAGCTCTTCTCAGTGCTACACATGACTGGTTCCAAAGTATTGACAATGGAGTTGCCATTTGTGCAGCAGTCTTTTTGACCTAAAAACGCATTTGATACAGTTCCTCACCACAGCCTGATTGAAAAACTAAAGACATTTGCCTTTAGACCTTCATAATTAGAATCAGCTAGCTGTTACCTAACTAGATGCAGTCAAAGAGTTGTTGTGAATGGTGCTATATCACTCTCTGCTCCTGTCATTTCACAAGGCTCAGTCCTGGGACCTCTTTTATTCCTGACGTATTACAAGAGTTGGCTGATCCACTGGAGCTAAGCTTATACTTTACGCAGATGATACACTGCAAAGCATGATGGTTATTTTAACACAAAATGTTGTTAACGTATAGTCACTCATTCATGTAAATGACAATTTAATGGTTGTTGAATAGAGATGTATCAGTTGCATGTTTTATCAGTCTTGTATCTTCATAATGCTGTGCACTGACATTCAACTTGGAATGTAACAACAGCACATATAATCATTCAACCTGTAAATTACCATCACCATAATTTTCTGGCTGAGTGATTATATAATTGGACCTCACCTGTTTTCATCATCCTTGAGTTAACTAGATTGACATAGTTATATACTCGGTCTATAGGTCATGGTATGCGCCTTGTTGGCTATCCTCCTAACGTTTGTTCAACAGCCATTAAATTGTCAATGAATGCACTAAACTTGAGTGCAGAACACTCGGCGCCACGCGTGCGCGCGAATTCTTGATAATAATGCGCATGCGCGGTTGCCGACTGCATACAATGCAGGAAGCGGTGTATCTCTAGCTGCAACAGAGCAGTTTCAGAGAAATCGACACACCTTCGTTGCCTGTTGAGTACGTAATATCGTTTTCAGGACGATCAGACGCTCCAGAGGTGAGATTTCGAATAACAGACACACACTACATGCCCTCGCTGCGCATGCGCGCCGAGGGTTAATACATTTTTCAGCTGTCCAGTGATAGAGTAAGACTATATCATGCTGTAGTTCATTGTAGTCCTCTAAACACTTCATTTGTTTGTATACACTGCAAAAACATGATGTTTTTTAACGTGAAGTGTCTTATATAACTCAGTTGCATGTGTAGTCACTAATTAACCCCCGTAACTGATCACTGAGTTGTGTCCACACTGTTATCATCAGATATTGCACTAGGTGGGGTAAATGCATTTTGTACATACTCAATCTTCTCCTTAAGTCGATTGACTTCATCTGGGTGAGTGAATGTAACTCTTTTAGCATTTTCCTTATCACTTTTGAGCTTTGAAAGTCTCTGTGTCTTTCTTTCAACATCTGCTATTAGAGCTTCCAGCTCGGCATGGGCATCATACCCTTCTTTTCCTCTCTCCTCAGAGCACAAGCCTGATACTCTTCTTCTAGTCCTGGAAACAATGATATGCACATGCAAAATTTAATATGAGAAAAACTGTTTACAAGTAAGTGCATGACTTTAATCATTCATGAGATGCTTAGAAAGACAATGCAAGGCAACACAACACAACAGAAACACAAAGCAACACAACACAATTAACTTGCCCAGGGCATTTATTTTTCGAAGAAAAATTAGCTACCTCGGGTGGGACTCGAACCCATGACCATCCGCTTTCTGGGCAACATTCTTTCCAACTGAGCTACCGAGGCAGCTCAGATGTACATGTACATTACATGTATATACATGTACATGCATATGTACATGTACATGAAAAAGGTGTACACGTAACAGTATGGGCCAAAAAATAGTTTCCACTATGCCACTGTAGTATGGTCTTACGGTAGTACAGTACCGACCGTAGAGTGACTGTAGAATAATTTACTATACTTGTAGTATGCTACGATATGGTCAATGAAGTTATAGCCTCTGTAACTAGCATAGCTCAGTAAAAATGCAGCAACAGTTGTATACCTGTAGCCAGCATGCATGTTTTAAGTATTTTGCGAAGGTCACAAGTAGTTTCGGCGCGCGGAGGCCGGCAAGCGATTGTTACATGGAAAAAGGTGTGCGCAGAGCAAACCAAACAAACGTACGTGTTCAGTAAGCTTACCATAAGTAGACCTGTTGTACGTGAGAAGCACAAACCTCGCCACATCTGTCACGGAAAGTTGACCATCAGTACTAATGGGGGCCATTGATGTAAGCCAGCTTACATAAGCTTAGATACATACATGTAGAAGCAGGTACACTTGCGCTTGTTGATGCTGTGCTTCAATTAAAGTCTTATTCTGACATCTTACATATTGTAGTGAATGACAAGTACGGTGTACTAAAATTGTAGCTATCATTTTGATATACGTACATGTAATACACGTACAGGTAAATGTACATGTACGTGTGTATTGAACTCTGGTTATACATGTACATGTACATGTATGTTTGTAAATGAACATATAATGTATATGTGCATGTACATGATCCACAAACCAGCCGACCTTCCAACTCCTCCTCTGCCTGGTGAACAGTCTCCCTGGCCTTAGTCTCGGCATCATTGACCAGAGACAGAAGACCTCCTATATCAAGACACAGCAGGTTACTGGCAAATGATAGCATCTCATCTGGATCTGTAGCAATATACGTATATTTGGGAATAGGTAAAATAGACATGTACATGTACAAGGCATACACACATAATTGACGATTACATATACATGCATGGGCATAACTATCATTGGGGCATATAGGGCAGTTGCCCCACCGCTTTAAACTTGGCATAGCGCAGCCACGTAGGATGCGTAGCCTGGGAACAAGGCGGCTTATAGCCTTCGCCCCTTCGCTATGATTATTCTAGTTACGCCCCTGACATGGTGTCTAGCTGGTTTCATTATCGCGGCCTTCTCCCAAATACCAAGTTGAGTTCACCTGTTCATCAGGTTGAGATGCTTTGTGATTTGTATGCAGAATTCGGCCCAGCCACCTGAGCTGCCTCGGTAGCTCAGTTGGTAAGAGCATCGCCTGGAAAGCTGATGGTCGTGGGTTCGATTCCTATCTGAGGCAGCCAATTTTTCTTTGAAAATGACTGTTTTGGGCAGGTTGTGTTGTGTTGCTTTGCCTTTCTGTTGTGTTGTTGTTGTTGCCTTGCCTTTCTCAGCATCTCTTGAAGCGATTGTTCATGTACTGCAATGAAATTTTCGTGCAATTCAAGGTACATGTAATGCAACATAGAGCTGTCCAGTATTGCCAACAATTGTCCAGTGGGATTTAGGAGGGCTAGCTGAGCAGCTCAAGAGCGTCAACTAGAAAACTGATGGTCGTAGGTTCGAGTCCCACCTGAGGCAGCTAATTTTTCTTTGAAAAAATAACTGCTTTGGGCTAGTTGTGTTGTGTTGTGTTGCCTTGCCTTGTCTTCTCATGGATGATAAAGTCATGTAAACAGATACATTTCAATTATACTACCAACCTGGCTGTGATGGAATGTTCCAATTAGGCTCCAGTACAGCCTTTCTTTTCTTTAGGTGTTGTGCAGTTTAGGTGTCCTGCTGTGTCTGCCTCCTGTCCAGCAGCAGGTGTGACGGGTTTGGTCCAGTACATATCCCCACATCGGCCACACGTGAACTGACCACTGTTACGAAGACGGTCACATCGCAGGCACACTGTCGTGGCTCTGTTCTTAAACCCTGGATAAGAAGAATATAATTTGTGTTAAACAGGTAAGACCCTAGTTATAACATATACATGTACATGCATCGCCTAGAAAGCAGATGGTCATGGGTTCCAATCCCTCCCAAGGCAGCTAATTTTTCTTTGAAAAATAACACCTTGGGTGAGTTAGTTACTGTACTAACTTCTGTTGCTGTTCGATCCCACATAGACCCATTTGGTAGCAGTACAAGGCAGAGAGTGGCCACATTTGTAGCACTCAGTACTGTGACTGTGGTTAGGACGATTACACTGGGGACATGGCCGGCCCTGATGGGGGTAAGAGGGAGGGAGGAAGAAAATTTAAAGGAGTAATCAGTGATGAGAACACAGAGAATACAATCTCTATACATGTATATACATGTAGGTGTTAAACATTGACATTTACATGTATATACAATGAACAATCGCTTCAAGAGATGCTGAGAAAGGCAAGGCAACAACAACGCAACAGAAAGGTAAATTAAGCAACACAACACAACTCACCCGAAACAGTCATTTTTCAAAGAAAAATTGGCTGCCTTGGGTGGGACTCGAACACACGACCATCAGCTTTCCAGGCGCTCTTACCAACTGGGCTACCGAGGCACATGTATATGTACATGTAAACATACATGCACATATATACATTGTACTAATTCTTTTTCGTGTGTTCTTCACCTTGGTATCATTATCATCAACTTCATATTGAAAGTGAAAATGAAGAATTTCCTTGTACAATGTACCTGTAGTGGTGATCTGCACTGAAGACACTTCTTGGCCATCTTAGAGTTGAGCTGGCCACACTCCACACACTTGCGAGATGATGCTAGATTGTCAGAGAACATGGTCTTAGTGACCACTGCCGAGTCTTCTGCTTTACCTGCATCCTGGAAGAGAGAGCCATATACATGTACTAGTATATGTACTAGTATATCACACAGTACGGTAGTACTGTGTATATAGGGATTGCTATGGTCTATCCCCATTGAAAACCATATATAAGGTTTTTCATCACTTTCACTTTCAGTTTGCTACCTACTGGACTTCTGTTAACATGAATGTGTAACTATACCCAGAAGCTAACTGTGATTATAAAATGGTATAATTTGATCAATGATAAAGGGGTTAAATTAACAAAAGTGTATTTTGTGAATTCTTCATCTTCTTCTTCTTCTTTTTCCGCTTTAACAGGCGTAACTCACTAACGGTAACACATCTAAACATGAAACTTGGTATAGTGATGTAGTTCCACTGTGGGTAGTGCATAGTCATGTTAAAAATATTGTAAACAATGTACTTCTTGTAAAATAAACAAAAATAGCCTCAGGCCATGTATTATTAATGGAGGGCACACAATCCTATATCTGACTAATGAAAGGTCTGCTAAATGCGAAATTTTGTATGATAGTACAGTTTAATACCCCAATGATCAACATTGTGATAAGATCTCTGTAAACAATGTAAATCTTGTAATATAACAACAAATAGCCTCAGGCAAGGATTACTGTATCTCACTAACAAAAGCTCCAATAAATGTGGAAATTGATATGATGATAGAGTGTAATACACCAATGATCAACGTCATGATAAGATCTATGTAAACAATGTAAATCTTGTAATACAACAACAAATAGCCTCAGGCAAGGATTACTGTATCTCACTAACAAAAGCTCCAATAAATGTGGAAATTGGTGTGATGGTAGAGCTTAACACCCCAAAGATCAACGTTGTGATAAAATCTCTGTAAACCATGTAAATCTTGTAAAAAATAGCCTCAGGCTAGCATTACCATATCTCACTAACAAAAGCTTCACAAAATGTGGAAATTGGTGTGATGATAAAGTGTAATACACCAATGATCAACATTGTGATAAGATCTCTGTAAACAATGTAAATCTTGTAATACAACAACAAATAGCCTCAGGCAAGCATTTCTGTATCTCACTAACAATAGCTCCCTTAAATGTTAAAATTGGTGTGATGGTAAAGCTTAATACCCCAAAGATCAACAGTGTGATAAAATCTCTGTAAACCATGTATATCTTGTACAAAATAGCCTCAGGCTAGCATTACTGTATCTTACTAACAGAAGCTCTACTAAATATGAAAATCGGTGTGATGGTAAAGTTTAATACCCCAATGATCAACATTGTGATAAAATCTATGTAAACAATGTAAATCTTGTAATATTACAAAAAAATATCCTCAGGCAATAGTTAGCTATATCTTGCTAAAAAAGTAGCACAAAATGTGGAAATTTGTGTGGTGTTAAAGCTTAATATCCCAATAATTAATATTGAGATAAAATCTTGTAATCTTGTAAATAGTAGCCCCAGGCACTACTTTGCAATATATCATTAACAAAAGCTCCACTAAAAGTAAAATTTGGTACAATATAATACACAAACAATTGATGTTGCAATAAAAATGTTGGATAGCCTCAGGCTACAAGCTCTATTAGCTAATAAACTACAAAATAGCAAAATGCATGTACCTAGGTCCAGAAAAAAATGATGGGAGACAAGTAAATAAAAAATTTAGGAAATTTGAAAGGAAATATAGGGATTGCATAAAAAGGAACGGAGACAAGATTGGGACACAGACATGTTATGAAATATCAACGTAACATTATCTTTCAAATTTCCTAAATTTTTTATTTACTTGTATACATTGTACATGTACATGTACTACACACATGTATGTATGTATGTATGTATGTACATGTATATATGTACAGTCCAGGTGTCCAGTTAGTACTGCATGCACTAGCTGCTTTTACAAATGCTCTATTAACAGCCTAGTAATGAGGTTAATGAGGCTCATACTTCAATGTTCCTGTAAACATACATGGACATATCTGGTGGGGCCAGACAAGCTATATAAGCAATCCCTGGACAGCGCTTTTTTGAGCTTACTAGCTCTCATCAGCAGCAACAGCTTGTCCAGCACACCACCTGTTTATATACGCAAGGTGCACCAGAACACTAGTGGTTCAGCGGTTTCAGAACTAATGAGATTCATCCACCACATCATTACCTACGTAGTGCCTGCCACGCCCAGAGCAATAAACTGGGCAAGGCCCCTAATTCAAAACCACCATGTACATTGTACATGTGCACATGTGTGTGTTTATGTATATATGCATGTATAGAAGTACCTGATCCTCACAACAATATGTAGTACAGTGGAACCTCCCATAACGGACCCTCCCACGAGCGGACCACCTCTCTATAACGGACACTGGCTATGGCACGGATTGAAACTACAATACAACTAGTGTTAAGCCAACCTCCCACGAGCGGACGCCTCTTGATTCCGGACAGCGGACAAGCCACGTGCTCCCAGCTGATCAACTCTGTACAAAAGTGCCTCTTATAACGGACAAACAGGAAACCACACCCATCCTTAATGCGTGATTGGCGAGCGTAGCGAGCCCTCCGAACGGGCGATTTTCGTGTAACCCGCACTGTACATATCGTAATGCTGTATATACGTGCTTTTAATTTGGCGTGCGCACTCTCCCGCTTGCCAACATTGCTTAGCATTTCACTAGTACAATAATCATTGTTCTGCAATACACTAGGCCGATCCTTTGGCTTTCAGTGAAGCTACTAGCTCTTTCAACTTTTCTATGTGGGGTTTGGGGTTTGTTTAGGTCCATGAAGTGTGTAAATTGTACTCAATTGTAGTCAGACTTTTAACACAGTTGTACTCAGACCTATCAATTTAACTGAGTTAACACTTGTGACATGTGCATGCTTGTGGCTAAACTGTTCTTTATATTATGTTATTAACCATGCATGTGCACTTGTAGTGTTGTTATGGAAACTGACATGCTTTTGTAGTTCATCTTTGGTGATCTTGTCTAGAAATTGTATTATATGGTTGTAATAACCCGAGTGGTACGCGGTAACAACTGATTATGACATGAACATACACTACTATATATGCAGGAAATGACTTAAAACCACGTGGAATTATGCATGCACAATAATGACTGACTAACAACATAACATGCACTATATATAGTTCAGAGTCAGAGTTCATGCTACCACAATGGTGTAGATATGTACTTAAGGGCTTTTAGAACATGTTATCTAGGTATATTACATCTATAAATAACCTATTGGCTTGAACCTCCCACCAGAGGACAACCTCCGAAAAGAGGACAAAACCTCTGCTCCCAAAGTGTCCTTTATTCAGAGGTTCCACTGTACATGATGGACAGGGATATATACATGTACATGTACTGTAGGCTACTGACCTGAGGAAACATGCTCTTGAGGGCGGTATTTCTAATGGGAGGAGGCAAGAAGTGTGGAGACAGGGGAGACTGAGGAGATATGCTCCCTTCTCCCTCAGAATTACCAAGCCTATACTTCATTGCTGCATCAGGAGGACTGCGCTGACCTGAAGACGTATACACATACAATAATAGTGCATGCTGTATATTTATGTATATATATATATACATGTATATGTACATCCATATGGCATATCAGGTTGGCCCTACTTATAAATCCCTTCTATACATCCACTACTTACTCTCTGATGCATGGTTTACATACAGCTTACACATGTGAAAATATTGTGCATACATGTACTTTACAGGCATTCATGTCCATCATTGTCTTCATAATGATATTCATCACATCATAATCACATTCGTTGCATTGCATCGGTATGACTAGGATTGTCACGGACTGTCCCGGGATGTCCCATGTCCCCTATCTGACAACTAGTTAACCCCGTCTGAGGAGTAGCCACAGCCCCTCCCCATCAGTAAAGGGTGGAGCCGAATGCATGGTGAGGCTCCACCCCCTTTTGATATATTTTAATATTTTAATCTGTGGGGCAACTGGGCGGGAGACCAATCGAAATCGAGACGTCAACGACTGACATGGAACAGACACCATGAGAGCATTTTTATCACTTGCTGATGTGGTGATAACCACAGAGTGCATGTGTGACGACGAAGATTGAGAAGTAACATACTGCCCTGCCTGAGGAGGCAGAGTTCCCCCAAATAGCAGGCCTAGGCCTTCAGGTCCTTGTTGTAAGGTTGACTGATTCTGCCACGTTCCCTGATACATCTGAAGCCCCTGGGATGATTGCATTAAATTGGTAGCAATGCCTGGTGTGTTATTAGACCTGCTAGAAGATTTCTCTCTTAGTTTTTGAACTTGTCCCGCAGCACTCCGAGAATGATTTGGTAGTTGTTTCTGGTCCGAGTGCTGGAGGAGGAACACATCGTAGAGAACTTGAGGAGACTCGACACCGTACGAGCGAGCAAGTCATTCCACCTCAGACACTCGGATAAGACCGCAGACGGGAGAGGACTGGGGGAGGGCATTGAGGTTAATGAGAGCCTGGCGTACACTGGAGGCAGCTCGGATGCTCTTGATCTCGAGTTTACGCATGCGCATCTTGAAGTTCATTCTCGTAACATACTGCTTGAACAGAGTCTGAAACACCTGTCAGAAAACATATGGATATAAAATGCAAGTATGAGTATACTTGGAAGTATTCAGCAACATACCCATACAAATGCAAATCACCCCCAAAAAAGTCATTTTCGAAGAAAAATGCCACATGTATATACATGCAATGTACATCATCTTACATATACATGTATGTAGTATGACTTGTGTGTAGGAGTTCAACAACCAGCTATATAGTACATGCAGTAATACATCTCTATACATGTAAAATAACTGGTGTATGTATGCATGTACATGTAGTCCTTGGATGTAGTGTTCCACATCAACAATATTCAAGATGTTACTGTACACTACCTGGTAGAGTCCCATGTAGTGAACTCTCTGGCTACCAATGAGCAGAGCAAGTCTCTCTTGTCCCCACTTCACCAGACAGTAAGTTCCATCCACTGTACAAGACAAAGAACAACTTTGTATGTATTGTATATGTACATGTTCCCTTCAGCTATAAAAAGGTCCACAGGATTGTTATTAATGTACATGTATACATGTATGGTTGTTTGACATGAAACGAAGCATACAAGACTGACTTTGTAGTTCCAACCAACTTGGTTTACATTAATCACCAACATGTAGATGTACATTGGAAATACATGTGCATAGCACCAGGCATCATTCATGTCCAGTATTTCTTTAGCCTATAACCCCTGATGTAATGCAGTGAATGTGATGTGATGAACTCATTATGTTGGCAATGCTGGCCTTTCTCACCATACACGTACATGTGTACATGTGTACACTCTATATACCTGTGTTAGTGAAGTGAGGGCCTGGATCAATCAGATCAGGATGTTGAGGAACTCCATCTAGTGGACTGACACTGGCTGCAGACTCATCGTTTGATGCTCTCACTACCTGTTTCACTGCCGCAGTGGACTTGCTGGCAGGCTGGGGGACAGTCTTCCCTCCAGTTGCAGAATGAGACGTATCACGTGACGGTGAGTCAGTGTGTGACTGTGAGGAGTGGGAGGGTTGGGAAGTGGGGGCTGGGAGGTAGTAGGAGTGAGATTGTGAGGGTTGTGAAGAGGGAGGATGAGTGGCAGGAGCAAAACCAGCTGGGGTAATGATAGACTCCAACGGCTCCTAGACAGAGGAAATAAAGGTACATCTAAGTTATGCATGAACAGGAACAATCACTCCAAGAGATGCTGAGAATTAAGGCAAGGCAACACAACATAACAGAAAGGACAAGGCAACACACCCCTGTCTATTCCTCCTCACCTTGCAGTACTTCCTAATGGTATGTATGACAGTACCAGGGATCTGTATGTTACTGACAGCAGCTAACTTGACTGCTCCACTCAGACTCACCAGCTTAGTATTGCCTGAAACACAGTAGATAATGAGTATACATACACCTTTAGGGTTTAATCTAGACATGTATCCTTGAGGGGGCAAAATTAATAATTGTAGAAACTTAGGGGGGGGGCACATTTGGCAGGGCAGAAGAGGAATTGTTGATGGTGTCATGCTTGGGGGGGCAACTGAAATCCTTGGGGGGGGGGGGTATTTGCCCCCCTGCACCCCCCCTTGGATAGTACTTTCTGAAATACAAAAGCGATATGCATATTAACTGGGCACTTGTATGTGTATCACATGTTACGTCTTGTGCATTGAGCCACTGTAGAAATTATCATGTACACACATGCACATGTATGTACATGCAGTAACAGAATCTAAAAAAGTAAGCTTGCATTGGGAGAAACCTACATTGAATTCCAAACCTGCACATACACATGTATATATATTCAGTAATCCTGTCTCTCACTGTATACCAGGATGTACGTACCTGTAAACACATCGAGACTGCCTCTAGCCCTGAGTGCATGTATCTGGAGGGAGGTGGCTGGCAGTGTCACAATACCCAGATCATTACGACGCTGGGCACTCACATAGGCCCGGTTATGAAAGATCTACAATGTACAGTACATACAGTCATGTACAATGTATATATGTGCATAGCATACATACATACATGTATATACATGCATACATAATATGTACATGGCTAACCTTGTCAACTAGTTCAGAGATTGCAATGTATGGTTCAGCTCCTTCAGGAGGACACAGTAAACTCACTTCACTATCACCCCATATCAAAGTGGAGAACTCCAGCTCTGCAAGGACAACACACAAGAAACCAACAATATAATACGCAACATTAAAGAGTACTAACTATGCATATACATGTACGTACATGTACATGTACATGTATGAAATCCCCAGACTTCCAACTTCAAAGACTATAGCATGCCATTGTGTAGGTCAGCTAGGATTCAACCTTGATCATAATGCATTACATACACACATGTATGTACATGTACATGTAGTAAGGTTATCAAACAGCCTAAATGATGGAAACACTATCAACCAACATCAATTGTTAAAGATCCTGAAAAACCTCAGGATCCAGCATGTACATGCAGCTGGATAGATGCTACATGTATTTGCTATACCTATAATGAACTACCTGAACATACATACATGTATACATGCATGTACAACTAAGGCTTGCTTGGGATAAGTCTAGGTTGTCGCAGGGCAACTATAGGCATACACAGTACAGATGAGGGCCAACCAGCCCAAACAGCTGTTTGCCTGGTTTTCTCTGCACACTTTACTTTCATGTACATGTATAAGAAATAAGATTCCAAAGGTGTAGATCCCAACTGACCCTGGTCATCCAGAGGAGGTCCACTACTGCTAGACATCCTCCTCCCTCCACTGACTCCTGACTCAACTTTCACAACACTCTTAAAAGCATCGTCATTGCTACTAACGACTGAGGAGCTCCCCACACCATCACTCGTCAAGTCAGATCGTGACTGAGGAGCACTCAGAGTGATATTACTAAAGTTTGTCTGTGGTCCATGATGTGGAGGTGGGATTGTAGAGAAGGGAGGGAGGGAGGCAGAGGAGAAAGATGGGAGTGAATATTGAGAGGGAGGAGGGAGAAAGAGGAGGAATGCAGAGAGTTCAGCATTTGCACTGGTCGCTGAAACTGGTCTGGTGTGAGAGAGGAGATGGGATATGGTGAGGATGTGACCGGGGGAGGATGTGAGAGCCGAGAAGTGAGAAATGGGTGGGTCTGGTGAGAACGAGGGTTGTTAGGGGGTGGAGATGTGTAGAGGGGAAGATCAAGAGGGCTAATGAAGGCTGTGAAACTGGAGGAGGTTGAGGAGTGATGGAGAGCAGGAGTGACATCAATGGAAGGGAATGATGGAAGTGGAGGATCTTCAGCTCTGAAGGTATACGTAGAGGGAGAATAGAAAGGGAGAGAGAGATCGGAACTTTCTAACTTGTCTTTGGGCAACTGGAGAGAGGAGGGGAAGCAGAGGGAGAGGGAGAGCAAGGGGAGGAAGGGAGAGACAAATGGAATGCACAGAGGGGAGAGAAGACATAGAGAAAGTACATTATTCCCATACAAATCTACACTACATATCTATGTAAATGTACATGAATGTGTTTTCTGTGTACTAAAACTCCTGAAGTGGCTGAGGTGCCATAGTCTTCCAGTGATGGAACATGCGACACACATCCCTGGCACTGAAGAGAGCACACCTCCCGGCCTTCCCACCAACCACTCCATCACTGTTCGTAGGCGGAGGAAGGTGACAACGACAGGGGGGGGCACTCAATAAACTGTTTCACCTTTGAACTTCTTGCACAGAGCAAATTGCACGCGTTTCGGAAAGGAGAAATGTGCACGGAGGAATGCACGTATATTCGCTCCGAGATTTCGTCGCATTTGTCGATGCGCAGACAGTGTTGTACTAGATCCCCGTTTAATTGGAGGCATTCTGACAAGTAAAGTGAGCTGGGGGGGGGGGGGGGGGCACAATACAGTATGATGATTTCAAGTGGGGGGCAGCACGTGTCCCTGGTTCCCCCATCCCGTTTCCGCCGCCTATGCTGTTCAGGATAGCATCCTGCACAGTGATACGATATGTTTCAGTGTAGTCAAACAATCCTCTAATGTACATGAAGCTATAGATGGCAGACATGATGTAAAACATATATAATCACATGCACAGGTATAAAGCACTGCATGGTGTACTTTCACTAATCCAGACACCTCTGGGACAAACTGCTTAGCAAGGCATCAATTATGTTGATGAAATACACAGATATGCATGTATTAATGTACATGTACTTGGGATGGTGGAGTTGTTTTCCTATGAGCTTTGCACTACATGTACATGTAATACATATGTATCCACCACTGCATTGAAAACACACTCCAACACACGTGACAGTGTATATAAATGCTCATGCTTCTGCGTACTCTGCGAATTGTCTCCAGCACATCTCTGCTGTGAGAGGGTAAGATGGAGGGTAGCTCCACCTTCAGCAGGTAGGGCTCCCCTGCCCTCACGACCACAGACACATTCACACCTCCAGACAGCACCCCCATGACGTATGTCAACTGCATTTAATAAAAGGAAGGGATGCACTAGAACATACATTGTACATGCATGTATACATGTAAAGTTATCAAATGGCCTAAATGATGGCAACACTATCAACCAACATCAATGCCAAGTCATTAAAGATCATGAAAAAACTAAGGATCCAGCTGGGATTTGTACCCAGGATCTTCTGATTACTAGTCAGGCACTCTCAGAGGCGGCGGCAGCAGTACGGAGTTGGGGGAGGGGGGGAGGGCGAGTAATTCAGCGTACATACATAAGTACGCGCGCGCGTTACGTAATATAGGTGGGGCTACTATTATCTGCACGCGTAGTAGCCGCGTTTCGCCCCCCCGCCCCCCTCTGCCGCCGCCCCTGACTCTTACCACTGAGCCACTGGATCTCTTGAGGCACTGAGAGGAGTGTAGGATGGATGTTAATATCCTAAGCATTGAGTTCAAACCCAGACAATGACTTGGCTACACAGACAAGGCGTATACAACATGCAAAGCACGTTAGACTCCAACTCCGCATTAATCAGTCCGCGGGGGCAACTAAGCCACCAAGACGCGAAACTGAAAGCGAGAGTACGTACATGTAAAGTTATCAAATAACCTAAATTATGGCAACACTACATCAATGCCAAGTCATGTATAATGATAGAGACAGCAACACACATATATTTTTATCACATAATGAGCAAAAGGAGAGGCAGCTGTATATTTAGTACCATAAATACAGTATAAATGTACATGGACAGGAAATAATAACATACGTAGCCCCTCCCTACATCCTTTTATTATTGAGTTACGACATGTTGCATGCATGTATGCTATCATCACCTGTCTAGATCTAGAGGTTATATACTGCACTTTGTTCCTACACTTTCATTCCTATATACGTCCTCCAACATGTTAATTTACTCTTGTGCACACAGAGGTATTGCAGATTAGTTACTCAATCTAGATGTGGTGATTATTATCACAGTCCAGGTTGTCTATATATGTTATTAATAATGTTGTTTTTAAGAACATTAATTTTCTTTGTTGCAGAGTTTCACTCATCATACCTAAGATTACTGCTATTGAAGAAGATTAAATCAGTATATATACATGCTTCATACATACTTGTACACACATATTATGATTACGAAGAATAGACCATAGAATGCAGAGTATACTGTATATTGTTTGTATTCAGACACACTTTTAGTTCATAAATGTGAAGTCATTGACCAACTGTATTTTGCAATCAAAAGACAATTCTCTCATATAGCTATATGTGGCTGATTTTCCTGTGCAAATGTACTGATTTCTTGATAGGCTGGATTGTCACGCATTTGAACATCAGACATTTCTTTATTATTGCCACCTCCAGGACTGGGTATATTCATGTGTACAACTGCTTCATCCGTAGCTTTCCTGCAGAAGTAGTATAAATATTGGGTGAGCTTACTGCATTGTAGGGTATATATTATTTGAGTATATTGAAGTAATTACATACAAAATTTTACCTCATTTTTTGGATTCTAAACTGTAACAATGCAGTAAATAACACAGCCAAGAAGATAGTTGTGAAATGTGGTGGCATTATTGAAGATGAGTATAATTAATTCACCCTATATAGCTATTGATTAAACTAAAAAATAAAGTATGAATTGTAATTAATAAACTCACTTGCTTTTGAAGTAAATATGTTTGTGGAAACAAACTGCAGTTATCAGTATTGCCAATACCAGTGCAAGGCATATTATGGCTCCAACAATAGCTCCAATTATTGGAATTTCCAAATTACCACTGGTGTTATTGATTGTTGAAATATTATTGGCAAAGTCAGTTGGTGAAGCATCACTAACCAAAGAAGTAGTGATTATGGAATTACTTTCGGAGGTATTGTTGATATAGTTTTCCGAAGTAACTGAAGGACTAGGTAATATACTTGATACGAAAAAACAACTCTCTGAGCTGTTCAGTGACAAAGTAAAGTGGTGTTCACTTCTACCATAAAGGTTTGTAGCAATACACATGACATATATCTTGCAGTATTCATTTAGATCAGCTACTCTAAATGTGTACTCTAAAGTTGAGGTGGCTGTCTTATTAGAAAATGTTGAATTCCAACTGGACTCAGGGAGAGATTCCTCAATGTTCGCTTGTACCCACTGAAACTATGGATAAGGTACGGCACTGACACTGCAGTTCAGTATTACAGGTTGGTTTAGTTCTATAGTATAGTTGTAGTACTTGAATGTTGGCAGAGGAGGACCTACACCTATACAAAAATAGCAATCCACATAAATTTAGTAGGCGTAACTTGTTCATTCAGACAATGATATACACTAAGCCAACAAATCTTAATCAAACTGAAAAACGATTACCACAAGTATTATAACTAGGTGAATGCAGTGCATTTTTCGCGAGTGGAGCCAGACGACGGGCCAACTTGTATGCATGTAAAATTAGAAACATGCATAACATTACAGTATGCACAGTGCGAGTCACATGGCTTCTCCAAAACATGCAATCATTGAGTAATGAAGCAGACTGTATGAACGTACATACATGTATTAGTTGTTGCATGGGCCCAAGTGCCACACAGGATATGTTGGCACAGTTATGATGTACAGCCCGAGGGCCGCAGGCCCAAGGGATTACATCATAACTGTGCCAACATATCCTGTGTGAGCACGAGGGCCCATGCAACAACTAATTTGTTGCCATTTCTATGGTTTCCCAGCCCCTAACCACTCCCTTACTATCCTCATGTAATTAGTGATGTAATAAGTGTGCCACACATGATATGTTGGCACACTTTAGCCTTTGATCTGTTACTCTACCAGGCAACAAATACAAATATAGTTCATCGTTCAGATCAGACTCTCATTGGCAGTTCCATTTAATTTACTCTTGTATATACAAAAATAGGCCTGCTGACATAACTACGTGGGTTCACTCAGCTTGCCAAGCTCTGCTCGCCAATTATGTACCCTCTCCTATATCTTCTAGGTGTTTGCTGGGGGAAGAGGAATTGCCCCCTCTCCCAATTAATGCTTATATATAGGAAATATAAAGTATCATAGGTGGTTACTTCAAAGTATTGACAACTGAAGCAGGTTAGGAAATCTCTAAGGTGTATCTGAAGGGATTATGTAAACCTGCTGAAGTTGTCAAAACTGAGAAAATCTCTTGTGGTAACTTAGACCACAATAACACCCAGGTGTACATGTGCAGGCTCCACTTTATAGATCGAGTCATAGGTGTCTTACTTGTGGTGAGTGTCCTAGAAGCTAGAAGCAGCAACTAAGACACCTAACCACAGGTGTCATTTCAAAACCAGGCATCCAAGCAGTTTTGAGTACTAATAGTGACTGATAACATCAAGGGATCTTCTTCATTTAAAATTATTGTTCATGAGTGGTCAAACACTTAGATATGAATTTAATTTAAATCTAAACTATTCATCTACAGTTGATTACATGTATTTAAGTTGTAGGCATTTTCTATATATACTAAAATGTTTTTCCACTGACCACCTAGGCCTATATCACAGTCTGTTTTACATTGATAAGTAGGTACATAACTATTACAAGGCAAATGCAATCAATATTATGTAAGAGATGAAAGATTCTGATGCCAATGGTAAAATACTTCCTACTAATGTCTTTTCTGACCCTAAACAGCTGTCACAGGAGCACAACTTCAAGACAAAAGCTGGAAAAAATACAAAGCCTCAAATAATCATAGCACAAGGTTCTATACATGTGCAGAACTCAGTACAATTTGCCCTTACCTCCTCCCAAATCTTCTAGTTTACTACTCTACATGTCAGGAAAGTAAATTTACATAAGTATTCCCAAAACTGGGATTCATCAACAGCATGTATTATGAGAAAATGGATATATGTAGCTGGTATGTCACTATAGGTGTGATACATTGTGCTCTTTCATTGACTCTCTTACCAGCATCATTGATAACAGTGAGATCTTCTGCTATTTCATTTGTCATAATCCTATCCATACGAATAATAATCACATGTCCATTGCACCACCTATTTCATATATAACACCACTTGTTCCAGATGGTATTAGCGTGTGAGTCAGAGTTACACCACTTGGATGCTGTATTAAATAGTCAGCTGATTAACTGGACATCCGGTTACTATGTACAGCTCCTCTACCACTAGTGTAATTATACAGATGCAATGGGAAAACCTTACCATTCACAACATTGAGATATGCCTCCCCTATTTCACTCATTGTAGTCATGACAGTCACATGACAACCATAATATCCAGCATCATTTTTTGTTGCACTGCTTATTTCATAAATAACAGCTTTAGAAGAAGCATATGTGTATTGCTTAGTTCCTTCATTTGGATGGTGAAATATATACACTGTGTCAACAAAGGGGGTAGCAGGTGGGTAGCTTACTGCATTGCAAGTAACATTTACACTGGACCCGACCATCACAGGATTTCTTGAAAATGTTACTGTAACATTTGGGGCCACTGTACCAAAAGAAAAGAGACATATACATGTGTATACAGAGTCAAAGTGAGGAGTATATACAATAATGTAAAAAGTGGCTAATACATAAAATCTTGAAATGTACATGTATATACACTGTAAAAAAAATTACGTTTGTATTAAACCATGGTATGGTTATCTCAGTTGCATCTTCTCTGGTGTTTACTGTGATTTCCCCATGGTGTCTATCACTATAATTGGTGGTGGTTAATACTCCCAGAAACAGAAACAATGAAGTAATAGTACAAACATCCTTTTTGTTTGCCAATAGTAATTGTATAGTAATCAGTGATACACACTATGAGGAACTCACAGTAAACATCAAGGGGATATGCAAATGAGATAACCATACTAGGGTTAAAAAAAACCTAACATATTTACAGTGTGGAATGGTCAAGAAGTGTAGAAGCAAGGAAGTACCAATCCAGTAAAGCAGGCATATGCATGCGACAATTATGACTTCCTTCCTACATCTAATGGCTATGCATATCCATCCTCTGTACTTTGCTGCATACACTGTAAATATCCTTGCTTCTTCCTTGTCACACAGTACAGTAGTACTGTGTATATAGGGATTGCTATGGTCTATCCCCATTGAATATCTGACTAATGAAAGCCCTGCTAAATGTGAAATTTTGTATGATAGTACCCCAATGATCAATGTTGTGATAAAATCTCTGTAAACAATGTAAATCTTGTAATATAACAACAAATAGCCTCAGGCAAGCATTTCTGTATCTCACTAACAATAGCTTCCCTAAATCTGGAAATTGGTATAATGGAAAAGCTTAATACCTCAATTATCAACAATGTGATAAAATCTATGTAAACCATGTAAATCTTGTACAAAATAGCCTCAGGCAAGCATTACTGTATCTCACTAACAAAAGCTCCACTACATGTGGAATTTGGTGTGATGGTAAAGCTTAATACCCCAATGTGATAAAATCTCTGTAAAACATGTAAATCTTGTACAAAATAGCCTCAGGCAAGCATTACTGTATCTCACTAACAAAAGCTCCACTAAATGTGGAAATTGGTGTGATGGTAAAGCTTACTACCCCAATGATCAACATTTGATAAAATCTCTGTAAACCATGTAAATCTTGTACAAAATAGCCTCAGGCAAGCATTACTGTATCTCACTAACAAAAGCTCCACTAAATGTGGAAATTGGTGTGATGGTAAAGCTTAATACCCCAATGATCAACATTGAGATAAAATCTCTGTAAACCATGTAAATCTTGTACAAAATAGCCTCAGGCAGGCATTACTGCATCTCACTAACAAAAGCTCTGCTATATATGGAAATTGGTGTGATGGTAAAGCTTAATACCACAATGATCAATGTTGTAATAAGATCTATGTAAACAATATAAATCTTGTAATATAACAACAAATAGCCTCAGGCAGGCAATACCGTATCTCACTAACAAAAGCTCCACTAAATGTGGAAATTGGTATGTTGGTAAAGTGAAATTGGTATGTTGGTAAAGTGTAATGCATCAATGATCAACATTATGATAAGATCTCTGCAAACAATGTAAGTCTTGTAATATAACAACAAATAGCCTCAGGCAAGCGTTACTGTAGCTCACTAATTAAAAGCTTCACTAAGTGTGAATATTTGTATGATTGTAAACCTAAGTACTGGCAGTACTGGCAGTTACACAGAGCCTATAACTCTTCATGCACACACTATTATCTGTACTGCTAATTCAGTTTAACTGCATTAGCTAATATGTTTGTAACCAAGTAAAGCGAAATGTATGTACCTAGGTCCAGAAAAAATGACAGGAGACAAGTAAATTATGGTACGTCGATATATCATAACATGTCTGTGTCCCAATCTTGTCTCCTTTCCTTTTTATACAATATAGGGATTGTATAAAAAGGAAAGGAGACAAGATTGGGACACAGACATGTTATGATATATCGACGTACCATAATGTTACGTTGATATATCATAACATGTCTGTGTCCCAATCTTGTCTTCTTTCCTTTTTATGCAATCCCTATATTTCTTTTCAAATTTCCTTTATTTACTTGTATCACTGATTACTATACAATTACTATTGGGCAACAAAAGGATGCTTGTACTATTATTTCATCGTTTCTGTTTCTGGTAATATTTGACCACCAATAATTATAGTGATACACACCATGGGGAAATCACAGTAAACATCAGAGAAAATGCAACTGAGATAACCATACCATGGTTTAATAATTTTTACAGTGTACAAAAACCCACCCCACACAATAAAACATTGCTTGATATTTCTTGATTCACAGAGACAACTGTAGTTCTATCCTCAAAAATCCATTATCGAAATGGAGTCTGTTACATTGTATCTGCTGCCATAACCAGTTTCAAGAGTTTCATTGCCCTTATACCAAGTGAAGTCATTCTTTATAAAACATTGAATTGTACAATGAAGCTGTAGAGGTCTTCCAATGTAGGAAACTGGATTAGTACATCCTGCAGATTAAGTAAGGGAGTCTCTTCCCTTTTCCATTTCAAATTTTATATTATAGTTTGTGTTGTAAGGCATATATAAAGTATAGCTATACCGAATCAGACAGAGTGAAATAATAATAGATCTAGCTGCAAGTCTGAGGTCTGTAGTCTAAGATCATTTTAAGTATGCAGTGATGTAAAGGGGTATATTATGGAAAGCGAGCTATAGCTATATCACATAAGCAGCACCATTAAAAACAGAGATTGGAACTTTACCTTCAGACACTGTGACTTATAATTAGAGTATTTATACGCACCTCACCTGATTGACATGTAATTTTAGTAGTAAAAATACACACCAAAGCCAGTATCAGTAGATAGATGTATAAACACTTCGATCGATCTGCCATACTTTCCGTGATGCCTCTTATAAATTAGTCTATACTAGGTAGGTGCGCATATACAGAAGGTGATGGAGGTACGGTGGGATTTTGACAAATGCTGACTCAAGACTGCTTATATGGTTGTTCGCGCATGAGCAAGAGGTTTCTTGCTGCTCTAATCGGCATGGCATGTAAATTTATGCGCCTAGAAGAGCGTGGCGTTTTGTCAGCACAAGTACAGTGACACGCCCATATGAATTGCTAGCAACACCCCTTTTTGTGCATAAAAACCTCCATTGTACGCACATGTAATTGCGCGCGCCCCCACGCGCGCGAAACTTTTCATTTTTTGGCTGCCTATATCAGGGCCGGCGGAAGCATAATTTTATTGGTCCGCCGTCTGCGCATGCGTAGCGATAACTGCAAAGTATTGCAATGTAACAAAGAAGGCATCATACATAAATGTAGATCTGTGTATGCACGTATAGTAGACAGAGGACATGCAAGTACATGTAATATAAAGTATAAAACTTAGCTCTCCAAAATGTCTCCACTGACACCCGGGATGTACACGGCTGAGAATTTTCTGCGCCTGACAGTCTGATTCAAAGACGGAGCTGCAAACATAGATCTACACATAAAAATGACGCAAACTGTCTAGGTTATTATAATAAAACTGCATGCAAAAACGTACGTTCCAAAACAGAGAGCGACGCTCGTTGAAGGGAGGCGCTGATAGCCCAGACACTAGGCAGCAAATATGGCGCCGCAATCGGCAAAGGAGAGAGAGAGAGAAAGTCGAAATAGCAGGAAACGTACGCGTAGACAGGTGCCGCGATCGGCGAAGGAGAGAGAGAAGTCGATGTAACAGGAAAAGTAGATAGTTAGTAGGTGCTCAAATCGGCAAAGGAACGCAGTTTAGTAGTCGATCTATAGCAAAAAGTAGCAGCGCCGGGTAGAACGCAACAACACCGCACAAAAGCTGCAAGGAACGCAAGCATTCTTATACACAGTCTTACGAGATGAACACACCCCAAAAATTCAATAATAGACAAGTCGTTGCCCTGGTTATGTTATCGTCAAAGAAGTACCACGATTACTAGTGTTAAATCTGAGGTAGACCATATGGGTAGACATAGAGAGTGTACTGTGACTCTCAGATAAGAGATGTAGAGAGGAGAGTTAGATCTACGTATGTTACACATGTTAGATCTACTCATTGCTGCATGGATGCTTCCTTTGTTCTACACCTCCATCCCTACAATTTTAAAAGAAAAATGTTTTACACTTCAGTGTTTCACTGTTCTGCTATAAACCTATATATATATGGTTTGTGTTCCCACGAGCCCCACCCCTTCTACTCCTGCGCGCGCGCTTGAGCCCCACCTTTATATGAAACGTGGAATGCACGTGCACAAATAGAAAATGGCTTCCAACAGTTGAACAAATAAGGAAGTTCTCGATTTACACTTGCGAGTGAAGTTACGAAGATTCTCTTGGTCAAAGATCACACACAAGACTGAAAGGAGTCGTTTCATGTAAAAACCAAGGAGAATACTTGTGCCACTTTTGCGGTAGGCCAGTTCAATTGAAAAAGAAGATGAACAAAAGTGCGGTTTGGTCAATTTCCGTAAGTCATTGTAGCTGTGTATTTTACGTACTTCGAGGGTCTTTGCGGGTACAGAATCACTCGTAGAGTACGTGTATGTGTCTAAAAGGGTTTGTAACTGCCGCGTTTGGGAGTTCTGGGCCATTCTATAAGTAAACATGGGCGTGTCCTGTCTGCGACCACATAATTATTATTGTTACTTGACTTCCATTGCCGTCTTTGTCCATAGTAGAGACTTGCTGGGAGTCGTGGTCTTCGTGTCCTGTGGGTGTGTGCAGGTTGTGGATGGAAAAGAAAAGAATGGGGCAGGGTTATTGGTGTAGACAGTGAGGGAGGGGTGGGGATGGGAGGAGACACCTGCGTAGAGGCAGAGGGGGTGGAGGAAGACAAAGAGACATGAGGGGGCGAGGCTTGGTGAGGAGAGGGGGTGTTGGCAGGAGAGATGGAGTAGTGGAGGATGACAGGAGGGGTGGAGGGTGGGGATTGGTGGGTGGAGAGAGTGGAGGAAGGTGAAGAGACATGAGAGGGGGAGGCTTGGTGAGGAGAGGGGGTGTTGGTAGGAGAGATGGAGTGGAGGATGACAGGAGGGGTGGAGGGTGGGGATTGGTGGGTGGAGAGAATAGAGGAAGGCGAAGAGACATGAGAGGGGGAGGCTTGGTGAGGAGAGGGAGTGTTGGTAGGAGAGATGGAGTGGAGGATGACAGGAGGGGTGGAGGCTTGGGTTTGGTGGGTGGAGAGAATGGAGGAAGGCGAAGAGACATGAGAGGGGGAGGCTTGGTGAGGAGAGGGGGTGTTGGCAGGAGAGATGGAGTGGAGGATGACAGGAGGGGTGGAGGGTGGGGATTGGTGGGTGGAGAGAATGGATGATGATTGTGAGTGTACTGAGGGTGAGGGAGTGATGATTGGGGGTGGCAGTGGTGGTGCAGAGGGTGAGGAAGCTTGTGGGAGTGATGTGGGGGAGGGGGGAGTAGGGGGGGTTGAGAAAGAGGTAGGTAAGGGGGAGAAGAGTGAGAATGAGAAGGGGGAATGGGGTGATACTTGCGTGGTTGTGGTAGCTTCCGTCTCTTCTTCTTCTGCAGCCCTGGGTGGGTCTGCGTCTGTAGGGAGGGAGGAGAGCTGTTGGTGGAGGTCTGGTCCCGGGGGGGTGGGTTTTGTAGCCACCTTCTCCCGGGGGCCTTACTCCAGTTTCGCGAACTGAAGAAGAAAGAAGAAGATGATGAACAATCGGCGTTTTCACAATTTTCCGAAAATCACTGTAGCTGTATATTTTACCGAGTTTGAGACTATTATCGTGTATAGAAGCACTCGCAGAGCATGTTGTTTTGTCTGAAAAGGCCTATAACATCTGCGTTTGGGAGTTCTCAGCCGTTACTTTTGTATGGGGCTAATGGGCGTGTCTGCGCCATCCCTACATATAGAGTCTACCGACTCTATGATGATGTTTATTGCTAACATTAACAGAGTGAATATCACTAAGAATATAAAGTAAAGAATGAAATTATTATGTGATTATAATTTAAGTCATAAAATCACATGGCTAAAGTTATAGCAATTGGGTATGTAAAATTGTAATTATAAATTTTAACTCTACTCTTTATCATTATGAGTTTGATTGCTGTTCCTTTCTATAATATATATATACAAACAAAAACTAATGCAAACATAGTCTAATACTAACGTGCGCAATATATGTTTTTAATGTTAAATATAGTGTAGTGCTGGTCATGTGACCTATAGCCAATCAGATTCTTCCATTTGGTCACATGACTGCCGTTTTAAACAACTTAATTCACACTTTTCTGTGCATTAACTGGTTAATGCACACTTTTCGCTTTGTGGCTACGGGCGCGCGCGCGTCCAGCTGCTTTGCCCCTGGATACTCGGAGTGGGCTACCGCGCGAGTATCCGAGTATGTCTTAGCTGCTTCTCCTGATGTGTCGCTTGTGTGGGGAGCAAACCGAGACTGCACCATCCAGCTGGCCGCTCGCTCGCTCTCTCTGTCCCGACGCGTTTTCGAAAACTTTCCTCGAATCCGATTGGTTCTAGGTCACATGACAGCACTAAAATGTTTAGAAAACACTGCCCAAGTACATTATGCGGTTTCATTAGTGCACTCGGAGGATGCAATAACGCTCTCGATTACCTAATGCACTCGCCTACGGCTCGTGCATTACGTAACCTCGAGCGTTATTGCATTCTCCTCGCGCACTAAGTCTAAACCGCATAATGCACTGGGAAGTATTCTCTAAATATTACTTAATACTACATATAATTTTAATGTTACAATAAGTGATGCAAAGTATAATTTTAAATACTAGCACATATTAATTTTGAACCCAAATAATATATCATAAAGAAGTAGTATTTTAAAGTTTAATATTACCTTTCTATAAAACAGCTTAAAATAAATATAAACAGGTTTGTCTCAGATTCATTACTTTGACCCTTTCAGAAATGGTCAGAATTATTACATAGTGTTTTTGTTTAATAAAATAGTGCATATTATAGTTTGCATGTGTCTTATTATGCTATTGAACAGTCTATGGTATATGACTTTGACAATGACAATTAGATTAGAGAAGAGTAGGTGACAATGAAAATGAGGCAAAACTAAAACAACTGCTGAAGGGAATAACATAACCACATCTAGACATCAGCAGTTTTAATATTACAATGAATTAAAATATCACGTGTACACTTCCGTCCTTTTTTTTGTAGACTAGCTACCTTTTTATTTTGACTTGATCTGCCTGGAGGAAACAGGTATATAAATTTCAATCACTGTGTATAAGTATCTCTGAACTTACTTGGTTTTGGTTTAATGGAAAATTTCCCTGAGATAAAAAATAATACATTGATCACTGAAATTTTATCTGCACACAAATGCCTTGTATATTATGTCCTATATTAAATAGAAAGTTCATACCATTGATTTGGCTCTCCTTTTATGCATGTACATCAGGAAAATGATGATTAATAAGATATATATACTAGGCATATGATGACGATTAAAACTGTCAAAGCAATTATAACTGTAGAATCTGAAAATGTTTCTGATGCAGATGTCTGAAAGCAATTGTTCTCTGAGCTGTTGAATGACAAAGCAAAGTACTGCTCACTTCTGCCATAAGGGTTTGTAGCAATGCACATGACAGGAATCCTGCATTGTTCATTCAGGTCAGTCATTAAAAATGTATAGTTCAAGGTTGAGGTTGTTGTATATGTCTTTTCAACATATATTGTGGAATTCCAACTGGATTCAGGGAGAGGTTCCTCACTATTTGTTTGCATCCACTGAAACTCTGGCTGAAGTATGGCACTAACACTGCAGCTAATTAATACAGGCTTGTTTAGTTCTATGGTATAGAAGTAGTGTTTCAGATGTGGTTCAGGAGGAGCTACAAAAAATATTTAAAGGGAGTAAAAACATTTGTTGAAGGATGTAGGAATGACAGTGCCAAAGAGTAGAGAAATGAATAACAAAAAAGTGCAAAACCCTCGGCGCGTTTAATGAGCTAGAGTAAGCGATCAATTTCCGGACGGATCTAATTTCGGACGCTTATTTCAACGTTACTGAAGGGCTAGAGAGTGTGTAGATACCATCAATGGATAGAACTATACCACCAACTATTCTAGAAAAATAATCGTTTTTATCCGAGTTCTACAGCCGGAATGAAAAGGCGCTAAATTCACCGTCCGAAGACTGCAGTTTTCGGATGAAACTACCAATATTCGGACTTTTCGACCTGAGCACAGTATAGTTTGCGATAAAGAATTCAAACTGCACATAAAAGAAGTACCACTTCTTTTGTATCAAATAACCTATAGGTAGGATGGTTTCGATTTTGCTTCTTTACACACAAATGCCACGAACACAAAGACATCACGTCATCAATTTACGGACGCTTAGTTTGGTTTACATTGATTATCTCTTACAGTATAAAGCGGAGTAAAATTTTAACAATTTTCGAAGATACTACTATCTACTCCAATTGTAATTATATTGCGTTCTCACGATTGTCCCAGATATGGGTTTAATATTTATTTATATTATCAAAATCCAAAATATAAAAATGTAGCATATTTGGTGAAAACAGCACAGATAGTTAATACAGGCCTAGTAAGATCACTAGAAATTTTTAGACTGTAACTAGTCGTATGCTGTAGGTGTTACAGAAAAACATGTTCATACTGCGTCCGAAAATTGATGGCGTGACACTTCTCAGTTCGCGGCGTTTGCTTGTAAAAAGACTAGGTCGAAAAGATCCTAGCTATTGCTTAGTGGATAGACAATAGATAGTACTTTTTTTCATGAAGATATCAATTCTTTTTCGCCAACTATTCTGTGCCCAGGTCGAAAAGTCCGAATATTGGTAGTTTCATCCGAAAACTGCGGTCTTCGGACGGTGAATTTAGCGCCTTCTCCTTCCGGCTGTAGAACTCCGATTAAAGCGATTATTTTTCTAGAATAGTTGGTGGTCTAGGTCTATCCATTGATGGTATCTACACACTCTCTAGTCCTTCAGTAACGTTGAAATAAGCGTCCGAAATTAGATCCGTCCGAAAATTGATCGCTTACTCTATATAATATATATACATTGGAACCCCGCCTCCCGTCTAATGAAAGTATATGGCGAAGAACTGGCCAGCCACAGAGAAGTCTTGAGAAGCACGCTGTATTTATATTTCAGGTAGCGTTTAATACCATGTCAGGCTTTAGAACAACAATCGCCTTTCTCAAACGCATATTACTTCACATCACTCTCATAAAAATGCACGTAGCCCTTTTCCGCTAGCCTCGCGGAGCCACGCCTTTTCGCGGGGGGAGGAGAAGGCCTGGTGAATTGCCTATACGCCACTTGTTCTGGTTGCAGGAATTCCTGCAAACCAATCAGATTGCAGGATTTAGCCACGTCACCTATACGCCGCCTACGCTTTTTGTTGTCTCTGACCTCTATGTGTGCAACAGATCCAAGATGCAGTCAGTGCAGCCAGGGATCAACTGTACTGTACGGACCCAATGACTACGGAACCTCTCCGAAGGTAAGGCTAGAAGCTAGTGGCTAGGGCTAAGCCTAGGGGCTAGGGCTAAAGCTAGGGACTAGGGCTGCGGCGAGGGGCTACGGCTAGGGCTAAGGCTAGAGGCTAGAGCTAAGGCTAGGGGCTAGGGCTAAGGCTAGAGGCTAGGGCTAAGGCTAGGGGCTAGGGCTGAGGCTAGGACTAGATATATACGGCACCGTGGGGCGCGGAACATCATTTCTGCCCTAGCCCTAGCTTCTAGCCTTACCTAATACCTTCGGAGAGCTGCCGAAGTCATTTTACGCGTTGGGTCCGTACAGTACATGCAGTTGGAGCAATACAAACCGACTCCTACCCGTACACACGTGTGCACACAAACACTAGTCTACTCCCCCGCATGTTCGTGGGTATTACGCAATGTTATGATATTGAGGTTAATTTTGACATTCCTATGGAACAAGTGGCGTATAGGCAATTCACCAGGTCTTCTCCTCCTCCCCCCCACCACCCCCCCCCCCCACCCCCCCCCCCCCGAGAAGGCGTGGCTCCGCGAGGCTACTTTTCCACATGCTCACTGACGTAACATGAAAGCGAAAAACTGGCCCAGCTACAGATCAGGAGGCTTGAGAAGCGCGCTATATTTACGTTAGCTCACATTTTCAGGTACCCCGCTATGCTTCTCAAACACGTAGCCCTTTGCGCATGCTCAATGACGTAAACAAAATGGCCGACTTTAGGTACGGGAAATAGCCGTAACTTTCATTTATTTTAAAAACGGCTTTTTAAAAATCTTTCCCATAGGGCGCTGATTCATATGGTGTCCCTTTTTGGGGGGGTTATTGGGCGGAATGGCAGAACTCGCCGAACTGACACACACACACACACACACACACACACACACACACACACACACACACACACACACACACACACACACACACACACACACACACACACACACACACACACACACACACACACACACACACACACACACACACACACACACACGCACACAAACCAAGTACAGTAACCCTCCGGCGCATGCGGCGAGGGATAACAAGTGCAGTATATACGTATATGCAGCAACCCAGGGGATGAGGGCACTATATTTATACAGCAAGACAGAGGATGAAGGCAGTATAATATATGCAGCATGACGGGATGATGACATGCAACAATAATAACATGTGAAACCCCTCCCTACATTTTATTATAATGGGGTTATATACTCATGTTATTATTGTTGCATGCTGTCATCTCCTGTTTTGCTGCATATAATACTGCCTTCATCCTCCGTCTTGCTGCATATAAATATACTACACTCATCCCCTGTGTTGCTGCATATATACTGCACTTGTTTCTCTACTTTTTGGCAATAGGCTATAGTTTTCAAGCCTTATTCACATATCAGAGAATCGGTAGATTCTCTATGTAGGGATGGCACCGACACGCCCATTAGCCAAAAGTAACGGCTCAGAACTCCCAAACATGGATGTTTTAAGCTTTTTCAGACAAACAGCCCGCTCTGTGAGTGCTTCTATACACTATAATACCATAAAATATACAGCTACAGTGATTTCCAGCAAATTGTAAAATGCTGTTAGTGTTGCATGCTATCGTCCCCTGCCTTTGCCTGCATGCTGCACCTTGTTTTTATGCTTTGTGGCACTTCAATTCCAACATTTTTTCTGTACTTGTGCAATTAGGAGAGAAGTAGCATGGAGTATATAAGCAGTGTGGTGAGAGTTTAGGCCCACTTTCTATACAGTGGCACATGAACATACATGCGTGCTATATATAGGCACAAGCTGGTAGAGCCAAGCATTTATAGAAGTTTTTCCACATCAGCATAGCTATAGGCACAGAAAATATATAGAATTATAACATTATCATGTAAGACACCATGCTCACAATTCCTCATGGAAGCACTGAAACTGGCAAGAGATCAAAAAGTCAATGTTATTTGCTTGTTACCTAGCTGTATATACAGATGGTATGGGGAATATTGATATTTTAGCATAACTGTGACAGGTATGTATTGAAACTCTAATATATACTGTGAATAACAACTATGCATACACAAACAGAGGAAAGAATGATACATATAGCAATTATCAGATGATAGAACCTAATTCCAAGCTGAACAAAGGATCTAGTTGCTAACTGGCTATACAAAGTAAGAAGCAATTAGTAAGTGTAACCACACCCCTTTCTGTGGGACAGGGGAAGGTAAAAAAGAAATGGTGTCCACGGAAGTGGTAGTTTCAGATTTTGTTTATAAAGAAATCTCGATCATGCAGGAACCAAAAAGCTGTGTTTTTGCGTTGGAATGAAGCTGATTGCTCAGGGCAGTTAAGCCGGAACTCCTCTTATCAAAACAAGATCACGTTATCTGGCGAGACATTGTGACGGGAGCGCGCCTATGTCTATACGCGTATGCGCGTACACGCACCTAGAAATTTCATTGGTCTAAAAAAATTAATATTCATAAGCCCGTTCGTGCGGCTGTGCTTAACGTAGGTATAAGGACGGCTCAACTTCTACGACGAATGCGGCTACGAAAGCATTCAAAGACGACGCTGACAATGTACATGACGAAGCCTGGATGTAGCTGCATGCGTATTCTGCCTGGAAAATTGGCACCAATGGCGAGGTTGTGAAGTTACAGCGGCAAGTTTACCGTCTTTCAGTTCTTAGATTGGGTAGTGATAAGCGAAGTTTTAGCAGCCTACTGTCTTCCTTTACCCATGGGGACCGTTTTTCCAGGCAGATTCATAAGGCGAGGATGTGGCTGAATCTGGTAATACCTATTGTGCCAGTATTTACGGATGATTTCGTTGCCGCATGAAACGAAGTAGGGCTTTCTGAAGGTGTTGACTTTAGCGGTGGTGTTTACATGTTATCAATGGTTTTCATGACCACAAAATTGAATTATACATTGTACCTGTGCTAATAATAATTATATCAAAATATACAAGGCGTAAGTTCATCCTATGCTGAGCAAACGGCGCTCAAAAACGACTAATTTCAGCCCATTATCAGAATTGATTTTACGTGGTTCCGGCTTAACCGCCCTGAGTACTTCTACCAAGTCTGTCTATGTGAAGATTTTTGGCTTGACACTACAGCAGTGTATTATACATATCAGTTTTAGAACCTCTCATAGAGCAGGCTATGTGTTTAGGCCTACAACTGCATCATTCGGGAGTTGTATGCTAAGGCTGTTATATAGGCTCCTTTAATTAAGTTAAATAGAGAGTCAGCTACACTCCCTGATAGTTATAATCTGTTATAAAACATAATATGATAGTCTACTTTTACCACAAGTAGCTTTTACCTTTGAATGTAACTTGAATATCAAGGAAAGTTTGACTGACGGAATTGTACACATAGCAGCGATATGTTCCTTCATCTGACAACTGAACATTTGAAATTTCAAGACCATTTTTAACAATTTTAAACCTTGGATCATAGGTGGATGTTATTTCTAATATGTCCTCTTCTCCTGCTTTATTGTTTACACGTAGCCAATGGATGTCAGCCAAGGGGCTGCCCCTGTCCACTTCACATTTGATTAAAGCTGTTCTTCTTTTATGAATATCCTGTATTGGCATTTGATTGATAATTTGAGGGGGAGCTGGAGAGATAGAAAGCAATGACAAGTTACATGTATGTATATATAGAGGAGAATGCTTACAATTTTAACATCTTTACGAATACTACATTCATAGAACCTAGGCTTCGAACAGTATAGCTAGTATGTATACTCCAACCACTCCCTTATAGATGTTTCTGTAAAAGCAACCCCCAAAACGTAATAACCTGCTATAATGACACAGAAAACAGCTAAATCCTGATTTCCTTTTCTTCTCAAACTATGCTAAATTCTGGAATAAAAGAGTTTATTCTTTTTGAAAGTATACTACCCCCAGAACACCTATGAATATATATATGATCCTTCTTATCATGAGACATTGTTCACCCATGACTATTCTCCATAAAATTTTAAAGCTCATAAACCAAGATGAGGTAGAGAGGAAAAATGAATATCATGCAGGTATCAATGGACGTAATACAACTGGTGCAACTGCATGAGAAGACCATAAACATGACCTGCAATGTGGAGGAAGTGGGCCAGATTGAAAAGATGTCTATATCTCTACAATTCTCTGCATACACACAGCACATGTAGCATATAATAATTATACCTAAAACAGTTAGATTCCCTTCAGCAAATTCAGTGTGATTTCTTTCCCTGAAACAACGATAAATCCCAGCATCATTACGGACAACATTATTGATGGAAAGTCTGCTCCCATGTGCTGAGATTTTTTCATTTTCACTCTCATCCAGGGAACCAGGACTATAGATATTTTGCTGAGGGTCCTCCCAGGCTATGTCAGTGGCAAAGGAGTTGATTTTTTCATGGCAAAAGAAATGGGCATGAGAATGACCTTCAGGCTTAATCAAGAGTGGCGGAAAGACTGAAAGAGGATGTACAACTGCAATTCAAGAAAGAAAAAGAACATATTATACTTAAGGTCATGATTTATATTTGATTTAGATTTAGAAATAATTGCAAGTGGGAATAGAGCTATAAATTTTGCATGTCTATTGCCAAATACCAAATACCTTTTATGTGTACGGCTTCATCATTCTGTGCATGTGTATGATTTCTAGCTACAACTAAGTGGATTTGTTTCTGTCGCCCACAATGCTTTGCATTCATCTAGCAATATATATTAATATACTGTTGCTTACTAAGGGCTAGCCCAAGTAGACAAATGGTTTGAAAGAGTTTCGTCTGCATTGCAAGACCTATAAAAAAGATAACCAATAAATGCACTGTCGGAAACATATGTTAATGAATTGCTTAGATTATATCTGAATAAAAGAAGTATCACTCTTAGCTAGTCTTGTGGTACTGGGGTATAAAAAGTTTCTATTAGAAACAATGTACTGCTTGTACATGTACTGTCAGAGAGTCTGTATATACAGTGGAACCTCCCATAACGGACCCTCCGAGAAGCGGACACCCACGCTACAACGGACACTTGCCGTGTTACGGATTGAAAATACCATAGCTGTAATACATTAGCAACCTCCTAGAAGCGGACGCTTCCCGATTCCGGACAGCGGACAAAATCTTTGCGCCGAACGGCGCTCCACCATGCATTTTTGCCTCTAAATAGCGAACACCCGGAAGCCACTCCCCTAAAATTGCAAAGTTGCGCTTGCGCAGTACGGCGCTATGTACGAGCGCAACGTCATGTGTATAGAGCGAAACCTCACACGCGTTACAAGGAAGTAGTACTTGCTTTAGAAAATGTACGTGTACAAGTTTCTTGCATACAAAGGACATGGAAAAAGTGTGTATTCATGGACAGACAATTGATAGGATTGCCAATATTACACATCAATAAGCAAGACAGACAATTTTACTTGACTATTTTACACACTAACTCATGCACAAACTTCACTACATTATTTATATTCCACCCCAAGTTATAAAATTAAAATATTTCATGAACCTCCGAGATAAGGACAATCTCCGAAGAAAGGACAAAAGTGCCGTTCCCAAAGTGTCCTTTCTTCGGAGGTTCCACTGTACATTCTTTGTCAGGATGGTGCATGATGTGTCTATTAGTTAATAAATGAATTGGCTGTAAACTCTCCAATGCTACATATATAAACCATTTAAAAGATTCTTGATGCAAATAAAATTGTTTTACTATGCATAACCCTCCTTCAAATCTTAATTATCCCTTTAGCTAATAGCTTACAAAAGTTGGCAATTTTGCGCACTTTTGGAAATAGCGTAAAAATACATGTTATATTGAACTGATTTGCATATTCATTGCTGGCATGTCGGCATTATCTGATAAAAACCTCCCACGCACTCTCAGAAGGGCACTTGGAAGTGGTCGGAGCTTTGAAGTAGCTTTCATCTATACCTTCAGTACTTAAAAAAAGAAAAAAAGCCTAACAGCAGTGTGATAAACTGTTGAAGGCACTAAGCAAGGCTAGAGGGCCAGGCGGTGGGCGACCCGGCCGAATGAATCTGTCAGGATCCGGGGAAAAGCGGAGATTTTAAAATGGAGGGGTGTGGTCAAAAAGACGCTATGGGTTGCCAGTAGCGACGGCGGGTGACGCGGACGTGAGTGGGATCTCTGTGTCACCTTTGCACTCGTTCTGTCTCAGAACTCAAGCGAAAGGGTCATGGTGTTATATATTACAATCATCTCTGTCTTATTACGCCCGCTAGTTGTGGTGGATCTGGCTTCCTCACTACATATCTTTGTAGTAGAGTAAGCGATCAATTTTCGGACGGATCTAATTTCGGACGTTTAATTCAACGTTACTGAAGGGCTAGAGAGTGTATAGATACCATCAATGGATAGAACTATACCACCAACTATTCTAGAAAAATAATCGTTTTTATCCGAGTTCTACAGCCGGAATGAAAAGGCGCTAAATTCACCGTCCGAAGACCGAAGTTTTCGGATGAAACTACCAATATTCGGACTTTTCGACCTGAGCTCAGTATAGTTTGCGATAAAGAATTCAAACTGCACATAAAAATAAGTACCACTTCTTTTGTATCAAACAATCTATAGGTAGGATGGTTTCGATTTTGCTTCTTCACACACAAATGCCACGAACACAAAGACACACGTCATCAATTTACGGACGCTTAGTTTGGTTTACATTGATTATCCCTTACAGTATAAAGCGGAATAAAATTTTAACAATTTTCGAAGATACTACTATCTACTCCAATTGTAATTATATTGCTTTCTCATGATTGTCCGAGATATGGGTTTAATTTATATTATCAAAATCCAAAATATGAAAATGTAGCAAATTTGATGAAAACAGCACAGATAGTTAGTACAGGCCTAGTAAGATCCCTAGAAATTTTTAGATTGTAACTAGTCGTATGCTGTAGGTGTTACAGAAAAATATCTTCATACTGCGTCCGAAAATTGAGGGCGTGACACTTCTTAGTTCGCGGCGTTTGCTTGTAAAGAGACTATGTCGAAAAGATCCTAGCTATTACTTGGTGAATAGGCAAGAGATAGTACTTTTTTTCACGAAGACCTCAATTCTTTTTCGCCAACTATTCTGTGCCCAGGTCGAAAAGTCCGAATATTGGTAGTTTCATCCGAAAACTTCGGTCTTCGGACGGTGAATTTAGCGCCTTCTCCTTCCGGCTGTAGAACTCCGATAAAAGCGATTATTTTTCTAGAATAGTTGGTGGTATAGGTCTATCCATTGATGGTATCTACACACTATCTAGCCCTTTAGTAACGTTGAAATAAGCGTCCGAAATTAGATCCGAAAATTGATCGCTTACTCTAGTAGAAGTAAGTGTGTATGTCAGAGAATGTGGTTAAGATCTGTCGTTGTTTGCCATCTGAAACGAATGCGTGCACAGTATGAGAAGAAGCGTGGTTTATATACTTTGTGGGTGGAGGGTTGTCAGCCCTATGGCTTCTCTTACAGATATGGATTCACATACTGGGGACTGCTCACAGCCATCTAGAGAATGTGAAGCAGTTGATAGTGAGAAAGATCTAGGGTTCTGAACTGAGGAAAGAGTCATATGAAGATCTTTCACTATTAACTGCTTCACATTCTCTAGATCAGCTGTGAGCAGTTATGATTGTACGCTAGAGTCTGTTATGATACGCTAGTGGGAGACGTGATTCCTGAAGGTCGATTTTTCACGTTGTCTACTCTATCATTGTGGCATTAACTGCACAGTACCATACTACATAAACCATAGTACGTCTGATAGCATCACTTAAGGAGCAGTGGTGGTATACCTGCGCTGGGTAAATAACATTATATATTCTCTCTGGTTAGCCTCGGCTCCCAGGCCTTCCCCGTTGTGCGTGAACCGCGCAATTAAAATGCGTACAAAAATTACGCGCGCGTATCGGGAAGGCCTGGCTACTCTCTAGCCTCGCGGAGCCACGCCTTCTCGGGGGGGAGGAGAAAGCCTGGTGAATTGTCTATACGCCACTTGTTCTCGTTGCAGGAATTCTTGCAAACCAATCAGATTGCAGGACTTAGCAACGTCACGTATGCGCCGCCTAATAAGTCAAAATATCATTTGCCCTGGGTTACAGGAACAGGAAATAAAAAGTGAAAGATAAGGTTAGGGATATACATGCCAAATAGATTAAAACTGCTATGTAAAAATTTGCCATAAATAAATAAAGAGTCCGAACAGTGGACACAGGCATCCATGATATCTTCGATGGAGGCAGTGAGTTCTGAGTGATGGGAGAGGAAATGGGAGCAGGGCGACTCTGAATCCAGAGAGATGTTGCAGTTGGGAACAGGGCACATGTTGTTTGAGAGAATGTGGAGGGAGAGAAGTTTCAAAACTTGGATGCAAGTAGTACCAAAAACTCCTCGCTCTAGAGCCAGGTCCCAAAGCTTTGGCCAGCTAACTTCTTGGCTGGAGGCAATTTTATGCACAAAAAACTGAGAGGGGTGAGCGGCAGCATCATCTAGTAGTAGAGTGAAGTCAAGCAGAAGAATGTCCTTTTTTATCGAGGAGAAAGGCACACTGTTGGGAGATGTTAATACAGATGTGGTAAAGTTTGAGTCGAGTGTAGATTCGAGGAATCTGCATTGTCGGACTAATAGTAGAGACTCAACATCCGAGACAGCGAGGGAACGGAAAGATCGAGCACTGAGAGAGAGATCACCTGTGATAGCCTTTAGCAGAAACTTAAGCTTGATGATAGGAATGCGGGCTCTCATAGATGGCCAATGGAGTGCCATGCGTGCTATGTTATTGAAGGTGTTTCTGTGAAGACGGAGGATTCGTTTGGCCACCAGCTCTGCTTGAAAAGCTCTGCTTGAAAAGACTCAAGCTTGGCCAGCAGACTGTGGTTGAGAATCCACGACTCAGCTCCATACAAAAGGCATGGTAGAACGCAGTGTTCAATTATATTCTTTGAGGAGAGAGGATTGAGCTTGCTGTGAAAAATTCCACTGCCTCTGGCAAAGAAGGCTCTCCTAGCTTTTTCTATGTTGTCTCCTAGCTTTTTCTATGTTGTTGTTCACCCACTTCTCGCAAGAGAGGCTAGGTGACCACCACGCTCCAAGACATCTGGCAGAGTTTGTTAGTGGGATTTGCAGTGGGCCGGCCTCAATGTGTGACATGTTCGCTGGAGTGGAGGGAGAGACTACAGCTTCACATTTTTCGATGTTTAGCGTGAGACCTTGTGATGAGGCAAAGTCTTTGACTAGGTTGATCTGGCATTGGCAATCGGAGAGGTTTGTAGAGAGTGTACGGATATCATCAGCGTGAGAGAAGGCGCCTAGATAGAGACCACAGACACTAGGGCCACTTGATCTTCTTCTGAACTCGAGGAGTAGAGGATCAATGACAAGCAGGAAGAGAAGAGGGGATAGTACTGAGCCCTGCCGAACACCCCGGCTGACAGTAAAGGAGGAGGAGGTTGCCTTGCCCACGCGTACATATGAGTGCACATCTGAATACCAGTCTTTGATGAGACGCCAGGTTTTTCCTGATATGCCAGAGTTTTTTAGGTGACTGAGAAGAACAGGGTATTCCACAGTGTCAAAAGCAGAGGCAAGATCATAAAAGCAGGAGTACACAGAGTCACCATCTTGAATGAATTTTGAAATAGTCTCTTGACAGGTAAAGGTGGCATCTGCACAGGACACTCCACGCTGGTATGCCGTCTGAGTTAGCTGTGGAATATTGCGATCACTTAGGATGGGGAGCATACGATCTTGGAGCAGTATCTCTAGGGTTTTTGCCAAGATGGAAGTGAGGGTGATGCCTCTGTAACTAGTTGGTATAAGAGGATTCTTTCCCTTCCCCTTATAGATTGGTATGAGAATGCCTTTCTTGAAGAGAGACGAAATGGCCTCAAGATTAGCTATGGCATTAAAGATATTGCTGAGCCACTTACTGATCTTGGGACCTGCATGAAGTAGATGGTGAGGAGAGAGCAGGTCAGGACCAGCAGAGCTACTTCGTTTGAGACGCTTGATAGCAGCACAGACCTCTTCAGGATCGAACGGCGAGAGCTCATCATCACTGTAAGTTTTGAGCTCCATCTTATGAACAGAATCTGAAAACTCTTGAATATTGGGATTTGAAGAGCACCGAGATCTGCTTAGGCCAGAGAAGTGGTCAACCCAGTGAGGGAGAACAACAGAAGGGTCAGATGAGAGGGAGCCATTTACCAGTAAGCTAGCACCTCCTTTTTTCTGGGTTTTAGTTAGGAAACGTGTTGGATGGTTTTGACGAAAGGACTGATCACGCTTCTGCATCTTTTTGCGTTCAATCTGAGCTCGATATTTTGATAGATGACGCTGAACATTCTTCTTGCTTGTTTTCCTAGCCTCAAACAGAGGGCCAGATGTGGGGCGGCCAGCAGCTTTCCACTGATGGTAAGCTTGGCGACTGTGCCAACATAGAGTGGAGAGGTGGCGATTATATACACGATTTGGGTTGTATTTTGAAGGGTGACGTTGAGGGGGAATGGTAGAAAGAGAAGCATCTAACAGAAGTTGGGAAACGTAAGAGATATCAGCCTTGATCTCTTCAATAGAAGAGTAGTCTTTGGATAGGAGGGGAGCAACTACATTGTCAGTCAGAGAGGCATAGTTGGAAATGCAGCCTTCCCTGATGGCCGAAGTCCAGTCGAGAAGGACATTTTCTGAACTGGGAGAGACAGTAGTAAGCAGACTCAGGTTCAATTTAGAGGTGATGGGGAGATGGTCTGAGGTGTTGAGCGGGTGTTCTTCCTCTACTTTGCAAGAGACCATGACTGTCAATGTGATGAAGTTTCCAATAATGTAGTCCAGGGTTGTTGAATTTGAGCCCGAGGAGAAGGTGTGAACGGGACCCGTCGCAAGTTGTGAGAGGGAGGGAACATAGAGTGAGTGGCTGTCCAGTATGTTCTTGCACTGCATACCTCTGTGGTTTGGTTCGGCTAAAGATCTTGGGCCACCGGCATGCCCAAGGTGGCAATTGAGGTCACCAACTACCAACAGTGGAGAAGAACATGATGTGTTGGAAATAGCTTGGTCAATGATGGCGATACATTCATTATAAACATGGGAGGGTTGATCAGAGCTAGGCATGTACACACCAAGAATAGTTAGTGAGCATGTACCTTCAATGGGGACTTGGATACCACAAATTCGGTCAGATTTGAGATTGGAAATGACAGCAGCAGGGATAGACTTCTTCCAAAGAATGGCACAACCCCCATAGCCGCGGGTGAGTGTAGATGTGGGGGAGAGATGGCTGTCAGATACTGCAGTGTAGGAGTAATTAGGATCAATGGAATCTAACTCACTCATTTCAAAAGGGCAAAGCCAGTGTTCTTGCAGCACCAATATATCAACACCCATTGAAATTATATGTTGGATGTATGGGATACTATTGTGGAGTCCTCTGCAGTTCCAGGTGGCAATTTGAATGGAATCAGATGGCAGCTGAGAGGGGAGAGACATAGAATTGATGGTGGTTGGTCGATTGGCACGATTTTTCCAGATATACACGAAGTGGGATGTCGAGTCAGAAGAGAGCATGGCTTTGTAGAGACAGGATTTGGGAATTTTAACTTTAATCGACTTTGGACTGATACGAGTCACTTGTAGAGAGGCGCAGCCTAATAGATTGCTGACAGTGACAGGATCAGAGACAGGTGTGCTCGGCCCAGGGAAGTATACCTTGATGTGACAGGTGTCGATGGTGGCTGATGCCTGATTTTGGCGGTTAAGACGAGTAATTTCTCTCTTAAGGTCTACGCTTTTAACCCTCTGCGCATGCGCAGAAGGGTTACTACAACAATGATTTGAGGCATACTCATGTAAGTGCAAGAAGTTAAAAATTAAAAAAAAGGATAAAAATAAAATCTGAAAGGTACTCTATGGGTCAGGTGTAATGCGGGACTCTGTGACGACAAGGTCTACTGATGTTGGAGTGTGGACAGCATGACCTTGGGAGGATCTTGCTCCACGTAGAGCTTGGATGGCTGAGCGAATGAGGGACAAGGTCAAACGACATCGTAGCCACCAGAGTGTTGTGCTGTAAGGCTGATCCCACTTGTTAGCCAGCATAGAGGCTAGACGTTTGTAGAAGCAGGTTGCTTCTCTCCCTATTCCTCCTGTAGCTGAGGAAACGAGTGGAGTGAAGGATGAGTGCTCTACTTCTCGTACTCTTTGATCATATGCTCGTTTCTTCTCCCTCTTGTGCTTTCTGTAGCAGGCAGAAGGTGTCTGTTTTTTGTTGGAGAGGGCATATGGGTTGAAGACTCGTACATCAAAGTAAGTCTTTTCGAATCTCCCACCCCACACTCCATTTGCGGAGACATCGAGCCTCGCCCCATCCTGCAAGTTGGTCGTGGCTCCAGAGAGTTGGTTGGGTGTTGTTGGCTGCAGGTGTGGTTCGATGCACACCTCACTGCATACTTCTGTGAGAAGATTGGCTGTGAGATCGCGAATCTCATTGTGTCTGATAAAGGGAAAACCTCCTTTGGCACATGAGAGTGCATGATCGATAGTAAAGTTGTTACCGCATTCACATTTGGATGGTAGGAGTGAAGGAGACCATCCATATCTCAGGGCCATGGCATCATGGAAGGCAGCCCTATGCAGCCCAAAGCCGTGTTCCTTGAGAGGGAGTGCTGTGAGCCAGGTGGATACTCCTTTCTCCTTGGCTAGATCAACTGCTTTCTGTAGTTGAAGTGGCAGTTTGCTGTGGAAGTCAGCTGCTTCTTTAGAGTTATTTTCATCATTCTGCCTTCTAATTGAAGCCTTGCTCTGCAGCTGATGATCAATGATGTCATACCAATACTCTTGGTTCTGTTCAAGGATATTGGCCACAAGGGAGGAAGTAGCTTGTAAGGAAGATTGCAGTTCTCTCTCTGCATTTTTTGAGGGGATTCTTATGCCCAACCCTCCATGCCGTGTTGGAAGGTTAAAGAGGGCACACTCCAGGTCGTTAGGGGTGGGTCTGCCTGTGAGTGCAGGTAGTAGCTTCGTTCTCAGAGCAATGTCCAAGGGGCTCAGTAGGTGACTAATAGTAGGAGTTACCCTGCTTAGGTAGGACCACTTGCTTGAAAGACCATGAGTCAGGGCTGAGTATGCAGCATGGGGTTGAGATATTGCAATCTCACTGAGGATAGTGATACTGGCTGTCCATTCGCCAACTTTGTAACTGATATGATCCTCAATGAACTCCGGGGAACCCAAGGGTGCTCCGAGGTATGGCCTGCCATGCGAGGTGATGTTAATCGCTGAGCTAGTAAAGATCTTTGCAGCATTGTGAATATGCTGGTCTTTGGTTACCAACCAGGTCTTATAGAGGGATTAGCAAAATACCCAAAACGGGGGCCTTCTGTCGTCAATCTGTCCCACCAGCTGCGTAGATGTTCTAGGGAGCCAAAGGCTGCAGAGTCATCAGCGTACCACACCTGCTTGCAGGGGCCATTCAGCTTTTGAATGAGAGGGATTGTTGCAAGCCCATACATGGCCATAGCCAGCGGGTTGCCTTGTGTTGTTCCTTCCTGTGAAAGGATAACATCATTGTCTACAAAGAGCTCTGTAGGCAACTTGTAGGTGTTGACTAGGATGGTGGCGATCGGGGGACAGAGGCGTCTGATGTTTTGCAGGGCGGTTTGGTGGTTGAGGGAGTTGAATGCATTCGTGGCATCAACGAGTAAGGCGGCTTCACATTTCTCGGAGTTGAATGCTTGACGTGCTGCATGAACCGCAGCCTCAGTACCACAAATCTGACCACCACACATTTGCTGGCAGCCTGTTGCATCCTGGATATCTGGTTGCGATGGAAAGTACAGCTTTGGCAATGATGCGGCGCGCTGTGTCCCCAATGCTGATTGGGCGAAGACCCAGGTGTTTGTTGAGTGCGATGAGACGACATGCCAGGAGTGGAGCGATAGATGAGGGATGCACATATGAGGTACAACCCCTGACAGTAACTGATGCAAGTGCCGCGCATCGACGCGCCCTTGTAACTTGTGCAGAGACGCCTCCATGCATGGGAGTCCAGGCCCGAGGGACCAGCGGCGCCATTCACTCTCAAGGCGGCTGTGTGGATGGCACTGGCATCTAGGGATTCGAAAATCACAGGGTGAGGATCCTGACGTTCTTCTGGAACTATGCATGAGTTATACACTGGTTGACCTACAGGGTGCTTGTGTACCAATGAGTCTCTGACAGTGGGAGAGAATGGGTCATCTGAGTTGACAAGTTCATCGAGATGGAGAGTGCCCCCCTTTTGCTCTCTGGACAGAAGGTTGAGGGCGGCCTTACATTTCCCCATAAACATTAGGTTGGAGAAGGAGCGAGCTAGGTTGAAGTTACCCTTAGTTGCCCCGTTTTTCGGCAGTCTCTGCTGTATGGCTCTGCCTTCCGTCACCAGTTCATCCAGATATCCACTAGCCCACAACCCCAACCTTCTCTCGAGAAGAGCGATGTGTTGTTTCGTCTTGAATGTCCTGCTTGGCTTTGTAAGAGCAGTATTGGAAGCACTACAGCAGCCATTAATGCAATTGAGTCCAGGGCTGAGGCGGATCCGTAAGCCGAGTACGGCCTTGATAACTCCCTCTGTGAGGGAGCGCGAATTATCGCGAGTAGTAGCGACGGGTGATTAGAGGAGTTCAAATATAATACTTCTTCGTACGGGCGATGAAAATAGACAGAACCGACTATACAGAGATCAGTAGCTAGCTTTTTATACCCTCGAGAAAGGAGTACTGATGTGACCATACATGGTAGAAATCTAGTAAGGGTGAAACAGTTCCGGGCATTGCAAAAGGGCCCTTTAGGTGACGGTACAACAAACGGAAAGATAACAGTGATAATGAAGAGATGATGCAAAGGGTGATAGTATGTAGAGGATATAACACCAGCCTACTCACTCTAGCCTAGCTGCTACATGTACAATTATGGTAAAACTGGGAATATAGTGAAGGACCTAGCTAACATTACCTAATGTCCGCTAGCAATTAGTACCTATCTAATGTCCGTTAACAATTAGTACCTAGCTGATTAGCAGTCTTAGTGTAGTCGGTCCTTCACACTCCTCCCCCCTTCTCCTGCGACGAAGTCGTATTGTCGGGGCCGGAGCATGCTCGTGAGAGGGCGTCAGCGTTACCGTTAATCTTGCCAGCTCTATATCGGACGATATAATCGTAGGGTTGGAGTGCTAAACTCCAACGCGTCAGTCTTGCATTGCCCTCCTTTAGGCGATCGAGCCATTCCAATGAGCGATGGTCCGTTTGTCGAACGGCCTCCCAAGTAGGTATACTCGAAACGCATGAGTTGCAAGCTTTATGGCGAGGCACTCCTTCTCGACTGTGGAGTAGCGTTCTTCTCTTGGTAATAGCTTGCGACTATAGAACGCCACTGGATGTTCGGTTCCGTCATCGTCGCATTGGCTCAGGACAGCGCCGATTCCCCGATCGGATGCATCGGTCTGGAGGATAAATCTTCGGCGAAAGTCGGGGCTTCGCAGAACGGCTGACAAACATAGTGCCTTCTTTAGCTCACTGAATGCTGAATTACAGGCCGTGGTCCAGAGTACGTTGTTGGGTGCATTCTTCCTAGTTAGGTCCGTTAGCGCCGTGGCTCTCTCCGCATAGTTCTTGATAAATTTACGGTAGTACCCTGTCAGGCCAAGGAATGCTCTGACCTGCTTCTTTGTTTTGGGGATAGGAAAGTCTTCTAATGCTTTGACTTTTGACTGTTCAGGTCGTACCTTTCCATTCCCTACTACGTGTCCGAGATATGTGCACTGAGACATCGCAATCTGGCATTTCTTGGGTTTCACCGTGAGGCCGGCTTGTCCCAATCGTCGCAGTATCTCGCGTAGATGTCGCACATGGTCGTCCCAGCTTGTGCTATGTATCACGAGGTCGTCCAGGTACGCAGCAGCGAACTCGCCTACATCGTCCAATATCACGTCCATCATTCGCTGGAAAGTAGCAGGAGCCCCCTGGAGTCCGAAGGGCATAACACGGAACTGGAACAGCCCATATGGTGTAATAAAAGCTGTCTTGGGTCTGGCGTCCTTGGTTACTGGCACTTGCCAATAGCCACGGGATAAGTCGAGCGTCGAAATGTATGCTGCATCGCCCAACCGGTCGATTAAATCGTCCACTCGCGGCATTGTGTAGGCGTCGGTCCGTGACTGTGCGTTGAGGCGGCGATAGTCAACGCACATGCGCATAGTCCCATCTTTCTTCTTCACAAGCACGATGGGGCGGCCGACTCACTGGAAGAGCACTCGATGACGCCACTCTGCTCCATCTCCTTGAGCTCTTCACGCACTGTTTGCTTGTAGGCATGTGGCAGTCGATACGGCGGTAATCGTACCGGCGACGCTTGTCCGGTGTCTATCTGGTGCTCAGTCACCGTAGTCCGTCCGGGCTTGCTGCAGAGCACCTCGCTGAACTCTTGTAATATCTTTTCTACGTCTCGGGTCTGAGCAGGGCTCAGCTGTGATCCTATTTGCGGCGTGCCGTCGTCGTCTTCTTTCCAGGTTACCACGTCGTCCACATCCTTACGAACTTCCTCAGCCATGAACGACACTGCTGTTGGCGGGTGCCATTTTCGGAGCATGTTGACGTGGAACACCCTTTTCTGCTTTCGACGGTCCGTCATTTGGATTTCGTAACACGCCTCACCGATTCGTCGGGTTACGGTGTATGGCCCCTGCCATTCGGCAAGTAATTTCTGGGTGCTAGTCGGTAGGAGCACTAGTACCTGTTCTCCAGGTTGGAATTCACGGTGGCGTGTGTGACGATCGTACCATGTCTTCTGGTTTTTCTGGGCCTCCTTGAGATTTTCTTCGACGAGTTCTCGTAACTTCGTTAGCCTTTCTTGGATGCCCAATACTACGCTTTCGCTGCTTTTGTGACTGGCCTCCCACGTTTCTTTGATGATATCCAACGGGCCCCTGACTTGACGCCCGTATAATAGCTCGAAGGGAGAGAACCCTGTAGAAGCTTGTGGGACTTCGCGGTATGCAAATAGGAGATAGGGTATCATGCGGTCCCAGTCCTTCCCTTCTTTATTTGTGGTCTTCCGTAGCATGGCTTTGAGAGTGTGATTAAACCTCTCCACTAAACCGTCGGTTTGTGGGTGTAGGGTGTTGTGCGTATAGGTTTCACGTGTAGTAGCTAGCCGATACACATCCGTCAACAATTTGGATGTGAAGTTCGTGCCCTGATCCGTGAGTATTTCGTTGGGCACCCCGACGCGAGCGAAGAATTTCACGAGTTCTTCAGCCACAGTACTCGCGTCCGTGTTTCTTAGGGCTATAGCCTCAGGGTATCTAGTGGCGTAGTCACAGATGACTAAGATCAAGAGTATATAATAGAAGAGGGGGAGAGTATCCCACTACGCTATGCTCCGTGTTACAACCCTTTACCGGGTTCATGACCTGATATTTACAAACGTGTGGTTTGACGGTTTACTTAGAGTCACGCGCGTATAACGCTGAACGCTCGGTTTGATGTGTTGGTGGCTGAGCTAGTAGTTGCTTAAGCGGGCCCAGAGATCTTCTCGAAGTACTCATGGCGCGGCGACGGCATCCACGCGTCCATAAAATGCGTTCGCCCGCTATGTTTTGTAGCCTACAAAGTACGTCGCTATCCCCGCGCGTGACGCTAAGTAAACCGTCAAACCACACGTTTGTGAATATTATTATAATAATAATAATAATAATAATAATAATAATAATAATAATAATAATAATAATAATAATACTTTTTATGACATACAGAGGCCAAGGTGGCCCATTAGTCAAACATACATAAAATAAGATAATATTAAAGTCGAACACTCTTTCTAAACTCAAAACAGGAAAAAATATACCAACCTAGTTTTCTAATTGTTGGGGTGTTGTTGGTCTCAAAGAGATAGCACATTTTTCTCATGTTGGATAGGCTATTAAACTCTGCGTTGTATTGCATTGCTGTATTATAAAGACTTCTTCTATAGTTATCCAAGTGACAACATTCTGTTATAAAATGAAGCTCATCATCTATTTTTCCACTGGTGCAGTATGTACACAGACGATGCTCTGGAGGAGTTGGAGGGATGGTATATCTGCCAGTCTCTATTGCCAGGCTATGACAGCTGGTTCTGAATCTTGCCATTGCTATCATATGACTTCTTTTGGTGATTCTAGATAGATAGAATTCCCATGCAAAAACAGTTTTGAATAACCTGTATGTTCGAAGTTTGTTTCTACCACTCTGCCGAATGTCATTCCAAAGCTGTTCTCTCCATGTGGCAATATAGGAGTCCTGTAAATTCTTTTTAATATCAGTCATACTTATTTGACTTGCATTGATAGATTGAGTGTTCATATACTTCATAATTGTTTGTGATACACTGGTATTCCAATTCCTTTTTTTGGTTGGTAGGGTTTTCAATACTGTAAGAGCTTCAAAGACCAGTGGTGGTGAGCTCACATGTATCCTGACATAGTACTTAATTACTCTGTAATATATCCTCACTGAGGAAAGGTACCTGTTTCACCATAGACAGCAATGGTTGATGCGTTGGGAGGGAGTCCTAGCATTCCCTTACAAAATTTGAGTAGAACCTTCTCTATTATTTGATGATAAGTAACCCCCCAGATTTCACAGCCATACTCCAGTATAGGTTGGACCAATGCTGAAAATAATGAGCACATCACATCAGGAGAAAATCCACCTTGTTCTCTCGACATTGTTTCAATTCTATTAATCACCTTGAGAGCACTTTGACACAATGTTTTCACAGCTGTTGCAAATGAGCCAGTGTTAGAGAAGATGATACCCAAATATCGATATGACAAAACCTGCTCCAATGAAGTTCCATTGTATGACCACACAAAGGTGCTTGGTGAACCGAACCTACCAAAAATCAGAACTTTGGTTTTGTTATGGTTGACTGTAAGGGCCCATTTTGAACAGTACTCCTGAAGGGCATTCAGACCCGCTTGTAGGTCCTGTGGATTGTCTGCCAACAAAACAAGATCACCTGCAAACATACTTTCCTGTGCCCTAACTTAATTCCACATACTTTTCTGATTTCATCCAATAGGTCATGGGTAAACAGAGTAAACAGAATTGGGCTGAGTGGACACCCCTGTCTAACACCAATACTGCAGAGGAAACTCTCAGTGTATTTGCCATTTAATTGAATGCAAGATTGTGCATTTGCATAAATATCTATTAAAAGTCTCAAAAAATTTGTACTCACTCCAATAGTAGATAGTTTATACCACAGCAGCTGGTGATGCACTGAGTCAAAAGCCTTCTTAAAATCTATAAAACAACAATAAAGATTCTGCCTCTTTATGAAGGCACGCTCAACTAGTGCATTTAAGATAAATATTGCATCAATTGCTCTGTGATTAGATCTAAAGCCAAACTGTTCCTCAGGAATGATTGCATGCAATTCAGCCCACTCATAAAGTCTTTTGGATAATGTGGCAAAGAAAAGTTTAGCAACAACAGGCAGTAATGTAATTCCACGGTAGTTGTTAACATCTTGCTTATCTCCATTCTTAAGAATTGGAATAATTATTCCCGTGCACCACATTTTAGGAATTGCACACTCTACCATTTGTTTGTTCCAGAAATTTACTAATAACTCTATGAATCTTGGTGGTAGGGATTTGTATATCTCAATCCTAAGACCATCTCTCCCAGGTGCTTTACCACATTTCATTTGACCTAATACAGTATAGATTTCATCAGCAGTGATATCACCATCTAAGATCTCATCATATATTCCCAGAATTGGCTTAAAGTGATGGTAATTGCATGTCTTCATTTGATGAAGATTCTTAAAATGATCTTCCCATTGAGCACTAGTGATTGATTGTGGCAAACCCTTTTGTTTCATTCTCTTCTTCACATTGATTCTTTTCCAAAATTCATTTGGGTGTTTCATACACAACATTGTAAGGGTTACATTATCTTCCTCCAATATCTGGCGTTTCTTTTGTTTTGTTAATTTCTTAAAAATTCTTTTCTCCTTGAAAAATATCTCTTTTAACACAGGACTAGACAAGTCTCTCTTCCAATGTTTTAAAGCATTGTTAACTTTTCGTTTCTGCAATTTACAATCCTTGTCAAACCAGCGGTTAGTTGGTCTTGTAAACTTAGGACAAAGACCGGCACCTTTCCTATATTTTAGTATTCCTGAAGCAATTCCAACTTCTTTAAGCTCATTTTCCAGCAAATTTGCAAAACTATTGATATCCATTTGATGTAAATTGGTCTCCAATGACTGTAACAGATTGTGGTTTGATACTTCTCTTACAAATGTATCCATCCTATTTATATGAAATGAAAAATTCATATACTCTCTTCCACCTGAGGGGTCATCACTCTGTACATATTCTGTGGATTGTTGACAGGATATCCTAAAGGCAATAGGAGAATGGTCAGAGATAAGGAGAGGACCACACACTTCAAAAGTACTGATAAGTTTGACAATGTCAGTCTGTTCTAAAATATAATCAACAACACTTCTTCCTCTGCTTGTGTTGCATGTAGTCTTTCCAATTCCTTCATCTGAACCTAGTCTTCCATTTAATATTCGTAATCCTGTTGCTATACACGTGTCTATCAACATCTGGCCACTGCTATTCACAATTTTATCCATAGAGACCCGAGGTTTAATATCTTTATCAAAAATATATTCATGAGGAAGTGGTACCTTATCCCTTTGATCCATTTCAATCCAATCTTTTAATTCTCCTGTACGGGCATTCAAATCACCCATTAAGATGACATCACCTCTTCCTTGTATGTGTGATATTTCATACTCAAAAACTGCCCACATATCCTGGGTTTGAGTGCATCTACATGAATCTGACGGTGGAATATACCACACTCCGAGATATAAGTCATTATCCAGGCCAAAGAAATCCTTACATAATCTGAACCACACCCTGTCATCTATTGAACTCAAATTCACATCAGATACTGTTTCTACCCCCTCAACTAGTTGCTCTCTAATATACAACGCTATTCCTCCTGAACCTCTTCTGGCCCTTGGATTGAGTGATGTGCGATTGTAGCATTGTAGTATGTATCCATCTACTGAAAAATCATCATGTGAATCATTCTTGAGCCATGTTTCAACTACTGCAAAAAAATCAAAGTTAGTAATCATATTAGTAATGCATTCAACCTTTTCTACTGTTAAACCATTGATATTCAAAAAACAGAATGATAATGAATTCTCCTGGTGAGCATTTCTAATTTCAATATAATCATCACAAATTGAATCAGGACCACCTTGGGCAAATCCCTATTGCTGAGAACCATTACAGTTTCTGGGGTTTGGGGTCAACACACAATCAATTGGCTTTCCATCTACGATCAGTTTTCCGTCTGTATATCTAATGAAAGCCTTCTTTCCTTCAGCTCTTGCCTTCATCATTTTATCAACCAATACCTTCCGGTAACTTCGTTCACTCTTGGAGAGATCTTCCTTAATAAAGATCCCAGAACCTCTTAGGAGTTTGGCTGCTTTCAGAATTGCAACTCTTTCTTGAAATGTTGCCATTTTCACCAGAACCAATCGATTTTTCCCTTTTTCTTTTTTACCGATTCGTAGTGATTGTGTTGGTGTGTAGTGAACCTTAAGTGTTTCTTTGAGTAATTTTTGAACAGACACAGATAAATCTGAAACTGATTCAGCATCAGGTTCTTGAAAATTCCCAATTATTATATTACACCTCCTTCTTTCCCTTTCTTTACTCTTTTCAAACTGAACTTGTTTAGAGGCTAAAATATCAACTTGTGATTTTAAATCACTTAGTTGGTCCTGAACAACCACTTGGGGACTTGACTGCTCCATCTTGTTTTTAGGAGAATCTATCTCAGGATGTTCCCTGTCTTCATGAGTATGTTGGAGACCATAAGTGCGTACCTTTTCTTCCAGTTGTGTGACACGTTCATTAAGAGCCTCTAATTGTCTTCTGAATGATTTCACTTCTTCTTCAATACATGATCTCATTGATTGTATTGCTTGGTCAACTAGCTCTTTAAATGATGTTGATAATTGGAGCTCAAGGTCTCTCAACAACTTATTAAGATCAGTATTGAGGGATGAGCCATGGACGGTGTCTGGAGGGTTACTAGGCACATTAGCAGTACACTGCATTACAGGTATCTCTCTAGCAAGAGGTTGTTGTCTGACGTTATCATCTGTAATGTGAGCATTGTGTAGGCCATTGTTATCAGAATCTAACACATTGTGGATTACACCTGTACTTGTGTCAGCAGACTGTGAGTCTCTACCTAAGACATTCTCTGGTTGCTTAGCACATTGTTGGGAATTCTCAAGACATGCCTCTTGGCTCATCAATCCATTCGCCTAACGGTCTTCCCTCAACTTTGATACTTTATTACAGAGGTCATGAGCCCGGTAAAGGGTTGTAACACGGAGCATAGCGTAGTAGGATACTCTCCCCCTCTATTATATACTCTTGCTAAGATGAATCGTTTCCCTGAACTGCTGCGTGGTAGCGGGCCAACAATGTCCATGGCGATGCGCTGAAACGGTGTTTCCATGATCGGCAGGGGAATGAGGGGCGCTTTCGACGTCTGTCTAGGCAACGACTTTTGACACTGCTCGCATGATCTGCAGTGTTTTGCCACATCACGATGAAGGCTAGGCCAATAGAAGCGCTGGAGAATCCTATCGGCTGTCTTCTTTTTCCCCAAATGCCCTGCCATGGGTATGTCGTGTGCCAATGTCATCACCGCTTGCCGGCAAATAGTAGGCAATACCAACTGCTCGATGGTCTGTCCGTTTCCACCACGTGGCGACCATCGCCGATATAGGAGTCCATCACGATGGAAAAACCTGGTTTTCCCTTCTGGTTAGCTGCTTGCCGGACTGTCTCGAGGGTTTCGTCCGCCTCTTGGAGGCTCTGTAATTCCTTCGATGATATCTCCAAGGGGTTTGTGGCTGGTGTAGTGTTCCGTTCACTGTGGTAGCGGCTCTTGTTCGCTCGCTTCTGACTCCTCGTGAGCCGTGCTCTTCCTTACCCTGGGCTTGGAAAAAGTGAATCGTCGAAATTAAAGGGGTAGGGATCTGCATCCCCACCCCCACTAGCTATTATTGGGGCAACCTGTGTGACAGCTCCTGTGGCTCCCTCTCGACGTGCTGACTCTTGGGCCCGCTTCTGAGTATCATCGTTCTTCTTCTGTCGTCGAGTGATGGCGGCTAGTGACTGTTGCTGCCCCGGCTTCGGGCTGTCGCTGATAAGTTCCACCAGCTCGGGAATGTCCCATCCCAGAAGTGCAGCTGCAGGTAGAGTGTCTGAAACTGCCGCCTCGGTTGTAATTTCTTTCCCTCCGATTGTAATCTTTACTGCTGCTAGGGATGCGGTTGTTTCGTGCCACAGTACATCGACTTCTCCGGACAGTTGGAGGTGAAGTGTCCCTTCTTGTTGCATTTAAAGCACTTCACTCCCTCCATAGATCTGGATTTGTAGTCCCTCACAGGCCCCGGCTCATCGCGCCTAGGAGTGACTTTTGGGTTCGGACAGTCCACCGCCCAGTGGCCATGCGACCCACACCGTGGACATTTCCCGGGTGGTTTGTCCCGTCTGGTCTGCTTACCCGGTTTGGTGGTCCGCTAGCAATTAGTACCTATCTAATGTCCGTTAACAATTAGTACCTAGCTGATTAGCAGTCTTAGTGTAGTCGGTCCTTCACACCCTCACAAACTCCTTTCCAGACTTTCCATAGGGTACAGAGAAGCAGTTACGTTTCCAGTGGACCACTTCCGTGTATATAGCATGACGGGAATTGGCAAAATCCGACCCACCAAGCCTACCCCACACAAACGTTGGTGTGCTCGTGGAGGCATGCTCTGGTAGTGGTGTGTGGTGTGAGGTCAGAGACGACTGTTGGTCAGAGGGTGATATGTTGGAAAGGCTTGGAGAGTCTGAGGTGTCATGGAGATGGTGGGGTATCGTAGCAGAGATGGAGGTGAGCAAGTTCGAACTGGAGCAGGCGTTGACGGTCAGCGTGGCAGTCAGCGGACTGCTTGCGGCTGAAGAACGATTGAAACAGTTCCCTAACTTCCCTGGCAGGCAGTTGTCGCAAGATTGCTTCGCCTTTACACAGGCACAGCCCTTACAGGAGCCGGTTCTGTTACATTTGCAGCACGCCATTCACGTCACGCAAACATGTGGGCAGAAAGTAGAATTGAGTTGCGCGTACCACGGAGAGTTTGAAGAAGGGTTACTGTAGTTGTCCGTGTCTGTCTGTGTGTCCGTTAAGTCAAATCTCACCTCTGGAGTGTCTGTTCGCCCTGAAAATTCTGTCACGTACTCAACGGACAACGAAGGTCAAAAATTTGTGGGGTTTTCTCTGAAAACGCTCCGTTGCAGAGATCCAGCACTCCCTCCATTGAAAGCCATACGTACAGTCGGCCATTTCCCTACGGAATGCGCGCATGCGCAATATAGTATTTACCACGTTGTATGCGACCTGTGTGGCGTTTCGTGAGTTGCCATTGGGCGGTCTGTCCACAATGGCATGAACTCATGGCGCGGAGGGTTCTGCACTTTAGTGCATTCATTTTTGTTGTCTCTGACCTCTGTGCGTGCAACAGATCCAAGATGCAACCAGTGCAGCCAGAGTCAACTATACTGTACGGACCCAACGCGTATTAAATGACTTCGGAACCTCTCCGAAGGTAAGGCTAGTGGCTAGGGCTAAGGCTAGGGGCTAAGGCGGAGGCTAGGACTAGATATATATGGCGCCGTGGGGCGCCGGACATCATTTCTGCCCTAGCCCTAGCTTCTACCCTTACCTTATACCTTCGGAGAGCTTCCGAAGCGTTGTGTCCGTACAGTACATGCAGTTGGAGCAATAACTGACTGACGTATACACGTGTGCACACAAACACTGCTGTGACTCCCCCGCATGTTCGTGGGTATTACGCATGTTTTGATATTGCGATTAATTTGACATTCCTATGGAACAAGTGAGTGGCGTATAGGCAATTCACCAGGCCTTCTCCTCCTCTCCGAGAAGGCGTGGTTCCGCGAGGCTAGCTACTCTCTAGCTGGTCTCGGTCCGTACTTTGGCCTATATACATCCGCATTCCACAATCATGACTGGATATGCACTATTATATGACAAATATATTTTACATGTACCTGTAATGCCAATACATCCCAATGTGAGCTTAATATTCATTCTCGTAATAATCGAACTCGAGTTTTGTATTGACGTCATATGGTAGGAGTCATGGTAGAATCCGGAGTTGTCATCATCATCTTGGTACTGGTCATGACAGAGTCTAAAATCATTGTAGAATAAATGTATTCACAAACAGAGGAAGGGATACGTATCACTGCAAATTTCAAAGGTCATTTATGGTAACCTGGGTGCATAGCTATATGTGTGAGTGTATAGTTTTATGTGTATGATATTCCTTGTGATGCAGGTGCAGAAAAAATGTAAGGCATCTAATGATTTTTTGAATGTACAACAAAAATTTTTTATGTCAACCCACAAAGTTTTACACAAGTTTGGAATATTAGACCATGTGTATAGCAAAATGAAATGGAAAATACATCAAGGTACTAATTATACTATACTAAACATCCGCTGTGTAATTGTGCATCAATTGAGTGTAGATGTATGTCAGATGTGCATGCGCAGAAAACTCTTTTAGATGTAGTCACTACCATGCAGATAAATAAACATTGTTCCTCTACTCTTCTATAACCTCAATTTATTAACCCTCGGCGCGCATGCGGTGTGCACGAGGTGTGGGTTTGTGTGTCTGTCTGTGTGGTGTGTCTGTTTGATGCCCGATTTCTCGGACACCGTAAGCTTATATGTTGAAATGAAGGCACCAACGGCTTTGGTGCAACATGGAGCAGACTTTTATAAGAAGGGATTTTCCTATAAACACTTCGTTCGAAAGTTATCGGCGTCATTTGCTTACCCGTGACATCCTACAAAGGTACTGCAGCGACATTCCGCGCACTTTTTCGACGACAGAGCCTTCTAAGGCTCCTAAAACGGCTAATAATAGGCTAAATGCTACCTGGAATACGAGTCGAAGTAAGGCAGGGAGCGTCTTTCTGGTTTAGTCTACGTCTTTGCCTCCGTCGTTCGTATATTTTCGTAATTAACCCTCGGCGCGCGCATGCTCTCATTGTTGTTTGGTGTCCTAGAGGTGACAACTTTGTCTTCTCTGTCTTGGTCTAAGGTGCCGTCGCATACCTTAGCTCATCTTCTCCATAAGACTCTGTTACGTTTGTCGTTTGTCTAATGTCGTATTTGAACAAGTGCAAAGCCAGAGAGGAACGCAAACAGATCCAGCAAAGGGATAAAATGTTCCAGCAAAACCACCCAAAACGCTTCCATAACCAACATCACAGAAAAGCAGCTTGCAATAAGCTCTTTTCACAGGATTCTCTAATAACTGACACAGACAGCCTGCTGAAGTGCTGGGCTGACCACTTCAGTTCCCTCGGTCAATCTCAATGCCATTCAAATGATTCTCTTAAAAAGTCACAGCTTTTCATAAACGATCTAGCATCTGAGTCTCTCAGCAGTTGTGACAACATCCTCTACTCAGAGATTGACGAGGAGGAAGTGGATTTTGCAATTCGCCGCCTCAAGAAGAACCGTGCTGGTGGTGCTGACAATATCTCTCCAGAGCACCTAAAGTTCAGTGGCGCAGTCTTTAGGAAGTGGCTCTGTTACATCTTTAACTGCATCTGCCAGCTGGAGCATATCCCTCAGTGTTTCAAAGATGGAATTTTAATTCCAGTCTTCAAGGCCAAAGGGAAAGATCCTTTGTTAACCAAAAACTATCGAGGGATAACTCTTACCTCAGTCCTTGCAAAAGTCTTTGAAATCATCCTTAGCCAGCGCATAACTCCTATGCTTGAGGTAGCTGGGATCCCTCAAGTCACCCAAACTGCCTACAGAGAAGGAGTCTCCTGCAGTGACTCCATGTTTGCTAGCATGGAAGCTTGTGCTCACCTCAGATCAAATGGAGACCATGTCTACTCGTGTTTTTACGATCTGGCAAGTGCCTTCAACACAGTAGAATTCTGTGTGCTGTTGCAAAATCTATTTCAAGCAGGGATTAGAGGGAAATATTGGAGGCTCCTCCGTAACTGGCATTCAAACTTAACAAGTCAAGTACGACTGGGAAGCCACATTACTAAGCCCTTCCCTATCTGTCATGGAATTCGCTAAGGATCTGTCCTATCCCCTGTGCTCTTCAATCTCATCATGGACCCCCTATTGTCCACTTTGAGTTCAAGATCACTGGGTATCAGCATAAATAGTTTATTCCTTAGAGTCTTTGCCCATGCGTATGATCTTCGGACAATTGCATCAAATATAGAGGACACCACTGATCAGGCGATGTTTGTTAACAATTTTGTAAAATCCAGAGGACTTCGACTTTGTCCCGAAAAATGTGCCCTCGTTACTTCAAATAAGTATCTAACCACTTCATGTTTGATGGTTGACAATGAAACATCTCTTCCTATTGAAAAGTCAGTGAAATGTCTTGGTGTTCTGTGGGACAACTCAACCTCAAGCAAGGCATGTGTAAATGAGCGAATACAAAAAGCCAGAGCTGCATTTTTTGCTAACGGTCAACTGGGTGCTTTTCAGGGACTACTCAACCCATTATCATCTCGTAGCATCATTGAAAGCTGCATAATTCCAATTCTGTTATATGGTTCTGAAAACTGGGTGCTTAACTATTCACTGTTGGAGGCACTTGAATCTTTCCAAGCTGAACCTGGACGACGTGTACTGAAGCTCCCCAAATTTACTTCCAATACTATACCCCTGCTTGTGCTAAACTGGCCAACTGTGTGCTCCAGAGTTCTTTGCAACAAATTGTCATTTCTGTCTTGTGTCTGCAATGGAGATTCAACATCACTCAGAACTCAAGTTTTTAGATCTATTGCTGCATCTGATGCAACCTCCATGAATATTGTCAGACAGTGTCAGAGGCGGCGGAACTTTGTAGGTTTTAGGGGGGCACAAGACCATAGCTTCTCTGGGTACATGTACCGCAACCCCGCGTGAGCAGTAGCCTAATGTGACCATTGACCCCCAACGCAGGACACTATACGATACATCATCATGCATACGAATGAGCGAAGTACAGCGCGTAATATCGACGCATGCGCATTGGCACGACGTACGATAGAAAATTCACACCACTAGTAAGGCTCGCTCCGCTCGCCGATAATTTTAGGGGGGCACGTGCCCCTTGTGCCCCGGTGGTTCCGCCGCCTATGAGTGTCACTTCCTTGACTCAGTTCTGGGATCTGAATTCACAGATGAGGTTTTAAATGAACCCAACCCAGTGTTCTATCTAGGATTTTTTGTTTGGGGGGGAAGCTGTGAGGTTTGCTAACACTGAGCACAGAGTAGGGGGGTCTGGGAGCATCCTCCCCCGGAAAATTTTGAATTTTACATTGCCAGAGATGCAATCTAGTGCAAAGAGCCAATTTATTTAACATTCTTGGGTGCACAAATAAACATGAAGTCAAATAGACTAGGTTACTGCAAGCATACAAGCTACACTAACAGGGGGGGAAGCTTGAAAGTTTGGGGGAGAAGTTGGGGTGTTTGGGGGGGAAGCTTCCCCCCTGCCACCCCCCCCCCCCCCACTGGATAGAACCCTGCAACCTCTGTTTGAGAAATCTGAAGAAACTTGTCATAGATGCAGACCGCAAGAGGGTTGAGGAAAAGTCAAAAGACCATCCTTCTCTTCTCTATATACTCCGTGTGCAAAGGAAAACCTATGGCTAAAGTTCTGGGATGTGGCCCTTGAACATGGCCTGGATGGATCGAAATCGTCAATGGCTCTTCTAAAAGTCCTTAGCCTGACTCTCTTTAGGGATCGACAGTGTCCAGTGTCCAACTGTGTGCACACTGTTTCACAAGATTCTCCACTTTGTGTTACCCCTGCTTTTGTGACAGAAAACATTATCTCATCTACATCAAACCCTGAACACTTTGTGACCCTTATACCACTTGGTCTGTCACTTCTAAAGGCTTTACCATTTTAAGTCAATATAACTTTGTGTGCATTTTATTTTTGTGTTCAAAAGTCACCACTCTTCCCTTTATGGGGTAATAATGATATTTTGAACTTTGAACTTGGTCGTGTGTGTGTGTGTGTGTGTGTGTGTGTGTGTATGTGTGTGTGTGTGTGTGTGTATGTGTGTGTGTGTGTGTGTGTGTGTGTGTGTGTGTGTGTGTGTGTGTATGTGTGTGTGTATGTGTGTGTGTGTGTGTGTGTGTGTGTGTGTGTGTGTGTGTGTGTGTGTGTGTGTGTGTGTGTGTGTGTGTGTGTGTGTGTGCGTGTGTGTGTGTGTGTGTGTGTGTGTGTGTGTGTGTTAAGTCACATTTCACTTCTGGAGTGTCTGTTCATCCTGAAAATGCTGTCGTGTACTCAGCGGGCAAAGCCTCTGGCCATGCATACTTATAGGGAGTAGCTCCTCCCACACATGACTAAGAAAAGCAGCAATATTAATCTATGTGATATTTGTATTAAGGTAGGTTCAATACTAACAACCTGTTGAAGGTTTTGAACACATTGTAGCTAGTCCTTGAATTACAACAAGAAATGGCCTCGGACTACATGTTAACGACTAGAAGCAAAATTAGACATGAAAATTGGCAGAAAAGTGAAGCTTACTGCCTTGATAACTACCATCATGTTAAAATCATTGTAAAGATTGTAATAACTAAACATTTACCAGCGTCCAATGCAGATAACGATGACTTCCACGATGACTAGTGCAACAAGAATACCCATTACAACACAAAGGGCAACAAAAGCAACTTCAGCCTTAGCCATGTTCGAACTTTTTTGACCAACCTATCTTTGTTGGTTTTAAAATTAGCACAGTTATATACGTTGTTACGCTACCGACAATCTTGCATAATTAACCCTCGCTCATGCGCGGAAGGTTCATTGTAGTCGGTGTGTGTGTGTGTGTGTGTGTGTGTGTGTGTGTGTGTGTGTGTGTGTGTGTGTGTGTGTGTGTGTGTGTGTGTGTGTGTGTGTGTTAAGTCACATTTCACTTCTGGAGCGTCTGTTCGTCCTGAAAATACTGTCGTGTACTCAGCGGGCAACGGAGGTCAAAAAATTTGTGGGGGTTTTCTTTGAAACCGCTCCGTTCAAGAGTTATGGCGTGAAACGCAAGCTAAAGAGCCAATTGCTAATTGGCTTACCCGCGATCAGGTATTCCTGCTCGATGTACAGCGAAGCACCAGCGGTTACTGCATGAGGGAGTACAAGCATGGGTACTGCTCCGGTCAAAGTTATAGCGCTTCCAGCAGTGTACTTGAGTTTCAATCGCACGTGCCTTTCCAGCATTCGCGCAGGCGTTCAAGGATTCGCGCACGCGCGGACGCCGAGGGAATGCGTTTCGTGCGCTTTCAAGGATTCGCGCAAGCGCGCGTTATAGATACATGCCGAGGGTTTAGTATTGTAGTGAACCCTCGGCGCGCATGCGGGTTACTGTAGTTGGGTCGGTCTGTCGGTCTGTCTGTCTGTCTGTCTGTCTGTCTGTCTGTCTGTCTGTCCGTTAATCGAAATCTCACCTCAGGAGCGTCCGTTTGTCCTGAAAAGGATATCACGTACTCAACGGGCAACGAAGGTCAAAAAATTTGTGGGGATTTCTCTGAAGCCGCTCCGTTGCAGAGATACACCGTTTCCTGCAATGTATGGCTATCCGTGTAGTCGGAAACCGCGCATGCGCATTATTAGTGTTAATAGCGCGTGCGTTTTCACGGACTCGCGCACGCGTTGCGCCGAGGGTTCTGCACTTTAGAGTGCATTCATTTTGGTTGCAATAGATGGTGCATTGCATGCTGTTACATGCCTTACATCCCTTCCCATATGTATTTCATCAGATATGAATAATATATTGGTTACACAAGATAAGTCAACCGTCACTCTACCACCCACTCTAAAACCAATTTCTATATATGCTTTGCAACTGAGATGACCAAAATGGTTAAATAAATCATTATTTTTGCAGTGATTATTTTCACACCATGCGTTTATCATGCACCAATAGCAAAAACATAGTACTAGTCAGTTACATCACAAATTATAGTGAACTCTCCGAATAACAGGCACTTTGGTGCAAGGCCTACTGTCCGTTATTTGGGTGGTGTCCCTTATCGGGGAATTATTGTTTATTTAACATTACTTGTTCCAACTTCCTTGCAAATATAGGAGGCTATATGGGCCGTGTGAATATGGGCCGTGTGAATATATCTCAAGGCTACGAGATGTATATTTGGCCGGGACATGAAGGGTCATCTGTTATTGGTAGAAGTCTGCTATTTGGAGTGTCCATTAAAAGAGAGTTTACTGTATATGTTTCTATGGATGCAACTTGTGGCTTGATCAAGTTGTAGATAATACAGAGCTAAGCCTTTCCATTGTTAATAATATTCATACATGTATTGATATATGCACATTTGCAAGATAAACAACTCCCCTAATAGGCCACTCCCTGGGTGCAACCGACTCCATACACAGCTGTGTATTGTTCAGTTGTCCCAAAAAGGATGGTCAATCAAAGAGAAGACTGAAGATCAATGCACAGGCAAAGAATGTAAGAACTCACTAACTTGAGCATGAGGTAGCTACATGTATTTTGGAACCTTTCATAGTACTCTATATGCTAAAAGACTACCTCATCATTATCTTCTAATGGCTATGTGAGTATACAGATTTCAACTGATTGTTTTTCTGTGCAAGCAGTTTAAAAATGACTGAATCGTATTATTTAATGTGAAGCCCCTTCTGCAAAGCTATAGATACACACATTGGCTGTTTTTTAGGGTTATCCTACATAATGGAGAATTGGAGAGCCGAGGGCTATCCAAACCTCTCTCTGTGAGTCCTCTTGTCTCAAGCAAAACTATTAAGAGGTTGGCCTAGGTGCTTCAGGCTGCATAAAGCGATTCTTCAATAAGAAATGCATGCGTGCACATGCCAGCTGATTAACTGGATACCCAACAACTATACAGCTCCTCTACCACTAAATATAATTATACAGATGCAATGGAAACAACCTTACATTTTGTAGCATTTTACGCACCATTCACAACATGGAGATATGCCTCTCCTCTTTCACTCATTGTCATGACATGCACATGACAATAATAATTTCCAGCATCAATTTCTGTTGCACTGCTTATTTCATAAATAACAGCGTCAGAAGTAACATATGTGTGTGCTTTAGTTCCTTTATTTAGATGGTGAAATATATATACTGCGTCACCAAGAGGGTTAGCAGGTGGGTAGCTTACTGCACTGCAAGTAACATTTACACTGGACCCGACCATCACAGGATTTCTTGAAAATGTTACTGTAACGCTTGGGGACACTGTACCATAAAGAAAAGAGACATATACATGTGTAAAGAGTCAAAGTGAGGACTATACAATAGTGCAAAAATGGCTAATACATAAAAGCTTTGAATGTAAAAACGCACCCCACACAATAAAACATTGCTCAATGTTTCTTGATTCACAGAGACAACTGTAGTTCTGCCCTCCAAATTCCATTATCGAAATGGAGTCTGTTACATTGTATCTGCTGCCATAACCAGTTTCAAGCGTTTCATTGCCCTTATACCAAGTGAACAGCTTTTTAACGCAATGAAGTGTACAGTGAAGCCGTAGAGGTTTTCCAATGTAGGAAACTGGATTATCACATCCTGCAGATTAAGAGAGTCTCTTCCCCTTTTCTTTTACATTATAATATGTGCTGTAAGTCATACATAAAGTATAGGTATGCTGAATAAGACAGAGTGAAATAATATATAGCTGCAAGTCTGAGGTCTGTAGTCTAAGATCAATTTTAAGTATGCAGTGATGTAAAGGGGGAAGTGAGCTATCATATTAAGCAGCAGCATTGGAAACAGAGATTCTTCAGACACTGTGATCTATTTTATTTGTACGCACCTCACCTGATTGACATGTAATTTTAGTAGTAAAAATACACACCAGAGCCAGTGTCAGTAGATAGTTGTATAAACACTTCGATATATCTGCCATACTTTACGTGATGCCTTTATAATACTAGGGAGGTGCTCACATACGCGGAGGGTGATTGAGGCACGTATGCACAAATGCTGACTCAAGACTGCTTATATCCAAGGATAGTTTGCGGCTTGGTACCGATTGTTCGCGCATGAGCAAGAGTTTCTTGCTGCATCAGCGAACTGTTACGCCTTGCTCAGGTTCACAACCTGATCACGCCATTCTAATCCCTTAACTTGGCATGGCATGTTACTTTATGCCCCTAGAAGGACGTGGCGTTCTGTCAGCGCAAATAGAGTCAAACTTCGCCAGGCATCTAATTTCGACGGTCTAAACAGCGCGCTCAACAGTGTCCTGTTAAATCTAACTACATGTTCTTATAGGCAGCACTAACATTTAGAAGTTTGAAGAGTTTCAGCCTAATAGAAGCGAAGCGATGAACGTGCGCGCGTGAGAAGTGACCTGCCGAATACATCTCTTTTTCGTTTTTGCCTGAAAAAAAGAACTAGAGCCTAGCTAATACTCAACTCTATATAGACCGTACTGTAGAGCGGAGCAATCGCTGCAACAAGCACCAACAAGAGAGTCTGGCAACGCCCCGCTATAGCTGGCTCCTGACGAAATAATGTGCTGAATCAGCAAAATTAGCTTCTGCATGGAGCAGATACGGAAGTTACTGCTGAGACTTGTATTCTATTCGAACTGATTAACTAATCACACTGAGAACGCACACTGAAATCACACATTAAAGTTTGATGAAACAATGTTCTCAGCTGAATATGCACTGTAATACATTAATATAATTGACTACAAGTAACCTCTGTACGTGTTCCATGCTGAAAAAAAGCTACGTATGTTTGCTGATTCCGCACATTGATTTGTCATGAGACAGCTGTAGCGGGGCGTTGCCAGGTTCTCTTGTTGCAGTGATTGCTCCACTCTACAGTACGCTCTATATAGAGTTAATTCAGTGTCTCTTAGCTAGGCTCTAGTTCCGTTTTTCAGGCAAAAACGAAAATAGATGTCGGGCTGAAGTATTCGGCAGGTCACTTCTCACGTTCATCGCTTCGCTTCTATTAGGCTGAATCTCTTCAAACCTTTAAAGTTTAGTTCCCTCGTATCTGTCTATAAGAACATGTAGTTAGATTTAGCAGGGCACTATTGAACACGCTGTTTAGGCTGTCGAAATTTGATGCCTGGCGAAGTTTGATAACTTACTCTACTGTGACACGCCCGTGAGACTTAGTACGTAGCAATGACGGTGCGAATTTGCTGGTGCACCTGGCAGAACACAACACCCTAGCCTCAATCGCGGAGCAAGGGCCCTCCTCTTGAGTAGGCCTATAGCTACGCGAGGCTAGCAACACCCCATATAGAAACGCTATTGTGCCCACATGCAATTATGATTGCACGTGTGGGCGCGAGCAATGAGCGCATACGCACGTGTTTAAAAAGAAGGCATGGCGGCCCCTCACGGTTGCAGGGGGCGCGTGCCCCCAGTGCCCCCGCGGTTCCTTCGCTTATGAGGGGTGCCCGGTCCAGGTGCCCGCTCTAGCTGTGGACATGCTACCAGATCAGATTCACAGCCCTCCATTGACCTGGCCATCTCAGAACTTCAACTCAATTGAACTCAGCACTCTGTCCCTAAACTAGATTTTACCTTTTCTCTCTTTATTGTATATGATAGTTTGTGACCAACGCGAGATGTGGAGAAAAGCATTCCAATAACGCGCGTGGTACGCTCGTAAACGATTCAGCCCAAAATTCACCATTGGAGGTGGGGTCTGGGCGCGTGTCTTTTCTTGTCGACGTGATTACTTCCGCGTTTATACTCGGCGTGCCAGACGTACTAGCGTAATTACGGCTGGGCACGAGACTACGGGTATAAGCTAATACGCGAGTTGTGCACCCATCAATCATAGCTACCTCATGTAAAATCCCTAGTGCACGAGATTGTGCGGCTAGCAAGTCACGTAAACAACACTGTACATTGTCCTGCACCCTTAACTTTTGTTTAGCATTCAGCAGATTGTACTGGGAGGAAGGGAGAAAGAGGGGACGACGAGAGAAAAGAAAGAGTAACTCAGTGATGGGAACACATGGTATAGATCAATCTCTAAATGTTACACAGTGCACATGTACATGCCTTTAATCATCCAATAAAGATTGCAATGTTATAACATACAACAGCGTAAGTGCATCAGATGCACTTTTATGATGCAAAACATGATAATGAAAGTTGTTGCTATCATAGAGTTCATGCTTGCGTGTGCATTGGAAAATCATTGCACATTCCTTCCCATGTCATCATTATTGGTATGAATAATTAGTTACTTTGAACAATCAAACAGCCTCTAAAAGTCAAATCCCGGAGTATGTGCAAGCTACATAGGTACATCTACTTTTCTTTCATTGTATGGTGCAATGCCATTTGCATACGACATGTACAGTCTACACCACACCTCATCTTCTTGATGGGAGGACTGATGTAATGGCACTTGCATGGGTGGCACTGCATTGCTCCAACATCTGGACACATATGGACACAATCACTTACATTAATTATTTTGCATATGGAGTTCATGAAAATCATTGTACTTTCCTCCCCATGTCACATGACTATAATAACCTAGCAATAATAAACAGTACTAGTCTCTTAAATTTAATTCTAGTAGCTGACTAAGTACTGGAGAAGAGAATCATTGCATTCCTTCCCAATGATATAGATGATGATGAGTTGCTGTAGCATCCGAAAACATACATGTATTAAAACTCACAGCATATATGGTACAATGCAACTCACCCAAGATGGTCAAAAAGTTGGAGATGAAGGCAGTATAATAATGCACATAATTATAACCTTTTTCTTGGTGTATACATATACATGTACATGTACCTTTGGAAATTAAAATGGCAGCAATTCATCTTCTAACATCAAGCATATACTTCCACCCCTGCTACGAATATATACATAATATTGCTCTCCCTCCAAATGATGAAGCAGAGCACATACCTATTTACTGCACTATAGCTAAAATAAAATATCTGTATAGCTATTTATGAATAACACCAAATGTTTTAGAATAACAAGCTAAGACTATTTTGCTGAGAACAATTATTGATAAGCTAACTGTGTGAATCACGAGAACAGATCGAGAAGAGCATGCAATTACAGCAAATTATAAACACATATTATTAAGATAAAGTGAACATAATGAAGAAATGAATAACAACTTTGCATTATTGGAGAAGAAAACATGACTGATCACCGAGTTGTGTCCATACTGTTCTCATCAGATGTAGCACTAGATGGAGTAAACGCCTTTTGTACACACTCAATTTTCTCTCTTAGTTGACTGACTTCATCTGGGTGAGTGTGTGTAACTCTTTTAGCATTTTCCTCTTCGTTTTTTAGTTTTGTAAGTCTCTGTGTCTGTCTTTCAATATCTGCTATCAGAGCTTCCAGCTCAGCATGGGCATCATTTAGAATACCTTCTTTTTCCTCTCTCCTCTGAGCACAAGCCTGATACTCTTCTTCTAGTCCTGTAAGCAATGATATGCATGTATAATATGCACGTACATGTATTTATAGCACACTGTGTGGGTAGATTAAAGGAGCCAGCAGGGACTGTTTGTGCTAGAGTGCATCCTCTATAAAACATGCACTTGTATTTGCCACTATAAAAATATGCACTTGTATAGGAGTCATTAGTGGCCATTTGTGGGCTATAAGTCAGTTATAACACCTCTTACCGTGCAGTATCCATTTACAGACACTCCCACTCAGGCACTTCGTGTCCTTGAGAGTCATGTCTGTAAATCTGGATACAGCACTCTAAGGGGTTATATAACTATAACATATGCTGTTGTACATACATGTATATATACATGTATGCATGAACAATCATGTGTATAGCACACTACATGCAAGGAAAAAGAAAGAGGGAAAAAATGAAAGGAAAAGATGTAGACCAAAGAAAGGAGACACATATATACAACACATAAAATACACGACAGCCTCAATGGGTTGGAAAACTACACCAGCCTTAACAGTTCAGAAAAATAGATTATTGAACCTCATCATGTACAAGCATGTGCATGTATAGGAGTATACATGCTACACAATCTACACGCAAATGAATAGTGTAGCTTTTCTTGTGGATTACATATATATGAGTTTGTGAATAACTTCATTTGTGCAGCTATCATGATGCAATAAACGTGTATGCATTTGCACTTCTGCAGAAAAGCAGAATACATGAGCCACACAACCAGCTGACCTTCCAACTCCTCCTCTGCCTGGTGGACAGTCTCTCTGGCCTTAGTCTCGGCATCATTTACCAGAGACAGCAGACCTTCTCCTATATCAAGACACAGCAGGTTACTGGCAAATGATAGCATATCATCTGGATCTGTAGCAATATGACAAGATACTTGGGGAATAAGTAAAGAGACATGTACATGTATATACAATGCATAATTGATGATTACATAAACATGTATAAATGTACTGCAATGAGTGTTTCCGTGCAATTCAAGGTAGTAGTGCAATGTATAGCTGTCCAGTATTGCCAACAATTGTCCAGTGGGATTTAGGAGGGCTAACTGAGCTGCCTCGGTAGCTCAGTTGGTAAGAAGGTCAATTAGAAAGCTGATGGTCGTGGGTTCGAATCCCACCCGAGGCAACTAATTTTTCTTTGAAAAAAATAACTGCTTTGGGCAAGTTGTGTTGTGTTGTGTTGCTTTGTCTTTCAGTTGTGTTGTGTTGCCTTGCCTTGTCTTCTCTTCTCATGGATGGTAAAGAGATAATTTAAATTATACTACCAACCTGGCTGTGATGGAATGTTCCAATTAGGCTCCAGTACAGCCTTTCTTTTCTTCAGGTGTTGTGCAGTATGTCCTGCTGTGTCTGTCTCCTGTCCAGCAACAGGTGTGATGGGTTTGGTCCAGTACATGTCCCCACATCGGCCACACGTGAACTGACCACTGTTACGAAGACGGTCACATCGCAGGCACACTGTCGTGGCTCTGTTCTTCAACCCTGGATAAGAAGGATATAATTTGTGATACATGGGTAACACCTTATAAAACGTAGTTACATGTACATACAGTACATACATGTACATGCATGCACGTATGAATGTACTGCTATTGATTAGACTTACCTGCACTCAATCTACTGGAATTAGCACTTTCCTGGGATCTGTAGACTGAAGTATAAATGTGTATGTATATATATATATATAAGGTGGTATACATGTACATGCATTTGTACATTGTAAAGGTGTACATGCTACATATTCAGAAGTGAGTTACATGTGACTGCAGTATATAGTGTATACTAACTTCTGTTGCTGTTCGATCCCACATAGACCCATTTGGTAGCAGTACAAGGCAGAGAGTGGCCACACTTGTAACACTCAGTACTGTGACTGTGGTTAGGACGATTGCACTGGGGACATGGCCGGCCCTGAAGGGGGCAAGGAGAGAGAGAGAGAGAGAGAGAGAGAGAGAGAGAGAGAGAGAGAGAGAGAGAGAGAGAGAGAGAGAGAGAGAGAGAGAGAGAGAGAGAGAGAGAGGGAGGAAGAAAATTTAAAGGAGTAATTAGTGATGAGAACAGAGAGAATAAAATCTCTATACATACATGTACATGTATATGCACTACTTCTTTTTCATGTGTTCTTCACCTTGGTATCATTATCATTATCAACTTCAAATTAAAAGTGAAAATGAAAAATTTCTTTGTAAAATGTACCTGTAGTGGTGATCTACACTGAAGACACTTCTTGGCCATCTTAGAGTTGAGCTGGCCACACTCCACACACTTGCGAGATGATGCTAGATTACCAGAGAACATGGTCTTAGTGACCACTGCAGAGTCTTCTGCTTTACCTGCATCCTGGAGGGACGGACCAAGGGAACCATAATACACTGCACATTGTACATTGTATATATACATGTACATGTATACGATGGAAAAAAGTGTACTGACATTGTATGTACAATCTGGGTGTCCAGTACTGGACTAGCTAGCTTCTTTTCGAAATGCTCAATCGTAGCCTGGTAACAAGGCTGGAACATCTATATACAATGTACTGTACATACTACATAAACATACATGTACATGTCACATATGCACATGTCTATAATGTACATGAATGTGTGTATGTGTGTAAAAGTGATGAAAAAGGTGATCCACACTACAATATGTACATGTACATGATGGACATGTACTGTAGGCTACTGACCTGAGGAAACATGCTCCTGAGGGCAGCATTTCTAATGGGAGGAGGAGAGAAGTGTGGAGACAGGGGAGACTGAGGAGATATGCTCCCTTCTCCCTCAGAATTACCAAGCCTATACTTCATTACTGCATCAGGAGGACTGGGCTGACCTGAAAATGTACATGTGCATCAATATGCCATATCAGGTAAGCTCTACTTATAAGTCCCTTCTGTATGTCCACTACTAACACTACAGTTTACACATGTGAAAATATTGTGTTACAGGCATTCATGAACAATCAATCCAAGAGATGCTTAGAAAGGCAAGGCAACAACAACAACACAACAGAAAGGCAAAGCAAACAACACAACTCGCCCGAAACAGTCATTTTTCAAAGAAAAATTGGCTGCCTCGGGTGGGACTCGAACCCACGACCATCAGCATTCATGTCCATCATTCCTTCATAATGAAATTCATTACATCATAATCACAATATTCATTGCATTGCATCATCCTCGGTTAGGGCTAGGAATGAGGCGAGGACACATTGCAAGGGATCCCTGTTGACAATACTTTTTACAGGTATTCATACATGTATACATGAAGCTCACCATCTTCTGCTGCAATAACGGCATTACATCTGAAGCACTCTTGAGTACGGTTATGGTTGAGAGTGCCACACTCGGGACAGGTACGGCCCACCAGGAACTCCCCACACCTCACACATCTCTTCTTGGAGGGAGGACTGACGTAATGACACTTGGGACAGTACCGCATTGCTCCAACACCTGACACATGTGCAGATAGACACTCAGCCTTTCCATGCTTTTTCAACAACTCAGTACATTTACAAACTGAAAGAAGTACTAGTGGACTAAATTATCAAGTGCTCAACCTTATAAAGGGTGCAAGGGATTATGAAATTCATGCTGGTTTTAGGGGAAGATCTGCAGGCAAGCCGTGATCGTCTAGAGGTTAGGACATTGCGTTGTGGCCGCAATAACCCAGGTTCGAATCCTGGTCACGGCAATGTTTTTTAACAATTAAGAGTACATGTATGGCAGAAATGTTTTAAGACTATCTACATTTTGTTAACAAATGGAGTGGCTATAAAACATACATGTATTTTACAATAAAGTGCATTTCCACCCTAAAGGAGCCTATCAATCTTTAATTGACTTACATTGTATACACACATATATACACTCCATGTATATAGTGATTAAATATTGCATACTGTATGTACATTGTACAACGTACCTGATGTTTTTCCTTTACCAAGCTTTCTGCTCTTCTGTGATATCTTCTTAGCCAGGCTGTGCAGCACTGATCCTCTGGCAGTGGGTGGGGGATAGGAGCGGGACGAGTGAAGCCCTGACATTACTCCAGGTGGGGCAACTGGGCGGGAGACTAATCGAAATCGAGACGTCAATGACTGACGTGGAACAGACACCATGAGAGCATTCTTGTCACTTGCTGATGTGGTGATAACCACAGAGTGCATGTGTGATGACGAAGATTGAGAAGTAACATACTGCCCTGCCTGAGGAGGCAGAGTTCCCCCAAATAGCAGGCCTAGGCCTTCAGGTCCTTGTTGAAAGGTTGACTGATTCTCCCATGTTCCCTGATACATCTGAAGCCCCTGGGATGATTGCATTAAATTGGTAGCAATGCCTGGTGTGTTGTTATTAGACCCGCTAGAAGATTTCTCTCTTAGTTTTTGAACTTGTCCTGCAGCACTCCGAGAATGATTTGGTAGCTGTTTCTGGTCCGAGTGCTGGAGGAGGAACACATCGTAGAGAACTTGAGGAGGCTCGACACAGTATGAGCGAGCAAGTCGTTCCACTTCTGACACTCGGATGAGACCACAGACTGGAGAGGACTGGGGGAGGGCATTGAGGTTAATGAGAGCCTGGCGTACACTGGAGGCAGCTCGGATGCTTTTGATCTCAAGTTTACGCATGCGCATCTTGAAGTTCATTCTTGTCACATACTGTTTGAACAGAGTCTGAAACACCTGTCACAAAAACAAATGGGATATAAAATGCAAGTACGTGTATACATGAAATATTCAAACCACAAGACTCACAAAGCAATATACAACACAATACAATGCAATTTCACTCAAAAAAGTTATTTTCGAACATCATCTTACATGTACATGTACATGTATGTAGAGTAACTTGACTTGTGTGACCTAACTCGTGTGCAGGAGCTCAACAACCAGCTATGTAGTACACATGTACATGCAGTAATGCATCTCTATACATAATTTGGTGTATACATGCATGTACATGTACATGTAGTCTAGGGCTCCACTATCAAGATGTTACTGTACACTACCTGGTAGAGTCCCATGTAGTGAACTCTCTGGCTACCAATGAGCAGAGCAAGTCTTTCTTGTCCCACTTCACCAGACAGTAAGTTCCATCCACTACACAGGATAAAGAACAACTTTGTATGGATTGCACATGTACAGTTCCCTTCAGCTATAAAAAGATCCACAGGATTGCTATATATACATGTGGTTGTTTGACATGAAACGAAGCAGACAAGACTGACTTTGCGGTTTCAACCAACTTGGTTTACATTAATCACCAAAATGTAGATGTACATTGCAAATACATGTGCATATACATGTACATGTACATGTACAAATGTACCACCCTTATTCATGTCCAGTATTGCCAACAGAGGAATTCTTTAGCCTCTAACCCCTTCTCCCAGGGTGATGTAATGCAGTGAATGTGATTATGTGGTGAATCTCATTATGTTGGCAATGCTGGCCTTTCTTACCATACATGTATGTGTGTACACTATACCTGTGTTAGTGAAGTGAGGGCCTGGATCAATCAGATCAGGATGTTGAGGAACTCCATCTAATGGACTGACACTGGCTGCAGACTCATCGTTTGATGCTCTCACTACCTGTTTCACTGCCGCAGTGGACTTACTGGCAGGTTGGGGGACTGTCTTCCCTCCAGTTGCAGAATGAGATGTGTCACGTGACGGTGAGTCAGTGTGTGACTGTGAGGAGTGTGAGGAGTGTGAGGGTTGGGAAGTGGGGGCTGGGAGGTAATAGGGGTGAGATTGTGAGGGTTGTGAAGAGGGAGGATGAGTGGCAGGAGCAAAACCAGCTGGGGTAATAATAGACTCCAACGGCTCCTAGACAGAGGAAATAAAGGTACATCTAATTTATGAATGAACAGGAACAATCAGAATTGAGACAAGGCAACACAACATAACAGAGAAGAAAAGGCAACACATCCCTCTCCATTCCTCCTCACCTTGCAGTACTTCCTAATGGTCTGTATGACAGTACCAGGGATCTGTATGTTACTGACAGCAGCTAACTTGACGGCTCCACTCAGACTCACCAGCTTAGTATTGCCTGACACACAGTAGATAATGAGTATACATACACCTTCAGGGTTTAATCTAGACATGTGTCCTTGAGGGGGCAAAATTTATAATTGTAGAAACTTGGGGGGGGGCACATTTGGCAGGGCAGAAGAGGGATTGTTGATGGTGTCATGCTTGGGGGGGCAACTGAAATCCTTGGGGGGGTATTTGCCCCCCTGCACCCCCCTTGGATAGTACTTTCTGAAATACAAAAGCGATATGCATATTAACTGGGCACTTGCATGTGTAGCACATGTTACGTCTTGTACATTGAGCCACTGTAGAAATTATCATGTACACGCACATGTATGTACATGCAGTAACAGAATCTAAAAAAGTAAGCTTGCATTGGAAGAAGCCTACATTGAATTCCAAACCTGCACATACACATGTATATATCAGATATCCTGTCTCTCACTGTATACGTACCTGTAAAATGCATCGAGGCTGCCTCTAGCCCTGAGTGCATGTATCTGGAGGGAGGTGGCTGGCAGTGTCACAATACCCAGATCATTACGACGCTGGGCACTCACATAGGCCCGGTTATGGAAGATCTACAATGTACAGTATATACAGCCATGTACAATGTATACACGTGCATATAGCATATATACATACATGTATACATGATATGTACATGTACATGGCTAACCTTGTCAACTAGTTCAGAGATTGCAATGTATGGTTCAGCTCCTTCAGGAGGACACAGTAAACTCACTTCACTGTCACCCCATATCAAAGTGGAGAACTCCAGCTCTGCAAGGACAACACACAAGAAACCAACAATATAATACGCAACATTAAAGAGTACTAACTATGCATATACATGTACATGTACATGTATATGTACATGCATGAAATCCCCAGACCTCCAACTTCAAAGACTATAGCATGCCATCGTGTAGGTCAGCTAGGATTCAACCTTGATCATAATGCATTACATACACACATGTATGTACATGTACATGTAGTAAGGTTATCAAACAGCCTAAATGATGGAAACACTATCAACCAACATCAATTGTTAAAGATCCTGAAAAACCTCAGGATCCAGCATGTACATGCAGCTGGATAGATACTACATGTATTTGCTATACATATAATGAAATACCTGAACATACATACATGTATACATGCATGTACAACTATAAGGCTTGCTTGGGATAAGTCTAGGTTGTCGCAGAGCAACTATAGGCATACACAGTGTAGATGAGGGCCAACCAGCCCAAACAGCTGTTTGCCTGGTTTGCTTGGCACACCTTATTTTCTCGTACATGTATAATATACACATGAAATAAGATTCCAAAGGTGTAGATCCCAACTGACCCTGGTCATCCAGAGGAGGTCCACTACTGCTAGATATCCTCCTCCTCCCTCCATTCACTCCACTCAACTTTCACAACACTCTTAAAAGCACCGTCATTGCTACTAACGACTGGGGAGCTCCCCACACCATCACTCGTCAAGTCAGGTCGTGACTGAGGAGCACTCAGAGTGTAATTAGAACTAACGGCTAGGGACCCTCCCTTGATATTACTAAAGTTTGTCTGTGGTCCGTGATGTGGAGGTGGGATAGTGGAGAAGGGAGGGAGGGAGGCAGAGGAGAAAGATGGGAGGGAAGATTGAGAGGGAGGGGGGAGAAATGAGGAGGAATGCAGTAAGTTCAACATTTGAACTGGTCGCTGAAACTGGTCCGGTGTGAGGGAGGAGATGGGATATGGTGAGGATGTGACAGGGGGAGGATGTGAGAGTCGGGAAGTGAGAAATGGGTGGGTCTGGTGTGAGCGAGGGTTGTTAGGGGGTGGCTGCTGTGGAGATGTGTAGAGGGGAAGATCAAGAGGGTTAATGGAGGCTGTGAAACTGGAGGAGGTTGAGGAGTGATGGAGTGCAGGAGTGACATCAATGGAAGGGAATGATGGAAGTGGAGGATCCTCAGCTCTGAAGGTATACGTAGAGGGGGAATAGAATGGGAGAGAGAGATCAGAACTTTCTAACTTGTCTTTGGGCAACTGGAGAGAGGAGGTGAAGGAGAGGGAGAGGGAGAGCAAGGAGAGGGAAGGGAGAGACAAATGGAGTGCACAGAGGGGAGAGAGGACATAGAGAAAGTACATTATTCCCATACAAATCTACACTATATATATTGTGTACATACAATGTACATGTATGTACGTCTACATGAATGTTTTCTGTGCTGATTTGTGTACTAATTAAAACCACACAATCGAATCATCACTGATTTCCTGCCTCTCACTTTGCCTTCTGCTAACTCCTGAAGTGGCTGAGGTGCCATAGTCTTCCAGTGATGGAACATGCGACACACATCCCTGGCACTGAAGAGAGCACACCTCCAGGCTTTCCCACTGACCACTCCATTACTGTTCAGGATAGCATCCTGCACAGTGATACCATATGTTGCAGTGTAGTCAAACAATCCCCTAGTGTACATGCAGCTATAGATGGCAGACATGATGTACAACATATATAATCATATGCATTTTGTACTTATAAAGACTTGTCACACAAGGAGCAACACACAACTATATACACGTACATGCTTTATACTAAGCTTCATACTAAGTTAGAATTCACCTGTTTATCTGGTTTGTGATGCTTTGGTTGAGGTGCTTTGGTTGCTTTGTATTGTACATGTATATGTGATTCGAGTCCAGCCAGCTGAGCTGCCTCGGTAGCTCAGTTGGTAAGAGCGTCGCCTAGCAAGCACACGGTCGTGGGTTTGAGTCCCACCCGAGGTGGCTTTTTTCTTAGAAAAATAACTGCCTTGGGTGAGTTGTGTTGTGTTGCTTTGCCTTTCTTTCTAGGCATCTCATGGATGATTAAGTCATGCATGTACACGTATACAGAACTGAATGTGTACTTTCCCGACACCTTTGGGACAAACTACTTAGCGAAACATCAATTATGTTGATGAAGTACACAGATATGCATGTATGTACATGTACATGTACTTGGGATGGTGGAGTTGTTTTCCTATGAGCTTTGCACTACATGTACATGTAATACACAATGTATCCACCACTGCAGTGAAAAACACTCCAACAGTGTGCATGCCTGTGCTCCTGCGTACTCTGCAAATTGTCTCCAGCACATCTCTGCTGAGATGGAGGGTAGCTCCACCTTCAGCAGGTAGAGCTCTCATGCCTTCATGACCACAAACACATTCACACCTCCAGACAGACGTATGTCAACTGCACGTAAAAGGAAGGGATGCACTAGAACATACATGCATGTATACATGTAAAGCTATCAAATGGCCTAAATGATGGCAACACTATCAACCAACATTGATGCCAAGTCATTAAAGATCTTGAAAAACTAAGGAGGTGATCACCGCCAAAATAGGCACATTTGAAAGAAAGGTGCTTTTTGATGGAGGGGTGGTGGTTTTATACTAAAAAGAGGGGGTGCCTTTGACAGGGAGGGTGCAGAGTGGGTGCTTTTAGCAGAGGAGTGATGCTCTTTAGAAAGAGGGGTGCTTTTGACAGAGGGGTGGTGCTTGCCTGGAGAAGGAAGTCAGTGGATAGCGGTATTTGCTCAATTGCAAATTGATTTGTGGGTGACCCACTGGCACACTGCAGCTGCAGGGTCACTGCCAACTTGTAACAGGAGTAGTTTTATCATGTCCTGGAAACATCTCAACTGTATTGAAATTTTGTGAACTTTGAACCTGCCGTCATGCCCATTGTGCGCGTAGGACCTAATATAAAAAGCACCCCCTCTTTAGAGCATCACCCCTCTGTTAAAGGTACCCTCTCTTTCTAAAAAGCACCACCTCTCTGTCAAAAGCACCGCTTATTAAAAGCACCACCCGTCTGTCAAAAGCACCCCCTCTTTCTAAAGAGCACCACCCCTCTGTAAAAAGTACCCCCTCTTTCTAAAGAGCACCACCCCTCTGTAAAAAGTACCCCCTCTTTCTAAAAAGCACCCTCTCTGTCAAAAGCACTCCCTATTAAAAAGCACCACCCCTCTGTCAAAAGAACCTAAAATGCTTAGTATAACTTGAAACCACCACCCCTCCATCAAAAGCACCCTCTCTTTCTATTTTGGCGGTGATCACCTCCCATAGGATCCAGCTGGGATTTGAACTCAGGACCTTCTGATTACTAGTCAGGCACTCTCAGAGGCGGCGGCTACGGTGGCCGAGAAGGGCAACGTACCGCCCACTGCGTACCGCGTACCGTCCACCGCGTACCGCGTACCGCCCACCGCGTACCGCCTACCAGACGGCAAAAGGGGCGGGGGAGTAGGTGGGGTCGATCAGTACCGCGTACCAGACAGCAAAGGGCGGGGGGAGTAGGTGGGGTCGATCAGTTACCAAAATGGGCAGGTAAGATCGCAATAACTTGGCCCGCAGTTGATCCCCAATAACCAAGTCTACGGCGAATATCTCTTATGATCAGCGATGGCTAGAGTAAAGGAAGTTTCTCAAAGGTAGTTTCATCATATATATGAGCTATGTAATTTTTCCATGTTGCAAGGGTGACAAACTATGTTTTGATGTAACTAGCAATGCTTTCATGGCTATGCATTATGATTACAGAATAGAGTCAATTTCTGATAGCGACTGTGTTGAATGGTTTGAAAGTAGTGATGTCCAGAAGCATATAAAAGCTATCGACGACGGAGAGGTGGAGTACTGTTAATGTTATTGATCGCTAAATATGACACTGTGATGTGTATTTATTAGATTAAGTCATGGAGGTATGAGATGCGGATGTTTGGTCCCCCAAATAAAAAAGGTATTTAAAGTGATCATGGACCATAAAGGAAGTATAGTTCATGTATTGTTTTCAGCTCGGATGAAATATGAATACCCACTGGGTAATTTGGTACCGAAAAGACTGAAAGACTATTTGGCATTAGCTCTTCTGAACCTTTACTGTCCGAAAAGTATGACGGTATGTAAAAGACTAATTTAGGTTAACAAAATACAAAATGGTTGTCAAGTACTCAGCATATAATCACCATTACTTTTGTAGAACTTCAACTATGTGATGGACGTACTGCTACCTGAAGCAGTAATTAAGTTATTAATGGACAAAGCTCAATTGGACTATGAAGAGGTAGTATTACAATGACTATACATAACTTTTGTTTCATAATAGATAACTATGGTTTCATTTACATAATGCAGGCTGACAGGATTTCACAGTTAGTTAGTGTCACTGAAGAAAGTAGACATAAATTTACAGACAGGATTTCACAGTTAGTTAGTGTCACTGAAGAAGGTAAACATAGATGTACATTAAAGATAATTATATACTCTACATTATATTATGTGTCAGGAGGACACAGCAGTGCTTCAGATGATGATCAGGGAGCCACAAGTTCTATCCATGAATCTGCCTCTGCTTTAGGTATAATATCTTCAGAAGTAGACACAGATATAATTTCATTAATCCATCTATAAAATAGGGCTGCGTGAATTCTCTTCTCTGGAGATCAAGAATGCGACAGATAGCTTTAAAACAGTTGTTGGCAAAGGGGGGTTTGGAACTGTTTATAAAGGGTACTACAGGCATCTACCCATTGCAGTGAAAGTGTTGAAAACAGTATGCTCTAAAACTATTTGTAGTACTCAGCTAGTTGTACATGCTTTTCTTTAGGAAGGTATGCAAGGTCTCAGCATGAACACAAGTGATCAATTAAAGAGAGAAGCCCTTACTCTCACCAGGTATATATACATACACAACCCCTCCTAAATAATACTATTATAATATTATAGGTTTCAACACCCTCACATAATCCAACTGATGGGATTTTGTAGTTCACCTCTCTCATTGATTTATCCATATATGGAACGTCAGTCTCTATTTCACAGCGTACATGAGTACAAGGTATGGCTAATATAATAATATATATGCAGTTTATTACACATTTTACACATTTGCAATTGTAGATTCGGTCACAAGATCCACTGAAATGGACTGAGCGAGAGAAGATATTGCGAGGAGCTGCTTGTGGTCTTGCCTACCTTCATTCATCTACTCCACCATTCATTCATCATGATATTAAATCGTATGTGTTACATTAGACCTATAGTGATTTCATATATAAGGGGGTTGAGTCTTTGTTCAAAGGAACTGTGTTTCACGTTCACTAAATCAATTACCATACCTTTAGCCAAAACATTTTAATGGATGCTGGGCTGAATGCTGTAATAGCAGACTTTGGATTTGTGACACCTTTACCCACAACTGTTGGCTCTACAACCCTGGTAACTGCTGCAGGAGCTTTGACACTGGCATGGAGCAGGGGGTATTTGGCTCCGGAGGTCACTGATGGAAAACATGGTGTTTCCAGTGATGTATACAGTTATGGAGTTGTAAGAGTGAAATATGTATATACATGGCGTATGCTTCAGTGTCACATGTTATAGGTTGCACTTGAGACTTTCACTGGTCTACTTGCATATTCAGACGATCGTGATGACGAAAAACTGGTTAGTACTAGTGCTACATATCACCTACATTGTGGTCTGTATTTCTAATACAGGTAGAGCACTGTGAAGATACACTGGTGTCAGAGTCTTCATTCAAGACCATTGCAGACAGGGCAGCTGGAACATTGGAGACTGCATGCCTCCACACCTTCTATTGCATAATCAAGAACACCATACAGCGAAGACATAAGCTTAGGATCTCCATGAACCAGGTATGTATCTCAGTCCTTTGGTATAGTCACGCGTGTACAGAAACAGAACTTATTTATGTGACTCTCTTGGTCCACTTGTGCTCTTCTTTGAAGGTGATGGAGAAATGGAATAGTGCTACTGTTACCGAAGCATGAGAATTTCATCAGAACCATTGCATATGCTACATTTATTAGTCATTTAGTGGTCTACAATACATGATATACACCATTTTGATAGAAAATCTAATTGCAAATCTACGCATGCGCATTTATAAGCTGAGCATGTGCGGTTGAAATGTCTTGTCTCCCTTCTAATATCGATGGTACGTGGGTAAATCACGAGGGTAGTATAGGCGTCTATGGTATACACATCATTACGTAAATGTTCTATATCTCAGGATTGCTTGTCAAATACTTCTTGTCATGGCGACCATACCGCCTCATAATAACTCGTTTAAGGGAAGTGCATGGTGTTTGGCGAAGGTAAACACTACAAAGCAGAACTTGCATGGCGTGATATGGTTACATCCTCTTGCTTATGGCAGTATTCGGTGGCTTAAGTTACAATTCAGACGACTTGGACTGAAACGGAGAGCACGTGAAAGGCATTCTCTACTGGGTGTAGTTAAAAATTGTATTAGGGTATGTCACTCATAAAAATTGCCTTCTTTGACTGTTATCTTTTTCAGCACTGTCAATATTTTACTTGCAGCGAGAGCTGGCTACATCGAATGCACTCATGGGTTATCGTTCAATGTGGAAATGCCTTCGTGATAAGTATCACATTCCAATATATCGGTATGTCATAAAAGCCACAGACTCTTTAATTCAAAAGACCAGTGTATTTCCACAAATGTATAGTATAAAGCTAATGCATCCACTTCCTTTTCGAAGGGTCCAAACTTCGTTTGGCATATTGACCAATATGACAAATTGACACACTTTGGCATATGCATTCATGGCTGTATTGATGGGTTAGTTGATATAAACTGCTGAGATATATCTCTGACACACTGTCTTGATTATCTGAATTGTAGTTTCTCACGTAAAATTATATGGCTTCATATTGGAAGTACCAATCGTGATTCTAAAGTCATTTTGGGATACTATCTACAAGCAGTTGGACAAGTTGGAGGCAAGATTTTATTTAAAATTTGGTGAATTGTTACTTCTACTACTGTGCTAGGAGTCCCTCAGATTGTGCGGATGGATCTTGGGACAGAAAATGTAGGAGTTGCACGTTTTCAAGTTGCTTTGAGAATGAACCACACCGATGAACATACTGGAGGAAGAAGTATCAGATATGGTTCTTCACCAACTAATTCCGTAAGTTACAATTTCTAGGTATACACTATGTACTGTAAAACCAAGTATCTGCAGAGAATTGAGTCGTGGTGGTCTAAATTGAGGACTCAGAAAACACACTGGTGGATTCTGAAACTCAAGGTTAATATTTTGGCATATAAGATTCTTTTCAATTAATAATACTATGCAGGAACTTGAAAGGGATGGATGGTTTGAATCTAGTGATGATGTGCACAGGTACCCTTCACAGTATTTATGTTATAGTGATTAAATTATCTTATACGTATTGCAGACAATGCTTAGCTGTATCTATTTTGCCAGTGGTACGGAGGGACCTATAAGATTTTGTTAATTATTGGAATACGCACCACATTCGGCCATCATCAAGAGCAGCTTGCCCATCTGGCCGTCCTGATGATATGTTTGAAATGCCTCAAGTGTACGGTATGTATACTAATATTGAAGTTATTTAAATTCTCCATACATAATTTTAGGTGGAGAGCCCTGTTTACAACCACTAAATACACGCATTTTCAATTATGCAATGGGACAAGCAGCACTTCCTCCTCCACCATATGATCAAGAATTCTTTGACATGTGTAACATGCTTGTCAAACATGTTTATCACATGGATCTGTGCAATATTTCTCATGCAAACTGCTTTGAAATATATAAATATCTTGTTAACAATATTCGATACTAATACAATTCAGATGTGTCATCACTGTTATATGAGTTATTATTATGGAGATGATAATGGTGATGGTGCGCACATATATGCAGCACACTGACAATTACAATGTACACCAATAAAGGACTAAAGAATGATTATAATGTAGAACTGGAGCATATGCAATGCATGGTTCTGGTCAAACTCTCATGCTTCGGTAACAGTAGCACTATTCCATTTCTCCATCACCTTCAAAGAAGAGCACAAGTGGACCAAGAGAGTCACATAAATAAGTTCTGTTTCTGTACACGCGTGACTATACCAAAGGACTGAGATACATACCTGGTTCATGGAGATCCTAAGCTTATGTCTTCGCTGTATGGTGTTCTTGATTATGCAATAGAAGGTGTGGAGGCATGCAGTCTCCAATGTTCCAGCTGCCCTGTCTGCAATGGTCTTGAATGAAGACTCTGACACCAGTGTATCCTCACAGTGCTCTACCTGTATTAGAAATACAGACCACAATGTAGGTGATATGTAGCACTAGTACTAACCAGTTTTTCGTCATCACGATCGTCTGAATATGCAAGTAGACCAGTGAAAGTCTCAAGTGCAACCTATAACATGTGACACTGAAGCATACGCCATGTATATACATATTTCACTCTTACAACTCCATAACTGTATACATCACTGGAAACACCATGTTTTCCATCAGTGACCTCCGGAGCCAAATACCCCCTGCTCCATGCCAGTGTCAAAGCTCCTGCAGCAGTTACCAGGGTTGTAGAGCCAACAGTTGTGGGTAAAGGTGTCACAAATCCAAAGTCTGCTATTACAGCATTCAGCCCAGCATCCATTAAAATGTTTTGGCTAAAGGTATGGTAATTGATTTAGTGAACGTGAAACAAAAACTCCTTTGAATAAAGACTCAACCCCCTTATATATGAAATCACTATAGGTCTAATGTAACGCATACGATTTAATATCATGATGAATGAATGGTGGAGTAGATGAATGAAGGTAGGCAAGACCACAAGCAGCTCCTCGCAATATCTTCTCTCGCTCAGTCCATTTCAGTGGATCTTGTGAACGATACTAGCCAAAAAATCAGTATATATAGAACAGGTCACTGAAAGTATTAAGCCAAGTCTCATACCTTATACTCATGTAGGCAGTAAAAAAGAGAAAGGTGTTCCATGAATGGATACAATAAAGAAGGGGGTGATACACAATATCCCATCAGTTGGATTAAGTGTGGGTGACGAAACCTGTAATATAAAGTGGCCCTAACACTGCAACTAATGTATATGTACAGCATTTTACCTGGTGAGAGTAAGGGCCTCTCTGTTCAAGCGACCACTTGCATCCATGCCAAGACCTCCCATACCCTCCTAAAGCCAGAAAGTAATACAGATTTAGGAGAGAAGCTCTACACAGAACTGCTATATTAGCATACTGTATTCAACACTTTCACTGCAATGGATAGATGCCTGTAGGATCCTTTATAAACAGTTCCAAAACCCCTTTGCCAACAACTGTTTTAAAGCTATCTGTCGCATTCTTGATCTCCAGAGAAGAGAATTCACGTACTTGTAAACCTGATCAAAAATAACATAAATGCTCAAAGTGGCATCTTTTCATTTCATGGAATATCAAACCAGGTGAATGGTCACTAGATCTGCCGGATTCAGGAAGGGGGCGCTTGGTTCCAGACAAGTATGCACTGCAATCTTCATTGGAATATATGCAACACAATTGCTATAAACCCAGCTATACTTCATGTAATTATATATAGCCAACTAGTTGGAATTATATTCACCTTGCTGTTGATTTGGTACTTTTGGTCCACTTTGAGTACCTGCATATGGAGCCAATATGTAATGTCAGTATAGATGACACTGTTAGGATAAAGCAAATGTAAAAAAATCACCTTGTATCTCCACTGGTCTCTTGGATATAATTTGAGAAACTATAATAATACATATATATTATACATCATATACTACTATATATAGGGTATACATAATAGTTACTTCGATCTTGAGTTGGTGACTTAGGTACACTTTGAGAGCTTACTCCTGCTGAGTAGGTAGACACATATTCTACAGAATTCTCACTGGATCCTAAAAGACAACAAAATCTTAGACTAGCTTAACAACGTGAAAAGGATAATTACCTTGTGAATCAGAGTGATGTGATTCTATTGACACTTCTTCTGTGTGATCTATGCACCAGTTGTCTTTATATATGTATATGATGTTTTCTATATGTAGCTCAAGATATATTTATAATAGCGTACCTTCTGTAATCATTATTGGCTCCTCCACTCCATCTCCCCTTTACTAATGCTCCACGTGAATCTTAGGGTTCTATGTGCTTTGTTAAGCCTATCTAGAAAACCGTCTAGTTCGCTCCTAGTCCCCGTCCAGATGCATAAGATGTCATCTATGTAGCGCTTCCAGACAAGAGGCAGGATAGGTTCCTGAGCAAGGAAGGCTCGTTCAAATCTGTCCATGAACAGATTGGCATATGAAGGAGCCATCTTTGTCCCCATCGCCGTACCCTGGATCTGCTGGTAGATCTGGCCGTTGAAGCTGAAGACGTTGCACCTAAGGACTATATCAAAGAGTTGGCGTAAGGCATTCCTAGGGATATGTGAGGCTTCAGTAGCTTCTATTGCATCTAAGCAGGCATTCGTACCCTCGTCTTGTGGGATATTTGTGTAAAGGCTTGATACATCTATCGTAACTAGAATCGCGTTGCTCGGGATATGGGTGTTTTCTAATAGGGAGATAAGATGAGGGGAGTCCTTGATGTATGAGGGCATGGTGGGTACCAATGGTTTGATTATGTGGTCAAGGAATGATGAGACGCGCTCGGTGGGTCCACTACAACCACTGACTATGGGCCTAATTCCATGTGGGGTCTTGTGAAGCTTCTTAAGAAAGTACATGCGTTGGGTTCTTACCTTTTCAGGGGGAAGCATGTAGGCATGTGTGTATGTGTCAACGTAGCCTAATTCTTTCATACTGTTAACTAATTCTCCTATGTTCTTGTATAGGAGTATATAGTTACTTCGATCTTGAGTTGGTGACTTAGGTACACTTTGAGAGCTTACTCCTGCTGAGTAGGTAGACACATATTCTACAGAATTCTCACTGGATCCTAAAAGACAACAAAATCTTAGACTAGCTTAACAACATGAAAAGGATAATTACCTTGTGAATCAGAGTGATGTGATTCTATTGACACTTCTTCTGTGTGATCTATGCACCAGTTGTCTTTATATATGTATATGATGTTTTCTATATGTAGCTCAAGATATATTTATAATAGCGTACCTTCTGTAATCATTATTGGCTCAGAACACACATTCTCCATGCCATTGGACACGTGACAGTGATACGTACCAGCCTCAAAAGCATACAGTACCGGTGAATTAATGCCCACAGTTCCACGGGCATTACTCCAGTTATATGTGTACTCAAAATCGTGCCCTGACGCTATGCAATATAGAATTTCTACTCTGCCATCACTTGTTGTCATTATTGTTGGGCTTTGATGAAGTATGCAGAACTCATCTACATATCATAGAGTCGGTAGACTCTATATGTAGGGATGGCGCCGACACGCCCATTAAGCCTTAACAAAAGTAACGGCTCAGAACTCCCAAACGCAGATGTTTTAAGCCTTTTTAGACAAGCTACATGCTCTGCGAGTGCTTCTATACACTTTAATACTCTCAAAGTACGTAAAATATACAGCTACAGTGAATTTCGGAAATTTGTAAAAACCCGGATTGTTCATCTTCTTCTTCTTCTTCTTCTTCTTCTTCTTCTTCTTCTTCAGTTCAAACGGCCTACCGCGAAACTGGATTAGTAATCGCTCTAATTCTTTCACGAAAATCATTTATACTGGAGCGTACATGATCCTTGATGCACAAAATCTTCATACCTTCTCCCAAAGCCGTCAAACTCCAGGTCTGCAACCTTACAAGTGTTAGTTTTAGACGCCATTTTCTTGTTTGCTCACGTGCCGAACACGTGAAGTTAGTTTAGTGATGCAGATTTTCAGTGTTCGTCAAGCTGCCGCTGTTTCGAGCGCTGTGTTGTCTTTTTTGGCTACGTTGCTCCGTTTCTTTGAACGACTAACTGTTGCAGGCAACTGGACCCGCTGTTTTATACTCAATAGGCAATATTCGTACAAGACAGGATGTAGGAGTCACTGACAATTGCTAGATATCCTGCTTATAGGTATACAAGGGAGATAGAACTCTGCACGAAAGTCAGTAGGTTTATATGTGTTGCTACACACAGTAAAAACCAGTGAAACAAGTGTAAAAACATTTTCACTAAAATGTTGAATGATGTAGGGATTGAAGTGCCAAAAAGTATAGAAACAAGGTCAAAGTTCAGCATGCATGCAGACAAAGGCAGGGGATGATAGCATGCAACAATCATAACATGCGTAACCCCATGTCCCTACATCTGTAAATACTAAAAGTGGTTACGCATGTTATGATTGTTGCATGCTATCATCCCCTGCCTTTGTCTGCATGCATGCTGAACTTTGACCTTGTTTCTATACTTTTTGGCACTTCAATCCCTACATCATTCAACATTTTAGTGAAAATGTTTTTACACTTGTATATGTACAAATTCTTACTCATTGCATCAATATTGGGGTATAAGAGATAAAGGTCTATGTAGATGTTCATTACCTTGTGTATCATTATAAACACGATATCCATTCTCCCATTCTAAAACACTCTTTCCACCTGAAAAATTATGTAAGTACTTCATGTATAGGCATTCATAGAGATTATTTTGACATACATACCAACTTTAATACTGCACACAGCATAGCTTGCAGTCTCTGGGTACCATATTGCTCTGTGATCCATTAAGGAGACAGGTTCAGACTTCTCCTTCTTCCAAATTCCCACTCTGTCCATTTTTCTGGCCATATCAAGACCCAGCGCACCAATATAAGGAGCATACAATACTGCAAGGAATATCATCAAAACACATTTTTAAAATAGGAAGGACAATTCACAAGGCTATACATACCATTAACTCCAATACTTGTTCTAGATGAGGGAAATTTCAAAGGCTTTGCCTGTCGTCCTATAAAGGAATGGCCATCAATCAAAAGAAACCTTGATACTTGAAAAAGCCTTGTGACATAGTAGCTAACTTGTTAATAATTATACTCTAATGAGAATGTCCAGTCTTACTTAGTGGGGTATTAGGTGGAGAAGCCTCATCATCAGAATCCTACACACAACAAAATTAATCAATGAACAATGCAGAGATACTTGCTATTTTTAATCTGACGTACTCTTTCAATGGCAGCAACCCCAAAGTTTTTGGGACTTCGTGTAGAAGAAAATGTATTCTCAATATACTGACCAATGGTCCAAGGTTGGTTGGTGCCAAGGGGTGTGTCGGGGATTATACTTCCTGATATCCTTAACAAGACCAACTTTTTGTCAGAAGTTGACACTTTAAGAACATTGCATGCCTTTGTGATGCATGACAGGTAGCTTTCATCTGGATGAAGCACAACTTCCATGAGATCACTGGCTTTCTTAAAACCTTTCCTGGTTTTATTCATTTTACAACATGAGATCTGAAATGAGTTACTATCAGAGTTATGGAATGCATTCACTGATTATTATTTATTACCCGTATGCTCTTTTTTGGGGGGGCAGTAGTGCAGGGCTTCTTTTTTCGCAATATAGTTGAGGAAGCTTGCAGAGCATTCAAATCTGTAATAAAGTAATTACTAACGTATTACGAAAGTAGTAAAAGGTATCATAGTTCACCATCGGTTAGGTTGGAAGGCCCACTCTCATGACTCTGCTGTGGAGACACACCGATTGTAGTGTCTAATATCTGTCGACACTCCTTAGTCAAGGACGTTTGCGCCTTGGCTATTGCTTGACCCAATTTGATATTAGCCTCATCGAGCTTAGCTCGCTTGCGTCCAGAAAACATACTCTGAGTCTACACGGAACTGCACAGTGCAACAGTGCATATGAACCAACCCCACCCCTTTTGCAGTGGCAGTACGCGGTTTTGAGAAGACTCCACCTACTCCCCCGCCCCTTTTGCTGTCTGGTACGCGGTACGCGGTGGACGGTACGCGGTACGCGGTGGACGGTACGCGGTACGCAGTGGGCGGTACGTTGCCCTTCTCGGCCACCGTAGGCGGCAGCAGTATGGAGTTGGGGGAGCGAGATTCAGTTCATGTACACGTACGCGCGCGCGTTACGCAATTTGCTAAAGAGGTAGGTGGGGCTACTATTATCTACTGTGGCCGAGAACAGAACTGAGAGGAGGTATATATATACGACAGTAAAATCGATGACGTAATGAATCGCACTAAAGAATGTAATTAACCGATGCATACCGCGAGGCAAGGCGTAGACCTCTTGAGTTCATTGGATAGTTTAACCATAGATGTTTAACGGAGTTATAGACTATCAAAACTCGGTAGAGAGATAGAGCATAGGCCAAAGATGGCTGAAACTGGAAGTGCGCGTAGAATGGAAGGAAAAGCCATCCCATCCTTCCATTCTACGCGCACTTCCATCCTTCTATCCTTTATCCTTCTATGCTTCCATACTTCCATCCTTCCATTTCAGTCACGTGCTGTTTATTGCGCATGCGCACAACCGTTTTTTTACAAGGAGCAGTGTACCTTGTTGCTCTTTGCATGAACGCTACCGTTGCTCCCCCCCGCACTTTCCCTGGTGTTTGTCGCGATGATCTCATTAAGTGGTATTTTTTCGAAGGATACATGTAACGTGTCTTTACTTCGTCCACAGGATAAGTCTGTCTGTTCGTGCAATATTGCGGGGCATGCGGCTCAGTAGGAGAATTCGATCGAGCACTGGCCTCGAAGGACAGTTCCCGGCTTAGTGCACGAACCTTAACGTTTGTGTGAGTATACCATACTCAGTTTACTGACCAGCTGAATATGTGAATAGGAGTTGAGGATCTCTAGTAGCTTATTAGGATATCAATGATGTCAGTCAGAAGTTGGCACTTCAAATAATAATCTCTCTGTGGTTGCATATCACTTTCTCTCTGTTGTGGAAGAACTCGGAGGTTGGATATCATATACTTCTAGCCTCGTCCCCAGGCTCTCCCCTGCGAGCGTACAGCGAACGACCTTTGAACCCGTAGTAAAATAAGACGGGGGAGAGCCTGGTACGCGAAATCACGTGCACCGTCCTAGGGTAGAAAGGGGGTAGAAAGACTTGGCAATTAACAGCGTGGGCGGTATTTCCTGTGCACAGCAAAGTGAACGTACAAGTAACAGTACAAGGCAGTAGGGCTTACTGCGTGCCAACTGGAATAAAAGTAAGGCGCCTCTCATCATGCTGCAAGCTCTCACCCGTAGACTCCACGGCTTTAGAGCACGTAGCGGACTAGCGTTACATGTACGCGTGCACGCTTGATGTCGAACTATAGCCTAGCCAATGCATGAAGAGAGCGATATACATCCCAATAAGACGGCAAATCGGCTATACACGTACAGGTAAACAGTACAGGGAAGCTCTGGCAGCCATGTAGCTATGTAAGGAAATCACGTAATTTGGGATCACGCGATTTCGCGTACCAGGCTCTCTCCCTTCTTAAGTTTTGTTCAGGTGCAAAGGTCATATGTGCGCGAGGGGAGAGCCTGGGGACGAGGCTAATATACTTCATGAGTGGAAAACACAAGAATTACTTTATTTCTGCTGGAATCCCAGATGAATTGCTCTTCCTTTCGGAAGTGCAATTTCACATAATTATATGAGTCTTTGTACTGTGTATATAGATTTAATGTGCATCATGAAACGATCACAGTACGATAGTTAGGGCAGCACATGAATGCATGTGAGAGAGTCAGAACGGGCTGGCTTGGCGTAAGTGATGCTAATTGTATTAGAAGTAGCCCCTGATGAAAAACAACTTTTGTGAATAATTGGTAACGGTGTGTTTTCTCGCTAGCTGTATGTACTTGCCAATTGCTATGAAAGAAAAGCGGCAGTCTATACTTTGATGCACGCATATCTTTAATCGTTACCTTCTACCTTAACTGCGACACTGCACATGCCAGAAGCTTCCGTGCTAGAAGATGCTTCTTAGACACCATCGAGTCCTAGCTACTCATATTGGGGAGTGGTCAATGAATGTGCGCATGCGTAATAAACAGCACGTGGCTGAAATGGAAGGATGGAAGTATGGAAGCATGGAAGGATAGCAGAATAGAAGGATAGAAGGATCGAAGTGCACGTAGAATGGAAGGATGGGTAGATGGCATATATAAACTGTATCCGTAATCACGCATGCGTAACTAGCCATACCCTAGCCAGCCCGTAATGGCCCCGTCACAAACCAAGGCACGAAGAGGCAAATTACCTAGATGGGGGGTCCCCCCCCAAACCCCCCCTGCCCCCCCAGGCCCCTCCGCCTTGGCTAGTTCCGTAAGCGCCCATGGATCCTCCGTGCCTATGCGCATGGGCGCGTAGTTTATATATGCCATTAACCGAAGGGATGGGATGGCCCTTCTCGGCCACCGTAATTATCTGCAGGCGTAGTAGCGCGTTTTGAAACGCATGTAGCAGCAGAAACACACACATTTCGTCGTCATAGCTCCTATTTTATTGGGGGGGGGGGGGGGGGGGGGATGGATGTTAATATCCTAAGGAATGAGTTCAAACCCAGACAATGACTTGGCTACACAGGCAAGGCTTATACATGTACAACATGCAAAGCACGTTAGACTCAAACTCCGCATTAATCAGTCCCGCCGCTGGGGCACCAAGACGCGAAACTGAAAGCGAGAGTACATACATGTAAAGTTATCAAAATTAATGGCCTAAATGATGGCAATACTACATCAATGCCAAGTCATGTATAGAGACATGTAAAATATAATGAGCAACAGGAGAGGCAGCTGTACATTTACACCATAAATGCAGTATACATGTACATGGACAGGAAATAATAACATGTGTAGCCCCTCCTTACATCCTTTACGACATGTTGCATGCATGTATGCTATCATCACCTATCTAGATCTAGATGTTATATACTGCACTTTGTTCCTACACTTTTTGGCACTTTCATTCCTATAATACGTCCTCCAACATGTTAATGTAATTACTCTTGTGCACAGAGGTATTGCAGATTAGTTACTCAATCTAGATGTGGTAATTTTTATCACTGTCCAGGTTGTGTATATATGTTGTTGTTTTTAAGAACATTAATTTTCTTTGTTGCAGAGTTTCACTCATCAAATATCACGGCTAACATCACTGCTATTGAAGAAGATTAAATCAGTATATACATGCTTTATATGCATATTTGTACACACATATGATTATGAAGAAGAAAGATGAATAGACCATAGAATGCAGAGTATACTGTATATTGTTTGTATTCAGACACACTTTTAGTTCATAAATGTGAAGTTATTGACCAACTGTATTTTGCAATTAAAAGACAATTCTCTCATATATATGTGGCTGATTTTCCTGTGCAAATCTACCGATTTCTTGATAGGCTGGATTGTCACGCATTTGAACATCAGACAGTTCTTCATTATTGCCACCTCCAGGACTGGGTATATTCATGTGTACAACTACTTCATCTGTAGCTTTCCTGCAGAAGTAGTATAAATATTGGGTGAACTTATTGCAGGGTATATATTCACCGAATATTTGAGTATATTGAAGTAGTTACATACATAATTCTACCTCATTTTTTGGATTTTAAACTGTAACAATGCACAGTTAAGAAGATAGTTGTGAAATGTGGTGACATTATTGAAGATGAGTATAATTAATTCACCCCTATAGCTATTGATTAAACTAAAAAACAAAGTATGAATTGTAATTAATAAACTCACTTGTTTTTGAAGTAAATGTGTTTGTGGAAACAAACTGCAGTTATCAGTATTGCCAATACCAGTGCAAGGCATATTATGGCTCCAACAATAGCTCCAATTATTGGAATTTCCAAATTACCACTGGTGTTATTGATTGTATTGACAAAGTCAGTTGGTGAAGCATCAATAGCCAAAGCAGTACTAATTATGGAATTACTTTCGGAGGTATTGTTGATGTAGTCTTCCAAAGTAACTGAAGGACTAGGTAATATACTTGATACGAAAAAACAACTCTCTGAGCTGTTCAGTGACAAAGTAAAGTGTTGTTCACTTTTACCATAGAGGTTTGTAGCAATACACATGACAACTATTGTGCAGTGTTCATTCAGATCAGCTTCTCTAAATATGTACTTTAAAGTTGAGGTGGCTGTCTTATTAGAAAATGTTGAATTCCAACTGGACTCAGGGAGAGGTTCCTCAGTGTCTGCTAGTATCCACTGAAACTCTGGATGAGGTACAGCACTGACACTGCAGTTCAGTATTACTGGTTGGTTCAGTTCTACAGGGTAGTTGTAGTATTTAAGAGTTGGCTCAGGAGGAGCTACACCTATAAAAAAATAGCTATGACTAGAAATCAACAAAAAATTACAGTAGGTCAAATTTGTCAATTCAGGCTCTGATATACACTAATTTGACAAATCACCAACTCAAAAAGGATTACCACAAGTATCCTTCCCTATAGTTCCTAGGTGTTTATTGGGGGAAAGAAACTTCCCTTTCCCCCTTCCCCCAATGAATGCTTAGGAACTAGGCTATCATACAACTGAAGCAGGTTATAAAATCTCTAAGATGTATATGAAGGGACTATGTAAAACCTACTGAAGTTGTCAAAACTGAGAGAACCTCCTGTGGTGACGAACTGCCTTAGACTATGATAGTTGCTATAGCACTCAGGTGTGCAGGCTCTACTTTCTAACCTTAGCAAGATTCATAAGTGTGTTGCCTCTGGTGAGTGTCCTAGAAGCAACAACAAAGATACCTAACAGGCATCTTTGCAAACCAGTATAGGACCAGTGGTGACTGATAATCCACCTCTATTGTTTACTGAGTGGTCTAATTGCACTTTAGATCAGAATTTAATTGCCTTCCATCTATACAGTCGATCTTCTTACAGATTTAGTAAGCCTTATGTATTATCACTATAAACATGGTATCCCTTTAACCCTAAAAAACTAGCCATTTTGAGTGCATGTACATAAATTTGTAGGCATCCTCCATACTTATATCTCTAAAATGTTTTCCCACTGACTACCTTGGTCAGTCTGTTTTACAGTGATAGTGAGCTAGGTATTAAGAAGAAGTAAGAGATGAAAAATTCTGACCCCGATGGTAAAATAATTCCATACAACTTATGTCTCCTAAACAGATCTCACAGGAGCACAACTTTAAGAAACAAAGCTGCAAATTATGCACAACCTCAAAACACAAACACATGTGCAGAACTCCAACAATTTGCCTTTCTCCAGATTTTTTCCAAAAATTTATTCTCCTCCCAAATTTTCAAGTTTACTACTCTATATCAGGAGAGTAAACCTGCATATGTATTCCCAAAAGTGGGATTCATCAACTGCATTTATTATTAATAGGCATGATACATAAACTTCTTACATTGAGTTTCTTACCAGCATCATTGATAACAGTGAGATCTCCTTCTATTTCACTTGTCATAATCCTATCCATACGAATAATAATCACATGACATTTATAGGTTCCATTATCATTGTCCATTGCACCATCTATTTCATATATAATACCACTTATTCCAGATGCTATGAGCGTGTGAGTCAGAGTTACACCATCTGGATGCTGTATTACATAGTCAGTGTGAGGGTTTGCTTGTGGGTAACTCACTGCAGTGCAAGTCACATTTACACTGGATCCAATCCTTACAGGATTCTTTGAAAAGGTAAGTGAAATCTTTGGGTACACTGTGATATAGATTGTATACTATAATATTAGGGTAGTACTATAGAGAATGGGTACTCATTAGCAGATTGGTAAACAATTTATAAGTCTTGTATAAATAAAGAATAAACTACAATGGTGGTAGAATTGTTCAGAGTAAGCACTACAACCTATATAATATATATATATATATGTTACATTGAAAATGGAATACTGAGTATTACACTTTCTTATCGTGCACACTACAACAGAGGCAGAGACAGTATGTCAAAAGTGGGGGGGCTCGGCGTTCATAAAGTGGTAGGTTATTTATATTCATTCTGAATAGGCTATTAGTATTTCATATGTTCTTTGTGACAACCTCCAATTTTGGGGGGGCTCAGCCCCCCCTTATCGAAAAGTGGGGGGGCTCAAGCCCCCCCTGCCCCCCCAGGTTCTCTGCCTCTGTACAACATTGTGCCTTTGCTTGAACAAATTCCTATTTGTGCCTCATGCTATTTCAGTAGTATCTGGAATATTTTTTCTTGTTTGTGCATCATCACTTCTTCATTTAGAAGTAAATTGCACTCTATCTTATTGATTTGTGCTTGTGCAAGGAAGAACATGTCAAGTATTAGCATTTGTTTCTATTTACATGTATCCTATACTGACAGAAATATTATTAAAAAATAAAACGGCATTGCTATTGCATATTAGTAGCTATAATGAGTAAACAGGCAACACAAACCCATGCAATTTAACTTACCCCAAATAGAGAAACACTGTCTTTGGTTGTTTTCTTCACATTGACAACTGTAGTTCTGACCTCCAACCTCAGATATTGTAACATTGTTTGTTACAAGGTAGCTGTGACCATAGCCACTTTCAAGGACCTGGCTCCCATTCAACCATGAAAAACCATTAGTTTGAAAGCACATAGTTGAACAATCAAGCTGCAGACGTTCACCAGCTTGAGCATATTTACTATCACACCCTGCAGAGAAGCAACACTTGTTAATCAATCACCTGGCTCTCTAACTAGCTACTTGCGCTTACCTGATTGACATGTGCCTGAAGTAAATACGCACAAAAGCAGAAGTAGACAGTGAAGGTTGCACCTGTCAATCATATTTCCTATAAGGCGTTTCCGGATGGGGAGGGGTTGCGAACAAACACGTGCACACATAGCCGACAAACTCAAATTTCGTTGCAAGGCAGAGACAGAGCAGTGGCGTAGCTACGGTAGGGCCTGGTAGGGCCTGTGCCCTACCAAATATCCTTGCGCAATGAGCCGCCGCGCGCGTTGGAATGTTAATTAAAGTGTTAAGTTCGAAGCGCTCGTAGGAGCTGGGAGCTAGCAGGACATAAAAGCGTTATTTACTGCCTAGAATGCACCAAAAACGATCTCAGAAAGCAAATTTTTCAGGGGGAGCATGTCTTCAGACCCCCTAGGCCTAGCTCAGGGGCACGCTTTCCGCGCCCGCACAAAGTTTGCTATGACGTGCCCTACCATTAAGCATTTCCTGCCTACGCCACTGGGGGGGGGGGGGGGGGCGAGGCCTCCCTACTGGGGGCAGGGGGCAGGGGGGCATCGCCCCCCTGCCGCCCTCGGCCGCCGCCCCTGAGAGAGGTTCACGGTTACATGAAACCATAGATAATATAGCTCCGTAACGGAGCTATATTATTTATGATGAAACGCGCGTAGACAGGAATGACAGCTGGTAAGAAATGCAATATGCAGCTGTCTTTAAAAACAGCTCGGGAAATGAAAGTGCGTTGGATTAACACACAGGCCTATATTAGCACACGTACGCATATGACACACCCTCAAAAGTTAACTGTGTTAGTCCAACATTCCTGAGAACATTAACACACCTCTTGAAGTCATGTGTTAAAGGGACACAGAGGATCAGCATGAAAACAGCACACTTATGTATGTTTGTTTAAACAACACACTTTCTGGATCATTTTGAAACACATGCTAATGTGTCATTTTAATTTGACACACATTTTCTTGCTTTTGTTGCACACTTATAATACGCCCTCAAAACTGTGTTAATCCAACATTCCTGAAAATATTAACACACCTCTTGAAGTGGTTGTGTGTTAAAAGTACACAGAGGATCAGCATGAAAACAGCACACTTACAGAGATTCACACACTTTAACATCCTCTGATAACTGTGTTAAAAAAATGTGTCATTTTGACAACAAAAAAATGTGTCATTTTGAAGCAAACCAATTTGATGCACATTTTCTTGCTTTTGTTGCATACTTGTAACACACCCTCAAAACTGTGTTAATCCAACATTCCTGAAAATATTAACACACCTCTTGAAGTGGTTGTGCATTAAAAGCACACAGAGGATCAGCATGAAAACAACACACTTATGTATGTTTCATTGTACGTTTAAACAACACACTTTGTGAGTTGGTGACAATATACATGCAGTCCATTTTAATGTGTCATTTTGAAGTAGACTAATTTGACACACATTTTCCTTACAGAGATTCACACACTTTAACATCCTCTGATAACTGTGTTAAAACAACATTAAAATATTCCACAAGACATTTGTGTTAAAATTACACAATGAAGATCAGCATGATAAATGCACACTTACACACATTTTCATTATATGTTTAAACAACACACTTTTTGAAACACATGCTAATGTGTTATTTTGAAGCAAACCAATTTGACACATTTGTTGCACACTTGTTAATCCAAAACTGTGTTAATCCAACATTCCTGAAGATATTAACACACCTCTTGAAGTGGTTGTGCGTTAAAAGCACACAGAAGATCAGCATGAAAACAGCACGCTTATGTATGTTTCATTGTACGTTTAAACAACACATTTTGTGAGTTAGTGACAATATACATGCTGTCCGTGTCATTTTGAAGTAGACTAATTTGACACACATTTTCCTTACAGAGATTCACACACTTTAACATCCTCTGATAACTGTGTTAAAACAACATTCCACAAGACATTTGTGTTAAAATTACACAATGAAGATCAGCATGATAAACGCACACTTACACACATTTTCATTATATATTTAAACAACACACTTTTTGAAACACATGCTAATGCGTTATTTTGAAGCAAACCAATTTGATACACATTTTCTTGCTTTTGTTGCACACTTATAATATACCCTCAAAACTGTGTTAATTCAACATTCCTGAAAATATTAACACACCTCTTGAAGTGGTTGTGTGTTAAAAGCACACAGAGGATCAGCATGAAAACAGCACAGTTATGTATGTTTTCATTGTATGTTTAAACAACACACTTTGTGAGTTGGTGACAATATACATGCAGTCCATATTAATGTGTCATTTTGAAGTAGACTAATTTGACACACATTTTATTTACAGGGATTCACACACTTTAAACATCATCTGATAACTGTGTTAAAATAACATTCCACAAAACATTTTGTGTTAAAATTACACAATGAAGATTGGCATGATAAATGCACAATTACACACATTTTCATCATATGTTTAAACAACAAACCTTTTGAAACACATGCTAATGTATTATTTTGAAGCAAACCAATTTGACAGACATTTTCTGGCTTTTGTTGCATAGTTATAATACACCCTCAAAACTGTGTTAATCCAACATTCCTGAAAATATTAACACACCTCTTGAAGTGGTTGTGTGTTAAAAGCACACAGAGGACCAGCATGCAAACAGCACACTTACGTACGTTTTCATTGTACGTTTAAACAACATACTTTGTGAGTTGGTGACAATATACACGCTGTCCATTTTAATGTGTTATTTTGAAGTAGACTAATTTGACACACATTTTCTTTACAGAGATTTACACACTTTAACATCCTCTGATAACTGTGTTAAAACAACATTCCACAAGACATTTGTGTTAAAATTACACAATGAAGATCAGCATGATAAATGCACACTTACACACATTTTCATTATATGTTTAAACAACACACTTTTTGAAACACATGCTAATGTGTCATTTTGAAGCAAACCAATTTGACGCACATTTTCTTGCTTTTGTTGCACACTTATAATATACCCTCAAAACTGTGTTAATCCAACATTCCTGAAAATATTAACACACCTCTTGAAGTGGTTATGTGTTAAAAGCACACAGAGGATCAGCATGAAAACAGCACAGTTACGTACGTTTACATTGTATGTTTAAACAACACACTTTGTTAGTTGGTGACAATATACACGCTGTCCATTTTAATGTGTTATTTTGAGGTAGACTAATTTGACACACATTTTATTTACAGAGATTTACACACTTTAACATCCTCTGATAACTGTGTTAAAACAACATTCCACAAAACATTTTGTGTTACAATTGCACAATAATGATCAGCATGAAAATAACACACTTACACACATTTTCATTATATGTTTAAACAACACACTTTGCTGATCATTCACAGCACATGCAAATGTGTCATTTTAAATGGACCAATTTGACACATATTTTTAGTGTATTAAATGTGAGTTGTTTTTGTGTGTATGTTTAGCACATCAAAAGTATGTTATATTAAATTGACACACGTATTTTCATGTGGTGTGCAAATCTAACACAATACACATTTTCCATGTGTTAAATTTACCTACACAAATTTACAGTGTAATCACTATACATATGTATGCATTGAGGGGAGTGTTTACATCAGTATTAGAAGAATCACAAGGGTTAACAACATATGCTTTTGTTATGTTGCTATTAGTGATGATATCTCTACACATACTGACTTTCAGGTTGATGGTTACCATGGTTGCTGAGTTTTGCTCATTAGTTATCCTCATTCATAATACATTGCTGGGAGAGATAACGATCAGTAGTACAAGAACTACAAGGGTTAACGAAAATATTATCCCTCTATTCTCCAGTACGTAATAATATATTTCCACATGCAAAGATTCAACTTCATTGACTTTATGGTTATTGAGTTACACTTCTTCAAGAATAATAATAATAATAATAATAATAATAATAATAATAATAATAATAATAATAATAATAAGAAGAAGAAGAAGAAGAAGAAGAAGAAGAAGAAGAAGAAGAAGAAGAAGAAGAAGAAGAAGAAGAAGAAGAAGAAGAAGAAGAAGAAGAAGAAGAAGAAGAAGAAGAAGAAGAAGAAGAAGAAGAAGAAGAAGAAGAAGAAGAAGATGGAAAACATGGCAAAAATTTACACACATCTTACATCATAACGCAACCAATTTTAGTGTACTGGTTATTTTTCACACATTCTTCACCTTGATATCATTAAAAGTGTTTAAATTGAAAGTGAAAATGAACAAAATCCTTATATATGGTTTTCAATGGGGATAGACCATAGCAATCCCTATATACACAGTACTACCGTACTGTGTGATACTACTATGTGATTGTGAGGTATACTACTATATGTGATTGTGAACATCTCAGTCATTTGATTTGTGAGCTGTTTTTGAGAGAGGTAGAGAGTAAGTAATCGAAGGTCGGACACCATGTTATATCGGACATTTTCCTGAAGCGTAGAAGCAAACTTAGTCCATGCTTCGTAGGTTACACTATAGAACTACTTAAGCTTCTCTCGTATACCAAGTTTGGAGTGCTAGACAGCTTTTACCATCGAGCTAGGAGGTCGTCGAAAATACCCCGTAACATCGGCAGACTGACATCAGTCACTGTACGTCTGGCAAATCCCTATATAGATCTTGCGATCTGACTACATAGACCAGAAGAGCAACTACTGTACTCCCAATATGCGAGATATCGATGGATTCCGTTCACGCATCATGCAGTATTCGCTGTGGGATTTGAGCAAATCAAGTTTCGTAATATCGGACACCCCTCCACAAGGAAATGGCAAGTTGGAAGAGAGAACTAGCTTCCAAAGCCTTGACTGCTATGATTGAATGTTGACCAAATGGGTATTTAATAGAACTATACCATTAAATAATAGTTAGATGCCAAATCGAGGGAACTACAGGATTAGAAGCCTTCAAGGCCCTCGCTCGGCTGTCAAAATCGCCACGGAGAGCGGCCGGGGCTAGGGTGTTTCCGTTTCCCCACACTACTTCAGTGAAAGAATAAGGAGGTGGATACTAGTAGTGGACTGGCAGACAACGAAACACTCCACCAGTGGGATCTGTGGAAATCATCACTGTGCGTGTCATGTGAAATTATCGTAAGTACTCTAACGATGGACTAGATTTGCACAAGGTTATTTAACCAACATACGACCTGGAAAAACATTGACTACGCGCCGACTTTGCTTGCTTACAAAAAACCTCAGAATAACTAAGTGCACGAAGGTTAGGTATGAGGAAAAATTGAACTTAATTGCATGGGCCTGAAGTAGTCGATCCGAATCTTCTACCTATTCCTGCTGCTCCATGTTCAGAGTTACTTCCAGATGTAGAGTATCCGGACATTTATAATTATCGTATTAACACACCCAGTCCTGTTACTAAAGAGGAGCTTAAATATATAACATCTCATGGGTGGGTAGTGTACATGCATATGCTTCATTGCCGGATGGCAGCAAAGTTCAGCCACAGTCCATCATGAAACGTACATTATTTTTTGAGTTATGTCATATTACAGTGTACCCTGACCCCACACAGTTTCCGCTATATTTTGGAGTGTGACTGGTTTAAAGTATTGCTGTTGACTGTCATGGGGATCATGATTGTGAGTGGGAGTTAGATCAAGTGTTATGCACTGTTAGACAGATTTGGGAAGAGACTATGCTCACATGATAATTTAGTGAAGAGGATATTCAACGATGACCCTAAAAAGAGACTGAGCAATCCAGTTGGCCTAACAGTTGACGATGATGATAATGTGTATGTAGTGACTTCTGACAAGACTCTGAAGTTTTAATGAAAATGGGACGATTCTGTTGCTATAACTTTGCTAATGTTACAGTAGCATATGCATAAACAATCACTCCATGCAAGAGATGCAGAGAAAGGCAAAGCAACAACAACACAACAGAAAGGCAAAGCAAGACAACACAACTCAGCCGAAACAGTCATTTTTCAAAGAAAAATTGGCTGCCTCAGGTGGGGCTGAAACCCATGACCATCAGCTTACTAGGCGATGGCTCTTACAAACTGAGCTACCGAGGCAGCTCAGCTGGCTGGGCTGAATCCTGTATACAAATCAGAAAGTAATTCAATTTTCCTCATAGGGTTGATGCAATTCTCCAGTTTCTCATAGTATTGGGAATACTTTCTTCCGGCCATGCGTAGTTAATCTCCGGGTCAAAACACTTGCCACTCAGTCAGTAGGCCACGCACGCTTTTGCCGCACACAATGGAGACGTCGCATTGCATAGTACGTTGGCCTGTCACGCGATAATTGGTCCGGTGTCATAGTGGATTTGGCTTCCCCGGTTTACGGCATCCCCGAGTAATATACCCTAGGGGATTTGGCATCCCCGTACCAAATTCCCTAAGTGGATTTGGCATCCCCCGTGGTATCCCTCGGAGAATTTGGTATCCCCGTATTTTAGCAGCAGGAATGAAGAAGCACAAATCTAAGTAGACTTGATCGGTGTACTTGCTTTCCATTTAAGCTATGATAGTAGATAGCCAGCATGACAACCGTTTTAGTGTGGGGTATGTATCTTGCTGCACAGTCGTACTGCGCATATCTTGCTGCGCGGTCGTAGCTACTGCGCACATCTTGCTGCACGGTCGTACTGCGAACACGACGGATACGTACCTTTAAAAGGCCCGTATTATGGACAGCAAATCTGCTGGAAATAGTCTACCATCACCTTCAGAGTGCCAAATTGCTCGTATCTATTACTCTAAAAAAGAAAAATTCACAGTTGAGATGGTTCCTGTTCACCAGCAGGTAGGGAGTGAGGACTGTGGTGTTCTCGCGATAGCTTAGAGGCAAGAGAGCATGCGTAGCCATCTGGAGAGTTGTCTCTGTGAGGGAAAACTTTCACCTTTTCCCCGCGACCGGCGTGGCAAAATATCTGGAAGGAAGTTTGTAACCATCGAGGTGTACTGCACCTGCAAACTCCCTGAAAGCTTTGATGACATGGTAGAATTAATGTGAAGCGTGCTTACATAGTACCACTGTAGTGACACATGTATCGTTGTTGTGGATATACAGGAAAAGAAAAGCAATGGAAGTGCAATTACTGTGCACCAAAGTCAAAAGCGGAAGTATTGACTTGCTAGATTGACTTGAAATATCACTATCTTGTGTACCTGTACCAGTTGTAATCTATACATGCATTCTTTTGTTTACTGTTATTGGCTTCTGTATTGAATGTACATTTAGTGGGGGGTGCTATATTCCCTAGGGTATACTACTCGGGGATGCCAAATTCCCTAAAATCTGGGGGGTGCCAAATTCCCTGTGGGGATGCCAAAATCCCTAGGGAATTTTACTCGGGGATGCCAAATCCCCTGGGATGCCATATCCCCTGTGACACCGGGCACTGCAAGCGATGTTCCCTTCTGGTCATTATTCAGCTGAACTCTGCAGGTAGCTAGAACACACCTCAATACCGACGCAGCAAACCAGAGGGGTTCTATAATACACTATACTCTGACTCCCTAAAATGCAGGCGTAGACTCTATTTTTCTGACTTGATTGACTAGCCTAAAGTAACTAACTAACTTTATTTGATCCTTCTACACATGAAAGGTACATGCTGTTAGATAGATTAATACTTACGTAAGCTGTTTCCTGAAATTAGGTGCCTGGTTCCTCCTTTACTCTGGCTGCTACTGTAGCAATTTAAATGTGACTGTCCAAAAGCTCCAATGCATTGCTGGACAATAGCCTCCATTTCCGGACGGCAGGTATTGCAGCAACAGTCACATATATAGATAGATATGCTACGTATTCTATATGACTCACTGTCATGCGCGCCGTCTACCAGAAGCAGCCAATAACTTTTCCTATCAGAGAGTCGGTAGACTCTCTATGTAGGGATGGCGCCGACAGGACACGCCCATTTTCCAACATAGAATGGCTCAGAACTCCCAAACGCGGCAGTTACAAGCCCTTTTAGATACATACACGTACTGTACGAGTGATTCTGTACCTGCTAAGATCCCCAAAGTACGTAAAATACACAGCTACAATGACTTACGGAATTTGCCACACCCCCCTTTTTGGATAGTTTTGTTCATCATCTTCTTCTTCTTCTTCTTCTTCTAATTCAGTTGAACTGGCCTACCGCAAAAGGTGCACAAGTAAGGTCCTTGGTTTTTACATGAAACGACTCCTTTCCCTTGCGTGCGTGATCCTTGACCAAGAGAATCTTGGTAACTTTACTCACAACTGTATAATCGTAAATTTTCCTTATTTGTCGGAAGCCATTTTCTGTGTGGTCACGTGCATCACGTTTCATAGAAAGGTGGGGCTCAAGCAGCGCGCAGGTCCGCGGGAGTAGAAGCGGGTGGCACAAGCAAGTAGGGATCACTCCACGTACAGAAATGGACACTGTAGGTACCCAAGAAAAAATAGTGAAACAAGTGTAAAAAACATTTCATTAAAATGTTAAAGGATGTAGGGATGGTAGTGCCAAAAATTAAAGAAACAAGATTGTAATAACCCGAGTGGTGCACAGTGAATAACTGATTATGATACGTATATAGTTTGGAGTTCAGAGTTCATGCTACCACAAAGATGAATTACAATTCATGTATGCAGACAAGGGATAATTGCATGCAACAATAACAACATGCGTAACCCCTCCCTACATTTAATTTCGTGGGGGTTACGCATGTTGTTATTGTTGCATGCAATTATCCCTTGTCTGCATACATGAATTGTAATTCATCTTTGTGGTAGCATGAACTCTGAACTCCAAACTATATACGTATCATAATCAGTTATTCACTGTGCACCACTCGGGTTATTACAATCTTGTTTCTTTAATTTTTGGCACTACCATCCCTACATCCTTTAACATTTTAATGAAATGTTTTTTACACTTGTATAAATAGATCTGATAGCGTAGTTGCAAGCGGGGCAGTCGACCTCTGAGCTCGGGGCAGTTGAGAAAAACAATTATTGCTGCATAGTCAGTGCTGTAGTAGGCCTCTATATCGATATGCTATATATGTATTCGATATAACTCAATGTTCCTGTTGTTGCAATACGTACCGTCCTGAAATGGAGGCTATTGTCCAGCATTGGAGCTTTTGGACAGTCACATTGACTTGTAGCAGACAGAGTAACTAAAGGAGGAGGAGCAAGATGCCTATTTTCAGGAATCAGTTACGTAATCCATGTAACAGCGTGTACCTTTTTATTTATAGGTTTGTCACCGTTTGTACGCTGAGCAGAACGGCGTACGAAAATTGAATGCCGTGTATAGTTTGACGTCTGAATATTGCAATACGGTTATGTCATGTAGTAGGCTTGCATCTCGTCTCGCTCTGGGTGTAAGGGGAGGATATTATACATATACCAAAAATATTTGCGACATAAATTCAAATTTGCTCAAAAGTCAAAGTCAAAGTATTATTGTTGTCCTCTTTGGGATAATGTACATAGAATGCATATATCGTACAGTACGAGGCTCCAGAAATAAAAATTGAGTACCTAGTGAGGGAGAATGATAATAGTAACAAGTGTAAAAACATTTTCACTAAAATGTTGAAGGATGTAGGGATGGAAGTTCAAAAGGTATAGAAACAAGGTCAAAGTTCAGCATGCATGCAGACAAAGGCAGGGGATGATAGCATGCAACAATCATAACATGCTATATATCATCCCCTGCCTTTGTCTGCATGCATGCTGAACTTTGACTTTGTTTCTATACCTTTTGGCACTTCCATCCCTACATCCTTCAACATTTTAGTGAAAATGTTTTTACACTTGTTTCAATGGTTTTTACTGTGTGTAGCAACGTGTATAAACCTACTGGCTTTCGTTCTACCTCCCTTGCATACCTATGAGGATAGCCAGCAATTGGCAGTGACTCCTACATCCTGTCTTGTACGAATATTGCATACTGAGTACAACAGCGGGTCCAGTTATGGCAACAGTTAGTCGTTCAAAGAAACGGACACAAAGGAGCAACGCTGGTAGCCAAACAGCGCGACAAACCACAACCACGACAAAACTTCTAACTTTACGTCTTCGGCACGTGAGCAAACAAGCAAATGGCGTCTAAACTAACGCTTCTAAGCTTGCCAAACTGGAGTTTGACGGGCTTTGGGAGAAGGTATGAAGATTTTGTGCATCAAGGATCGTGTACGGTCCAGTATAAATGATTTTGGTGAAAGAAATAGAGCGATTACTAACCCCAGTTTCGCAGTAGGCTGTGAAGAAGAAAGAAGAAGATGATGAACAATCGGCGTTTTTTACGATTTTCCGAGAATCACTGTAGCTATATTTTACGGAGTTTGAGAGTATTATAGTGCATAGAGGCACTCGCAGAGCATGTTATTTGTCTGAAAAGGCCTATAACTTCCGCGTTCGAGAGTTCTCAGCCGTTACTTTTGTATGGGGCTAATGGGCGTGTCTGCGCCATCCCTACATATAGAGTCTACCGACTCTATGATAACATGCATATGAGAGTGACAAAAAATATAGCAAAGGAAAAGACTCATATGGTGTTAGCTATAGACTCTCATGAAGGTAATGGCTTCTGCTAACTCTAACAAGTTGTCAAAGTCCTTGTTTTCCATACCACATCATAACAGTGTCCAACTTGTAGCCAGTGAGATGTTTTCCATAGATCATGCATAAATCTCAAAATTTAGTGTTTTTTGCTCCGCCTACAAAAATATGTAGCGTACACGGATGTTATGTGGAATTCATTCTGATATATATACGTAGGCTTTTCTGCAGTAGTGCGTGTATGTATTCTCCAAATATTTTATTTGGTACAATCATCCTTATAGCTATAACTTTACAAATTTTAATGACTTAATTATACATTCAGCTTGAGTTGTGAAGTAAAAAGGAAAAATAATGTATACAATGCATGGACTACATAAAATGTGTGAAGAATATCAAGCACTGGTTATTTTTTTGGTAATGTCATTTAAGTTAAAGGACTTATCCGTTGGCTCCTTTCTTCCTTCTCTACTTCTTAAAAAATAGTAACCACAATAAAACATAATTACAATGACCACAATAATTATTGACACAATGACTATAACAGTGCCAACTGAAATAGAAACAGCTACAATAACACCTTTATTCCCATCACCTTCATTTCCATTATTCGTTGTTGAGATAGTGATGGAAGGAGTTGGTGTTATGGAAAGAGTAGGCAGTGAAACTGGAAGCTTTGAGCTGTTCAGTGACAAAGTAAAGTGCTGTTCACTTGTACCATAATTGTTTGTAGCAATACACATGATATGTATGCTGGAGTAGTCATTGAGGTCAGACATTTTAAGTGTATAGTTCAAAGTTGATATAATGGTCTTATTAAAAATATATATTGTGGAACTAAAACTGGACTCAGGGAGAGACTCATTAGTGTCCGCTTGTATCCACAGAAACTCTGGACGAGGTACAGCACTGACACTGCAATTCAGTATTACTGGTTGGTTCAGTTTTTCAATAGTAAGGTTGTAGTACTTCAGAGGTGGCTGAGGAGGAGCTAGCAAAGGTATTAATTCAATAGAATGTACATATGGGTATAATATTAATTTTGGCATTATTATGTAGAGCATAATGCTAGGTTATTAATTGAGTGTGTATGTAGCATGCACACACTGCATACAATAGCTATTCCCATAAACAGCAAACAGTGGAATCCAGACACTTATGTAAAGCTAATAGCTTCACTAACAGTAAGCGGATGCAAGGGCACTAAAGTGCAAACTGCGGCGTGACAGTTAATCAAAGAATCAGGACACTTTCTGGAACCAGGACACTTTCTTTAGTGATTATAGAGAGGACTGTAATACTGGTTTTAAACAAAATTACATATCCCCTCTGCTCCTTAATGGTTGTATAGAATTCCTACTTAAGATACACATGTATCAAACCACCCCATATGGACATGTGGATACTCATTCTCCAAGAAGACTCCTTCCTGGCCAGAGAGAGTCTGGGTGGTGAGACTAGTACTCTCAGAGAACTTTGCTATAGCCTGGTTCAGCCATTCCCATTCTACGTTTAGGTGACATCACGCATGCGCATGGTATGTTCTGTAGAATCTGATTGGATTGACCAGATTCCGGAGTCTGAGTGTGCACAAGTCATCAATGCTAAGCAGACCAGACACTCCTGTTTTATGAGAGGGTGTGGCTACACCAGACTAATGTACTGCTGGATCAGTTATAATAATGTTCAATATAATCACATAAGAGTTCTAGCCTCGTACCCAGGCATTCGGGGGGAGAGGAAATCCTACACAATAAGATGCTCCAAGTAGGCAAATACACTGCTACAATGACATACATAAAAATTGCCAAAATCCCAATTTCAACTTCAGTTAGACAAGCCATCTAAGAAACAGTGAAACAGCTTCTTATTCCTCTGCATAGTATTTCTGTATAGTCAAACACCGTTTCCTCATTATTATTCACATGTGGTTTCATGTGACCACGAATTTCAAAAGGGGTGACACTTGGACATGTAAGACTATTACATGTTTTTGTCAATGAAAACCAACATTAAATATTAGGGATGACAGTGCCAAAATGCATAGGAGCAAGATGTAGGCAAAAACAGTGATGATGACATGAGAAATACAGAGTAGCATGAAAGCAAGGGCAGGGGATGGGCATGCAACAATCGCATATGCATGTATAACCCCTTCCTACATCTTGGGATTGCATATGTTACATGTAAATAAAACATTTAGGAAATTTGAAAGGAAATATAGGGATTGCATAAAAAAGAAAGGAGACAAGATTGGGACACAGAAATGTCATGAAATATCAATGTAACATTATGGGTACGTCAATATATCATAACATGTCTCTGTCCCAATCTTGTCTCCTTTCCTTTTATGCAGTCCCTATATTTCTTTTCAAATTTCCTAAATTTTTATTTACTTGTCTCCTGTCATTTTTTTCTGGATCTAGGTACATGCATTTTGCTATTTTGCAGTTTACTTGGTAGCAAACATATTAGCTAATAGAGATTGTAGCCTGAGGCTATCTAACATTTTTATCGCAACATCAATTGTTTGTGTATTATATTGTACCAAATTTTACTTTTAGTGGAGCTTTTGTTAATGAAATACAGCAAAGTAGTGCCTGGGGCTACTAATTACAAGATTACAAGATTTTATCTCAACATTAATTATTGGGATATTAAGCTTTAACACCACACAAATTTCCACATTTTGTGCTACTTTTTTAGTGAGATATAGCTAACTGTTGCCTGAGGCTATTAAATTTTGTTGTTATATTACAAGATTTACATTACTTACAGGTATTTTATCACAATATCGATCATTGGGGTATTAAGCTTTACCATCACACCAATTTTCACATTTAGTAGAGCTTCTATTAGTAAGATACGGTAATGCTACTACTTTTTACAAGATTTACATGGTTACAGAGATTTTATCACAATGTTGATCTTTGGGGTATTGAGCTTTACCATCACACCAATTTCCACATTTACTGGAGCTTTTGTTAGTGAAATACAGTAATGCTTGCCTGAGGCTATTTGTTGTTATATTACAAGACTTACATTGTTTACAGAGATCTTATCACAACGTTGATCATTGGGGTATTGCACTTTATTATCATACCAATTTCCACATTTAATGGAGCTTTTGTTAGTGAGATACAGTAATCCTTGCCTGAGGCTACTTGTTGTTATATTACAAGGTTTACAGAGATTTTATCACAACGATGATCATTGGGGTATTAAACTATCATACAAAATTTCACATTTAGCAGACCTTTCATTAGTCAGATATAGGATTGTGTGACCCCCATTAATAATACATGGCCTGAGGCTATTTTTGTTTATTTTACAAGAAGTACAGTGTTTACAAATTTTTAACATGACGATGCACTACCCCCAGTGGAACTACATAACTATACCAAGTTTCATGTTTATATGTGTTACTGTTAGTGTGTTACGCTTCTTCAAGCGGAAGAGGAAGAATTTACAAAATGGACTTTTGTTAATTTAACGCCTTTCTCATGCATCAAATTGTACCATTTTATAATTACAGTTAGTTTCTGGGTATAGTTACACATTCATGTTAACAGAAGTCCAATAGGTAACAAACTGAAAGTGAAAGTGATGAAAAACCTTATATATGGGATAGACCATAGCAATCCCTATATACACAGTACTACTGTACTGTGTGATGATTGTTGCATTCCCGTCCCTTGCCTTCACCTTCATATTGCTTATTTCTTATGCCATCATCACATCTTTTGCCTGCATGTGCTTTTGTATACTAATCAAAATGCTTTTTCACTCTTGTTACTGAGCTAGGTTACATTATATATGTAATTATGTAAGGCAAGTGGGCACCTACCCTTGAATTTACAGTGGGATTCAATTTCACAAAAAATGTACCTATATATCTCTGAAGACATACCTTCAAAAGCAGCTAGAATATCAAGGTATATGGTCCTTAGAATATTATGCATAAAAATGCGGTATATTCCTTCATCTGACATCTGAGTATTTGAGATTCTAAGGCCATCTTCAACAATTGTGAATCTTGGAAAGTCAGTGGGTGTTATTTCTGATATGTTCACTTCTGATTCATTGTCATATGTAACACGTAGCCAGTGAATGCTAGCAATGGGTCTACCCCTGTCCACTTCAGAGGCAATTAAAGATGTGTTTCCAATGAAAATTTCTTGAAGAATCATCTCATTGAGAATTTGGGGGTATGCTGGAAAGGTGGAGAATAAAAATGAGGTGCTATGGTAATTAATCCCATCCCTATCTAGGCTCCAGAGGAAGAATATAGGACAACAAATCATTTGTGTAACCTCAAATGCAATTTTGGCTGACACAGCAACCTGTTGTCCTTTGATTTTTTTTAAGTGTCTGTTTAAGCAATACAAAGCGAATATCTCACCCATCTTAGCCCATATCTCTAGAAAAGACTTGGCAATCCCTTACAGTGTAGTGATTTTCTGAATCAGCAAGAAGCATGTATTGCATGTTAGCACTATGCCTATAAATAGTCTACTAACTTTCCAGTGTATGTCAACTGAATGCACTACACTACACTCCATTTAGCATTCCATATATAGCATACTCAGGCTTTCAGCAATGCATCACCTCCACTGCAATTCAGATAACCCATTTCTCTATATACATTTTACCACCAGAGACATACCAGTAACATTTAAAATTCCTTCAGCAAATTCACTGTTGTTACTCCTTCGGTGGCAACTATATTTTCCTTCATCAGTACGAATGATATCATGAATTGACAGTCTACTTCCCTCAACTTCAATTCTTGTATTTCCACCCTCATTCATAGAACCAGGAGAGTAGAGATTATTGTCAGGGTCCATCCAGACTATATCTGCTGCATAGGTACCATTATTCTCCCTGCAAAAGAAACTCTCTTCAGAATCACCTTCCATTGTAGTTAACATTGGTGGAAAGACTGAAAGGGTGTGGGCAACTGACACAGACACGCATACACACACACACACACACACACACACACACACACACACACACACACACACACACACACACAGAGAGAGAGAGAGAGAGAGAGAGAGAGAGAGAGAGAGAGAGAGAGAGAGAGGTCAAAGTCCAAAATGGTGGTAGATTATTAGCTCTGTCTACTGAAAGCTTGTGTGTTTTCCCAGTCAGGCTGCAGGGGCGGATACAGGATTTTGTAAGGGTAGGGGCTAAACCGTCTGACGTACGTAATACGGTTGCGATTAGCGCAAAGATAATTAATAGCTAGGCTTTCGTTCACCACTTGTTTCTCTTGAGCAATCTTCACACGCTTAAACAGGAAAAGAATCGGTCAGGGACAGCACAAAACATGGCAGAAACACTGGGCTCCACACGCGCACACACTTCGACCGCACCGGAAGTCAATTGACGCGCGTGCAAATTATAATTTTTTATACACCACGCTATAGATCCAGGAAGGGGGGGGGGGGGCTAGAGCCCCCAAAGCCCCCCCCCCCCCCCCCCCCCTAAATCCGCCCCTGGGCTGTACTGTGTCATCTGTTGATAGTGCTATAGCTATACTAGCATAGTCTTCTCTGGGATAGTTTCATGTCAGTTGCTCTGCTACACCTACACTTCTACCTCCATCACCCTCTCACTACCATATCATGGCTACTGAATCATCTGCCAAGGGCAATGCTACACCATGCCCTTTCTGCAATACTCTATTCAAGAGGTTGGTAACCATTTACCATATTGCAAACAAAGGGATGGGAGAGATTACAGCCAGTATCTAGCTCCTAAGACACTGAAGAAGAGATCTCAGTCACCAAAGAAGGCCAAGTGTCCAAAGTGTGATAAGTACTTTATGAGACTAGATACACACCTTAGGATTAGTGCATCATGTAGGTCTATCCCTCCCCCATCTCCTCATCCCATTTATTCCACTCTTATGCCTTGTGCTACACCATCTCAAGGCTATCTACATCAACCTACTAGTGAGGCAGCCATGTTTTTCACACCTCACAATTCAAATTTTACAGCCAGTGCTAATGAAACCACAGACAACATTCCATGTAAACCAAAGGTCAAGGGCCACCTACTCCTTCCTAAAACCACAGAGGGTTGGAAGGAAGCTAATGACTACTTGGAGAATACACTGGTACCTGCAGTAATGGCAGCTCCTACTCCTCAGATGAAACATGACATCCTCATCAAGGGGATTTATTCATATTTTTCATCAGCATGTGGTACTAGACCACTTCAGAAAGTGCATATTAGGAAGAAGCGCGACCTTTCCACAATGCATCACTGAAGGAAGTGGAACTCCGACTGGCTCAACAACAAGGCCTTCCAGCAGTAGCTATCCAGTCCCTTGCTCATCAATTCTCCCTTGTCAGAAGCCACAGCAACTTAAAGAGATCATCGAATGCTAGGCTGATGGCTAGGGATACGAGAAGGGATAGAAACCACTGCCACAACAACTTTGAAAGATATGCTGAAAATTTGTTAGATAGTACATCTTCTAGTCACATCACCCCGGCCTTCGATGAGGATACAGCCCATGATTACTTCTCTGAGGTGTACAACTCTGTCCCTCACAACTACATCCAGCCATCATGGATATCCACACCCTCATCTCCTGATGTGGAGATGGATTGTAGCCCATTCACAGCCAATGAAATAATGAGGATCATCAGGAAAATGAAGTCAAGGTCGGCTCCATCCCCTTTTGATAGAATTGGGTACGTCATATTCAAGAAGTGTCCTGCTCTTACGCCTGTTGTGGTTTATTTATTCAATATCTGCTGGATGGAATCTACCATCCCTTACCATTGGAAAACTGCTGCAATAAAGCTCATTGCAAAAGGACCTGCAGGTGAAGATGTCACTACACCAGGCAACTTTAGACCCATTGCTCTAACACCATGCATTGGCAAGATCTTCACCACTCTGCTAAGAAATCGCTGGTTGAAGTACATGTTGGTCAACAACTACTTGGACTCCTCACTGCAGAAAGCCTTCATGCCTACTGTTCCTGGTTGCACTGAGCATCATCTCAAGCTGTCATCCGTACTGTCAGAAGCTCAGTCCAAGCATAAAGCTGCAGCCATATGCTGGCTAGATCTTGCCAATGCATATGGCAGTGTCCATCACTCCCTGATACAGTTCTCCCTGTGCCACTACAATGTGCCCCCTCAATTCCTTTTGATCCTCCAGGCTCTTTACAGTGGTCTTAATGCCACAGTCATTACCACCAACTGGGAGACCCCTCTGATTCCCTTAAAAAGGGGAGTGTACCAGGGGGACCCTCTCTCAGTAGTTATTTTTAACACTGTGATGAATACGCTGGTCGATACCATCTCTACCAGAATTGAGCTTGGATATCAGTTCAACTTCTCCAGCTCAACCCGCAAGATCAATATCCTCCAGTATGCTGATGACACTTGTCTAGTGGCCAACTCCCCTGCCTCCTGCCAGCTCTTGCTCTCAAAAGTATCACAATGGTTGGAGTGGGCAGGGATGGCAGCTAAAGTTCCTAAGTGCAAGTGCATTCCCTTACAAGGGTCTACTGGAAAACTTGTGGATCCACATTTGCAACTCAATGGGGTTCCTATCCCATTCACAACAAACACAGTGCGCTTTCTAGGGCTGAACATGCAGACTTCTAGCTACAAACCTTCCCCTAGGCCTGAAATTGTCTCAAAGCTTAAAGTTATGATGAAAACAGTTGATGATACCCCACTAACCAGACGACAGAAACTACTGATGTACTCAGCTGGAGTGTGTCCTCGAATTACCTGGCCCCTCCTCATCCAAGAGTTCCCCATCACCTGGATCGAGAGAGAGCTTGATTCCATCACCACACATTACCTTAAGCGTTGGGCTGGTCTTGGTAAGTCTGCAAACACAGCCATTCTTTATCTACCTCGCTCAATGGGTGGCCTCAACCTCCCCCTTCTATCAACCCTGCACAAGAAACTACAAGTGTCTCGACAATGCCAACTGACAACATCCCGTGATGGTTGTGTTTGCTATCTAGCGGCTCAGACCCTAAAGCATGAAGTCAGTTTGTCCAGGAAGAAGACCAGCTACTCTGGTGAGGGATGTACTTAAAGCAGATCCTGGTGGTAGTAGGAAAGGACTTGCTAGGGCAGCTAAAGCCACTGTCATGGATGATACCAACACATCTTTCCTTGAGGGGTTACAGAATCTAAAGAAGCAGGGTCAGATGAGTAGATGCACAGCCCCCAAGTGTGCTCTTGTGTGGGCCACAGTTGTGCAATCCTTGCCAGAAGAGCAGATGAAATTTGCCCTGAATGCTGCTGTTGATGTACTACCACACAATGCCAACTTACATCTCTGGAAGAAAAGGAAAGACCCCAATTGCCCCCTCTGCAAGTCAAACCAGTCCCTCCTACATGTGCTGAACAACTGTAGTGCTGCTAGAGACCTCAGAAGGTACAACACCCGTCATGATGATGTTCTTTGAGAAATCGTCACTGCTATCAAACCACATCTAGCACCAACCGCATGCCTATCAGCTGACATCGATAATGGGTATAAATTCCCACTGCACATTATAACAACTGACCTGAGACCTGACATTGTGTGGTGCGATACAAAGAGGAGGATTCTGCGCTTAGTAGAGCTTACAGTTTGTTTTGAGAGCAACTTTAAGGAAGCAGCACTAAGAAAGACGGCTAAGTACATTGACCTTGTCAATCAAGCTAAGATCAACAGCTATAACGCAGCTCTCCTCACCCTTCAAGTAGGCTCAATAGGGGTCCCAGACTATAACAGCTTTGCCAAACTTGCAAACCTACTATCTATGTCTGCAAGAGATCTGAACCACCTTCTCCATCATGTCACAAGAGCAGCCATTGCTGGCTCTTTCAACATATGGTGTTCCAGAAACAGACCAGTTTAACCTAATTTACTCTCTTTTCTGTTTTTTTTTGTTTTGTTTTGTTTTTTTTTTCCTTTTGTGGAACCAAGTGATTGTGCGATGGTTTTGTATAGCATCTTGGCAATTTGATCTTGGTAATCATCCACTCCTCATTGTAACATAATCACAATGAAGATGTTCTCCCCCCGATAGAGGGGGGGGGGAGGAGGGAGGGAGAGATGGAGGGAGGGAGGAAGAGAGGGAGGGAGGGAGGAGGGAGGGAGAGATTGACCATGTAAACAATAATTACAGTATACTTCACTTACTAAGAGCCATCCCAAGTACACAAATGGCTTGGTAGGGCTTGTAATTGACCTGCATTGTAAGAGCTACAAAGGAAAATATGTGTAATCAGTGTTACTCTCATTCTAATGTTTATTGAACATCAGAAAAATAGTTTAGAGTTTGTTTCTGGGTGAAAATAAAATTCTATGTATATGGGCAACATTATTGGCCCAGACTTTCAACCTCTTGTACTCTTGATCTATAGCTACAATAAGGCAAGAGGAGCAGGACCATTTATGGTGCTCTATCTGGCCTATATGGACAAGTAAATTAAAAAATTTAGGAAATTTGAAAAAAAAATATAGGGATTGCATAAAAAGGAAAGGAGACAAGATTGGGACACAGACATGCTATGATATATCAACGTAACATTATGGGTACGTCGATATATGATAACATGTCTGTGTCCCAATCTTGTCTCTTTTCCTTTTTATGCAATCCCTATATTTTCTTTCAAATTTCCTGAATTATTTATTTACTTGTCTCCTGTCATTTTTTTTCTGGACCTAGGTACATACATTTCGCTTTACTTGGTTACAAATTAATGCATTGTACATCAGTTAAACTGAATTACCAGTACAGATAATAGCGTGTGCATGAAGAGTTATATGCTCTGTGTAACTGCCAGTACTTAGGTTTACCATCATACAAATATTCACACTTAGTGAAGCTTTTGTTAGTGAGCTACAGTAACGCTTGCCTGAGGCTATTTGTTGTTATATTACAAGACTTACATTGTTTGCAGATATCGTTGATAATTGGTGCATTACACTTTACCAGCATACAAATTTCCACAGTTAGTGGAGCTTTTGTTAGTGAGATACGGTATTGCCTGCCTGAGGCTATTTTTTGTTATATTACAAGATTTACATTGTTTACATAGATCTTATCACAACATTGATCATTGGGGTATTAAACTTTATCACCACACCAAATTCCATATATAGCAGAGCTTTTGTTAGTGAGATGCAGTAATGCTTGCCTGAGGCATTGTACAAGATTTACATGGTTTACAGAGATTTTATCACATTGGGGTATTAAGCTTTACCATCACACCAATTTCCACATTTAGTGGAGCCTTTGTTAGTGAGATACAGTAATGCTTGCCTGAGGCTATTTTGTACGAGATTTACATGGTTTTTCAGAGATTTTATTACAATGTTGATCATTGGGGTATTAAGCTTTACACTAATTTCCACATTTAGTGGAGCTTTTGTTAGTGAGATACAGTGATGCTTGGCTGAGGCTATTTTGTACAAGATTTACATGGTTTACAGAGATTTTATCACATTGGGGTATTAATTACCATCACACCAAATTCCACATGTAGTGGAGCTTTTGTTAGTGAGATACAGTAATGCTTGCCTGAGGCTATTTTGTACAAGATTTACATGGTTTACATAGATTTTATCACAATGTTGATAATTGAGGTATTAAGCTTTTCCATCATACCAATTTCCACATTTAGGGGAGCTATTGTTAGTGAGATACAGAAATGCTTGCCTGAGGCTATTTGTTGTTTTATTACAAGATTTACATTGTTTACAGAGATTATATCACAACGTTGATCATTGGGGTATTAAACTATACTATCATACAAAATTTCACATTTATCAGGGCTTTTATTAGTCAGATATAGGGTTTTGTGGCCTCCACTATTATACATGGCCTGAGGCTATATTTGTTTATTTTACAAGAAGTACATTGTTTTTAACATGACGATGCACTATACCCACAGTGGAACTATATCACTGTACCAAATTTCATGTTTAAATGCGTTACCATTAGTGAGTTATGCTTTTTCAAGTGGAAGAAGTAGTGTCGGAACTATAGCAATCCCTATATTAGAGAGTCGGTAGACTCTCTACGTAGGGATGGCGCCGACACGCCCATTAAGCCTTAAGAAATGTAATGGCTCAGAACTCTCCAACGCGGCAGCTATAAGCCCTTTTAGAAACATAACATGGCCTACGAGTGTTTCTATACACGATAAGACCCTCAAAGGTGGTAAAATACATCGCTACAATGATATGCGTGATTTTGCTAAAACCCGATTTCTCCTTCTTCAGTAAACAGGCATAACTCAAAATCGGCCTAAGTATTTATCTTCATTTTTGCACAAATCGGTTTCTTTTTGGCCGGCGCAGTACCTTTCACCAAAAAATAGTTCTGTAAAGTACAACTCAGAGCCATGCCCACAGACTTCCTCTCTGTTGTACGCCATTTTTATTTTGTGCACCTCCATATTCGAGCTCGCAGCATTGTCGTACCCAAGGCTCTCGAAGAAAGAGAGAAACTGGGTAGCTACGACGCTACAGCATAGGTGTGCAGCAAATTGGTTAGTGTAACTTCGGTTTGCGTTACAGGTGTTGATCGACTCTGTTCTCAGCATCTGCTGGTTTTTTCTCAGTATCCCCGCTCTCCATCGCTTTGGAAGTGTCCGGGGCTGACATGCCCATAAAGCCAAAATTTAACAGCGCAGAACAAATTAATGCTTTGATGTTACAGTAACTATCTAAAATGAGAGAAAAATAGCTTCTGAGAGCCCTCTGCAAATGAGTTGGACCTCCAGATCATATTGCATGGAAGGACTAACATAAAGATATTGCTCTGATGTATAGGGCCTATGTTTACTTTACTTTCCTTGGAGGAAGATTCTTTCTCTTAGAAGAATGTTGAGCCTTGCTGAATGGGTTGCTATGTTTGCCCATTTTGATTGATCCATCAGATAGTTGGGACTGAAGATAATTAAAGATTTAGCGAGTCAGATTCAAGGTTTTTGCTAGTGTAAATGTGTGCTCTCTTTAAATGCTGCATGAAAGCCCATGATGCATGCTGCATGAAAGCCCATGATGAATGGGTTGCTATGTTTGCCCATTTTGATTGATCCATCAGATAGTTGGGACTGAAGATGATTAAAGATTTAGTGAGTCAGATTCAAGGTTTTTGCTAGTGTAAATGTGTGCTCTCTTTAAATACTGCATGAAAGCCCATGATGCATGCTGCATGAAAGCCCATGATGCACTCATTTGCAGAGGGCTCTCAGAAGCTATTTTTCTCTCAATCAAGAGAACTTGTATCTCTTTTACATAGTTACTGTAACATCAAAGCATTAATTTGTTAATGGCACACAATTGCATGGTAGGCGATGTTTCCTTTGCTGATATATATGTCCTATGCAACATAACAGGGGCCATTTTGCACATAATACTGACTTGACCAGGACAACCCCTAGTGCTATACTACAGTACAATTGCTGACCTAACGTCCAATTTTGGCATGTAACTCCTGAACCCACAGTGATCCCAAAACCAAATTTGTAGACTACTATGAGGATAAGCTAAGCAACATTTCGAAAAAATTGAAAGAGATCAGAACATCCGTTTTTGAGATATCAAAGGTCAAACAGCACTAATGATGACCTTTGACCCCAAATTTATGGGATATATTCAACCACTATATAATATGAAAGAGCATACTTTGAACTGCAAGACGCTATATAATTTGTATTTGACTAGGACAAACCTACTTAAAGTGATAGGTGATGGTTTGACCGAAAAATGGCAAAAAATGTAGTTTTTGTTGAGCCATAACTCAGAAACTATAGAACATATACCTCTAAAACTTATCATGAGTTAATATCTCCATAAGTTGTATACATACACCTAATTTCATTTAAATCAAAAGGGGTGAGGATATTTTTGTGTTGATTTGACATGGAATGACCCCCATAGCAATCCCTATATACACAGTACTACCATATTGTGTGATGTTAACCATGGATTTCAATCAGGATAGTGATTATGAACAGTTGCATAAATAATTCTGTCCAGCTGAGGCAACTATACAAAAGTTTAAGGTACCTGTAATGCTTGCAATTTCCATCATGACATTCCGGTTAATGTTGGCACTTGCACTTGAGTTTGTTTCAGGTGGGGTAGGGCTAATTCCATGTGGAGTAGGGCAAATTGCAGGTGGGGTAGGGCTAGTTGCAGATGGGGTAGGGCCCACTGAAAAATCTGCAATTGGATGTATTGTAGGCATAGTGATGTTCATTGAAATTCCTGAAAGTATATATGATGCACATAGATGCAAATAAGATCATCACACAAACTGCAAAATATAGCGGTTACCCATTTAAATGCAGTAACCTTTTAAAATGGGTGGTAGAAGAGCTGTTTAATATCTTGCACATGCACTATATCCTTAAGAAACAAATCTACAGGAAAATCATTGCTAATTTCTTCTTATACCTTATATGAATAATAAGTTAAACTATATAATCAGAGAATTGTCATTCAATGCTGTCAAAAGTGATTAAATGTACATGTTGTATATAAGATGTATACCATGCATGCATAAATATGTGGTTGTTTTGACCAGTGTGTGTGGCTACCTCAGTTGCATTACATGACTAAAAGAGGTGGTTGTTTTGACCAGTGTGTGTGGTTACCTCAGTTGCATTATACATGTGTCTTGGTATTAATTATTAATATTGCATACATGAGTACAAGCTACTCCTCCATTACAGAAGTATAGTACAGTATATGGTTGTGTACGTGATTTCCCATGTGAGTATCATTGTCATATGAGATATACAGACATCATTCCATACATACTATTTGGGAGGTTGTAGTTACAAAAATAGTCCTGTTGCAATTCCATACCTTAACAACCACCCATTTTTGCATTGATATCTCGCTTTATGAGGGGGTGTGGCTACGCCAGACTATGTATACTACATATACCTAGATAATATATCACTGCAAAAATGGGTGTTTTGTACGTGTAGGTAGGCATTGACAAATTATGCTAATTTTTGGACCTATTATTCTATTCTCTCATTCTTTGTTGTAGTCCCCATTATTCTTCTGACCTTTGCCTATTATTCTCATTTATTCCACGCTGTACCTAGTTGACTTGTGTATTTTATGAAGGCACATACATTGCACAAAAATTTACAGAACTTAATACACAAAGTGTACAAGTAAATAAAAAATTTAGGAAATTTGAAAGGAAATATAGGGATTGTATAAAAAGGAAAGGAGACAAGATTGGGACACAGACATGTTATGTTATATCAACGTAACATTATGGGTACGTCGATATATCATAACATGTCTGTGTCCCAATCTTGTCTCCTTTCGTTTTTATACAATCCCTATATTTCCTTTCAAATTTCCTAAATTTTTTATTTACTTGTCTCCTGTCATTTTTTTTCTGGACCTAGGTACATACATTTCACTATTTTACAGTTTACTTGGTTACAAACGTATTAGCTAATGCATTGTACATCAGTTAAACTGAATTAGCAGTACAGATAATAGTGTGTGCATGAAGAGTTATAGGCTCTGTGTAACTGCCAGTATACTGGGGTTTACCATCATACAAATATTCACATTTAGTGAAGCTTTTGTTAGTGAGATACGGTGACGCTTGCCTGAGGCTATTTGTTGTTATATTACAAGACTTACACTGTTTACAGAGATCTTATCATAACATTGATCATTGGTGCATTACACTTTACCATTACACCAATCTCCACATTTATTGGAGCTTTTGTTAGTGGGATACGGTATTGCCTGCCTGAGGCTATTTGTTGTTATATTACATTGTTTACATAGATTTTATCACAACACTGATCATTGGGGTATTAAGCTTTACCATCACAACAATTTCCATATATAGCAGAGCTTTTGTTAGTGAGATACAGTAATGCTTGCCTGAGGCTATTTTGTACAAGATTTACATGGTTTACAGAGATTTTATCACAATGTTCATCATTGGGGTATTAAGCTTTAGCATCACACCAATTTCCATATTTATTGGAGCTTTTGTTAGTGAGATACAGTAATACTTGCCTGAGGCTATTTTGTACAAGATTTACATGGTTTACATAGATTTTATCACAATGTTGATCATTCAGGTATTAAGCTTTTTCATCATACCAATTTCCACATTTAGGGGAGCTATTGTTAGTGAGATACAGAAATGCTTGCCTGAGGCTATTTGTTGTTTAATTACAAGATTTACATTGTTTACAGAGATTTTATCACAACATTGATCATTGGGGTATTAAACTATACTATCATACAAAATTTCACATTTATCAGGGTGTTTATTAGTCAGATATAGGATTGTGTGGCCTCCACTATTATACATAGCCTAAGGCTATTTTTGTTTATTTTACAAGAAGTACATTGTTTTTAACATGACAATGCACTATATCCACAGTGGAACTATATCACTGTACCAAATTTCATGTTTAAATGTGTTACCATTAGTGAGTTATGCTTTTTAAAGTGGAAGAAATAGTGGAAGAAATAGTGTCGGAAGGTGAACAATTATTTACAAAATAGACTCTTGTTAATTTAACCCCTTTATCTACCATTTTATAATCACAGTTAGTTTCTACATATTAATTTTATGTTAACAGAAATCCAGTAAGCAGCAAACTGAAAGTGAAAGTGATGAAAAACCTTATATATGGTTTTAATGAGGATAGACCATAGCAATGCCTATATACGCAGTACTGTGTGACATGTACATGTATTAGCCTCGGTTCCCAGGCCTTCCCCGTTGCGCGTAGATCTGCGTTTATAAAACGCCTGGGATGAAACATCACGTGAGGGATGACGCGTTGCGCCCGCCCCGTTGACAACAAAGTCACTACCTAAGCTTCTCGCTTGAGAATAGAGCTAGACTTACGCCAGTGTAAGCGTAGCGTATATATACTCCATACTCACCAGCCACGTACGTCGAACATCTCAGCTCTCACGAGTATATATATAAGAATTTGTGATGAGGTCAACAGCGGCGCGCGCTAGCGCGTCTACCCAACGTCTACCCCTCACGTGATGTTTCATCCCAGGCCTTCCCCAATCAAATGCTTCCCTCCCCCGCACAATCAACGCGCACAATTACGCGCAACGGGGAAGGCCTGGGAACCGAGGCTATGCATGTATTACATTGAGAGGAGTGTCAACATCAGTATTACAAGAATCACAAGGGTTAATAACAAATACTTTTGTTATGTTGCTATTAGTGATGGTATCTCTACACATGCTGACTTTCAGGTTGATGGTTACCATGATTGCTGAGTTTTGCTCATTAGTTTTCCTCATTCATAATACATTGCTGGGAGAGATAACGATCAGTAGTACGAGAACTACAAGGGTTAACAAAATTATACCTCTATTCCCCAGTACGTAATGATACATTTCCACGTATAAAGATTCAACTTCATTGACTTTATGGTTATTGAGTTACGCTTCTTCAAGAAGAAGAAGAAGAAGAAGAAGTTACATCACAACACATCCAATTTTTGTATACTGGTTATTTTTCACACATTTTTTACCTTGATATCATTAAAAGTGAAATCAACCTCAAATTGAAAGTGAAAATGAAAAATATCCTTATATATGGTTTTCAATGGGGATAGACCATAGCAATCCCTATATACACAGTACTACTGTACTGTGTGATACAGTTGTACATTGCACAAAGAAAATCACTAATTATAGGAATCGATTATTGCGACATGACTGAGAGTGACACATAGTCCTCCACACAGAGAAGCCTCTATTTAGCGCACACACCATGTAATAATATAATTATGCAACAAGCCTGAAATCTCACCTACGTACTATTCCAGCTATGCTTTGGGGTACCTATTATTCCCAAAATCATTGCTGGTATAATTTGTCAATGCCTACATGTAGGTGTGATTTCCTCGATTGCACCATATTCCCTTATCATAACTACAGTCTCCCATGAGATATGTGGGTATCATTACCTGTGTATATTCAGAGACAATTGTATTAATGCACCTTATCTCACAAGGAAATCACATATATACATAACCCCACTGTACTGTAATGCTGTATTAAAATATGAGCAACTTTTACTATACAAGTGTAAAAACATTTTTCCTAAAATGTTGAAGGATGTAGGGATTGAAGTGCCAAAAAGTATAGAAACAAGGTCAAAGTGCAGCATGCATGCAGACAAAGGGAGGGGATGATAGCATGCAACAATCATAACATGCGTAACCCCTTTTAGTATTTACAGATGTAGGGATATGGGGTTACGCATGTTATGATTGTTGCATGCTATCATCCCCTCCCTTTGTCTGCATGCATGCTGCACTTTGACCTTGTTTCTATACTTTTTGGCACTTCAATCCCTACATCTTTCAACATTTTAGGGAAAATGTTTTTACACTTGTTTCACTGATTTTACTGTGTGTAGCAACACATATAAACCTATTGACTTTCGTGCAGAGTTCTACCTCCCTTGCATACCTATAAGCAGGATATCTAGTAATTGTCAGTGACTCCTACATCCTATCTTGTACGAATATTGCCTACTGAGTACGACAGCGGGTCCAGTTGCCTGCAACAGTTAGTCGTTCAAAGAAACGGAGCAACGTAGCCAAAAAAGACAACACAGCGCTCGAAACAGCAGCAGCTCAACCAACTGTGCACAAAACTAACTTCACGTGTTCGGCACGTAAGCAAACAAGAAAATGGCGTCTAAACTAACACTTGTAAGGTTGCAGACCTGGCTTTGGGAGAAGGTATGAAGGTTTTGTGCATCAAGGATCATGTACGCTCCTGTATAAATGGTTTTCGTTAAAGAATTTCCGAGATTCACAGTAGCTGTATATTTTACGTACTTTGAGAGTATTAAAGTGTATAGAAGCACTCGCAGAGCATGTAGCTTGTCTAAAAAGGCTTAGAACATCCGCGTTCGGGAGTTCTGAGCCGTTACTTTTGTTAAGGCTTAATGGGCGTGTCGGCGCCATCCCTACATATAGAGTCTACTGACTCTATGATACATTCCTCCATGATGCAACTGAGATAGACCACACATGCCCATGTACACTTGTCAAAATAACAACCTATTTTGCAGATCCTTTCACTATTAGTTTTAACAGGTGCAACTAAGTTGTACAACTTGACATCAGTTGCATTTTTAACTGTTAAAATGTGATGCCTTACTAAATATTATAGATGCTCAGGAAACTTTGAGTATTGTATACACGAATATAAAATTTGCTCATCTGTCACCCATCAAAAAGGAAACCGCATATTTACATTATGTAAAGTACCATAGTAGACAGTGAGATTTGCTCGTGTTTCACTAGAAATACTGCCAACATAAACGTGGCAGTCATACTCCCCAGCATCCTCATCTGCTACCTTGTCTATTTCATATATAATGCCATCCACACAAGGAGCAATATGTGTGTGTACCACAGTTAAACCATCTGGATGTTGTAGTACATAGTCTTCAGGGTTTGCTGGTGGGTAACTCACTGCTCTGCAAGATACATTTACACTAGAACCAATCAGTACAGGATTGTTCGAAAAGGTAATTGAAACTACTGGGCGTACTGCATGGGAGAGAAAAGTTAAAGTGCATGGAGAGTATTTTGATCAATATATTAATAGTGCATACAGGTGAGTTTCTGTTCTAAACTCTTGCTCTCGGTAGTGAATAAAGCAAGTAGATGCTTTATTACAAACTAGCTGACATACCCCACACAGTGAAACATTGCTTGTTGTTATTTTCTCCACACAGACAACTGTAGTTGTGTCCTGCAATCTCTGAAAATGTAGCACTGTTTGTTACCAAGTAGCTGCTACCATAATCAGTTGCAAGGGTTTCGTTCTCCTCAAACCACGTGAAATTGTTAGTTTCGAAACACAAAATTCCACAATAAAGCTGCAGAGGTCTTCCAATGTCGGCAATCGGCGTATTACATCCTGCAGTTCATTTTAACCCTCGCGATCTAGTAAAGACCACAAGATAATCGTGCTCACCTGATTGGCATGTAACAATCAGAGTCGGACCCAGTGTCAAAAGAAAGTTGAGAGACAACTTAGCAATCATAATTTCACATTTGCGCAAGTGTCACATATACTATCTAAGACCCAAAAGGACAAATTTTTAACAGCGTGTGTGGGGTGGGGCGCATCGTTCATCATAATGACGCTTCTCACGATTTGTCTCCTACGCACAAGTCGCATATTGCACCTTGGACTATTGACCTACAGTGCTTATAGGCATAATACCTATGTTTACCTGCCCTGTAGGTAGATCTACATACATGCCTTAATAGATTGTTTTGCCGGCTTTTTTTGTTAGATACGCACTGTAGGTCAATAGTCCCTCATCTTTCAGTAGATATTGCATAGGCTCCAACCAGAGGAGGTGTAAAATTAATTCGATGATCCTGATGTAATGAGACGCCGCCACACTTCAGCCTTTATATTCATGTATTCCCAGCCTACGCATCCTACGCGGCGACGTCCTATTAAACTGCGTTACTGGCGGTGGGGCGACTGTCTCAATGGTAGTCTCTCAACACAGAATATACGTACCAGTATTCATAACTATTACGTAACAGTTCAGAACAAATCCGAGTATTATTTAATGGCATGAGACTTAACTTGAGCTACACATGTCTATACATGTAACTGTGTAAATCACAAGAACAGAACATTATAAACACACATATTGAGATAAAGTGAACATAATGAAGAAATGAATAATATAGGAACAACTGATCACTGAGTTGTGTCCATACTGTTCTCATCAGATGTAGCACTAGATGGAGTAAATGCCTTTTGTACACACTCAATCTTCTCCTTAAGTCGACTGACTTCATCTGGGTGAGTGTTTGTAACTTGTTTAGCATTTTCCTCTTCCTCCTTGAGTTTTGTAAGTCTCTGTGTCTGTCTTTCAACATCTGCTATTAGAGCTTCCAGCTCAGCATGGGCATCATTTAGAATACCCTCCTTTTCCTCTCTCCTCTGAGCACAGGTCTGATACTCCTCTTCTAGTCCTGTAAGCAATGATATACATGTATAATATTATGCATGTGCGTACATATACATATATAATATGCATGTGCATGCATGTGCATCAGAGCTGCCAAGGAATGATGAATGCTAGGAGTGAGACCATGACGTCATTGATAGAGGTGGGGAATATAGTATCTATAATGATATGCCTAATGCCACCAAGGCCAATTTTGAAATTGGGACCCAGCTAGCTATTTTTTAGCTGCAAACATGAAACAACTAGCTATATACGTATGGTGATATATTAATTACAGTAAGTTTGAATAACCCTCAGCGCATATAGCAAGAGCAAGGATACGAGGCTACCCTCGTCGAGCGACAGTTACATTCATGAGATGCTTAGGCAATATAGCAGGTATATAACACAACACAACAGAAAGACAAAGCAACACAAAACAACTCACCCAAGGCAGTTATTTTTCAAAGAAAAATTAGCTGCCTCAGGAGGGATTGGAACCCATGACCATCAGCTTTCTAGGCGACGCACATGTACATGTACATGTACATGTTACAACTAGGGTCTTACCTGTTTAACACAAATTATATTCTTCTTATCCAAGGTTGAAGAACAGAGCCATAACAGTGTGCCTGCAATGTGAACGACTACGTAACAGTGGTCAGTTCACGTGTGGTTGATGTGGGGACATGTACTGGACCAAACCCATCACACCTGCTACTGGACAGGAGAGAGACACAGCAGGACATACTGCACAGCACTCAAAGAAGAGGAGGGCTGTACTGGAGCCTAATTGGAACATCCCATCACAGCCAGGTTGGTAGTGTAACTGTTGATCTACATGTACATGGGAGAGTTATGCTGTTTGTCCTTATACAATGTAGTTCATCATCATACATGTACATTATTTATTACAGGGGTGTAACTAGAATAATCATAGCGAAGGGGCAGAGGCTATAACTAGCCTCGTTCCCAGGGTACGGATCATACGCAGCAATGCCATAACTCAGTTACTGATGTTGAAATGTGGTGGGGCAACTGCCCTACCTGCCCCAATGGTAGTGTGTACCCATGTATTATATGCACTGCCGTACTGTGTGTGTTTCCTTGAACTGCATGAAAGTTCGTTGCAGTACATGTGGATTGTACATGTATAATCATCAATAAATTACGTGTGCATTGTACACATAACCTGTTGCATCTTAATACACATATATGTCAACTATTTCTCCAGATCCAGATGATATGCTATCATTTGCCAGTAACCTGCTGTGTCTTGATATAGGAGAAGGTCTCCTGTCTCTGGTCAATGATGCTGAGACTAACGCCAGGGAGACAGTACACCAGGCAGAGGAGGAGTTGGAAGGTCAGCTGGTTGTGTGGCTCATGCATCCTGCATTCCCGTAGAAGAAGTAAAATGCATACACGTTTGTGGATCGTGATAGCTGCACAAATGAAGTTACATGTATCTACAAACTCAATACATGCATGTATGTAATCCACAAGAAAAGCAACACTGCATGTACATTGTGTGGCATGTATACTCTTAAATACACCAGACCTCACACATTGTGTGTGATTCTCACACATTTCAGTGCCATCTGCTCTCACGCTTGAACTCATCAAAAATAGGAGATATACCACACATTTGCCATTCACGTCACACTATTATGACACCAATACTGATATAGAAGGGAGGGCACAGCCCCATGTTGGCATAAAAGTTGTTTATTTATCTTGGAAGTTTGTGCTTTGGGTGTGCACTGAAAATTCATTGCACATTCCTTCCCATGAATATAATATAGTCACCTGAATTATTAAACAGCCTCTCCTCAGTGGTTTAACTGTTCCAGAGGAGAACTATTGCTCACCTAATTACTACACCATATACATAAAAATACATTCAATTTTATATGGTGTCACAGGCATTAATTGGCTACATGTGTGTAGCTACTATATTAGGCCTATCAAACATGTATGTGTACTATTACATGTATATAACATACAGCAGGATTACTACACCAGTTATATTATATGATGCACCTGTTCACAACATAATCATAATTGTTGGTAATATCTTGGAAGTTTGTGCTTAGTGTGCACAGATTTATTGCACATTCCTTCCCATCTCATCATCTGGGTATGAATAATAGTTAGTCTCCTGGTAGTGTATTAACTGTTCCAGATGGTCATCAGCAAATTTTGCTGAGTAAGAAGATGAATACCCCAGTTAAGGTGATGTACAATGCATTGTAGGCTACTAACCTGAGGACACTTGCTCTTGCAGGCACCATTTTGTATGGATAGCACTCAGCTAGTATGCTATAACAATGTCAACATAAAGATCAAGATGTTGCACGAAAGTGTATCCATATATGCACATGTCTATGTATGAACATGCACTTCATGTATGTGTGTACTTGCTCAGCTATTCCATAGTAATGTGCATGTATAAGTACAGGTGAAAAATTACTGCTACAATTTACAATGTATATATACCTGCAGTGGTGATCTGCACTGAATCCACTTCTTGGCCATCTTAATCAGAGTTGAGCTGGCCGCACTCAACACACTTGCGAAATGATGCTAGATTACCAAAGACCACGGTCTTGGGGACCACTGCAGAGTCTTCAGCATTTAAATTACCTGCATCCTGGATGGAGGGGCCAAGAGAACCATATGTGGATAGATAAAAATCACTCTCACGACATGATATTCTAATACTCTATATTTAACTCTTTGCACATAGAGTTCGATTTTGTGTCATAGGTGCTACATGCATGCAGCTACAACTATATACATTAGCAATGTGTATATGTACATGTATAAGTTGACAATACAGCAGGTCTAGGATTATTGCACCAGAGTTATTATGCACTTTTACTCTTCACCACATAATCATGTTGGCATAAAAGTTGTTTATTTATCTTGGAAGTTTGTGCTTGGGTGTGCACTGAAAATTCATTGCACATTCTTCCCATGAATAAAATTAGTCACCTGAATTATTGAATAGCCTTTCCTCAGTGGTTTAACTGTTCCGGAGAACTATTGCTTACCTAATCACTACACCATATACATAAAAATACATTCAATTTTATATGGTGTCACAGGCATTAATTGGCTACATGTGTGTAGCTACTATATTAGGCCTATCAAACATGTATGTGTACTATTACATGTATATAACATACAGCAGGATTACTACACCAGTTATATTATATGATGCACCTGTTCACAACATAATCATAAATGTTGGTACACAACTTTAATGTCTTGGAAGTTTGTGCTTAGTGTGCACAGATTCATTGCACATTCCTTTCCATCTCATCATCTGGGTATGAATAATAGTTAGTCTCCTGGTAGTGTATTAACTGTTCCAGATGGTCATCAGCAAATGTTGCTGAGTAAGAAGATGAATACATGAAATTAGGTTTTGACACATGAATTCTCACATGCGCAGTAGAGCCGTATTTTTTCAATGGGGAAATATATACAGAAATGTCAATAGTCCCTATATAGGGCTTGAACTGGGATGTCAATCCCCAGCTACTATTGCTCCATGTAGCTCCCAGACAGAGGAGGGTGGAGCATACCATTGATAGGCGCATATAAACAGAGACAAGATTGGGAGTCTGCATGATATGCATAGCATGGATCTGTGTCCCTATATTTTGCATGTAGTAATGCACATGTCATGCAAGTCTTTTATATTAGACTATTTGACTGAGAATTGATAACCAAACTGTGTAAATCACAAGAACAGAACAGCATATTATAAACACATGTTGAATTAACATAACGATGAATAATATGTTGCAGGAAGAAACAACTGATCACTGACTTGTGTCCATACTGTTCTCATCTGATGTAATGCCTTTTGTACACACTAAATCTTCTCCCTAAGTTTACTGACTTCATCTGGGTGTGTGTGTGTGTAACTCTTTCAGTGTTTTCCTCTTCATTTTTGAGTTTTGAAAGTCTCTGTGTCTGTCTTTTAAACATCTGCTATCAGAGCTTCAAGCTCCACTATATATATGAATTAGCTGATTGTATTCACTACGTATACGTACATTAGGATAAAATACCTGTAGGTAAATGAATTCTGTATATCAGACTGCAAGCTAGCTATAGTGCACATTGTGGTTTACACATGTATATTGCATGTATAGTTGTGCACATGCACATCATAATCACCAAATGTTTTAGAATAACAAGCTAAGACAATTTTGCTGAATAATTATTGATAAGCTAACTGTAAATCACGAGAACAGATCGAGAAGAGCATGCAATTACAGCACATTATAAACACTCATATTGAGATAAAGTGAACATAATGAAGAAATGAATAATATAGGAGAAAACAAGTGATCACTGAGTTGTGTCCATACTGTTCTCATCAGATGTAGCACTAGATGGAGTAAATGCCTTTTGTACACACTCAATCTTCTCCTTAAGTCGACTGACTTCATCTGGGTGAGTGTGTGTAACTCTTTTAGCATTTTCCTCTTCGTTTTTTAGTTTTGATAGTCTCTGTGTCTGTCTTTCAACATCTGCTATTAGAGCTTCCAGCTCAGCATGGGCATCATTTAGAATACCTTCCTTTTCCTCTCTCCTCTGAGCACAAGCCTGGTACTCTTCTTCTAGTCCTGTAAGCATTGATATGCATGTACAATACGGATGTACATGTATATTCGTTGTTATACATACATATATTTATTACCTAGCCATATTGCCCAGCAATGTAAATTTCTTATTCCGCGCTGGGCAATATTTTCCCATATTGCCCTGTTATATTGCCCAGTCAATTTAACCAAATAAATTTCAGAGCACATTGCGCATTGTGCGTCCATACGTATTGTTAGCAACGAGTGAACGGTAAAATGGCGGAGTTTTAACACCAGGTTAAAGACGAGCTAGGTAATAAACAGCTTATTACGTGGTATATCGGGCAATATTGCGAGTTATTGCACTCGTGTGTGAGTATTACCCTCACCTACGGCTCAGGCAATACCTCACACACTCGTGCAATAACTTGCCATATTGCCCGATATCACACACAATAAGATATATATGTATACTGTACATGTATGCATGAACAATCATATGTATAGCACACTACATGCAAGGAAAAAGAAAGAGGGAAAAAAGGAAAAGAAAAAGATGTAGACCAAAGGAGACATATATATACAACACATAAAAATACACGACAGCCTCGATGGCTTGGAAAACTCTATACCAGCCTTAGAATCATCATGTACATGCATGAGTATATAGGAGTATACATGCTACACAATCTACACGCAAATGAATTAGTGTAGCTTTTCTTGTGGATTACATACGTATGAGTTTTTGAATAACTTCATTTGTGCAGCTATCATGATGCAAAAACATGTATGCATTTGCACTTCCACGGGAAAGCAGAATGCATGATCCACAAAACCAGCTGACCTTCTAACTCCTCCTCTGCCTGGTGGACAGTCTCCCTGGCCTTAGTCTCAGCATCATTGACCAGAGACAGGAGACCTTCTCCTATATCAAGACACAGCAGGTTGCTGGCAAATGATAGCATATCATCTGGATCTGTAGTAATTTGAAAAGATACTGGGAATAAGTAAAGAGACATGTACATGTACATGGACATGTATATACAATGCATAATTGATGATTATATGTACATGTACTGCAATGAGTTTTTTCATGCAATTCAAGGTACATAAGAATAGTAGTGCAACATATACAATGTACGTAGCTTTCCAGTATTGCCAACAATTGTCCAGTGGGATTTAGGAGGGCTAGCTGAGCTGCCTCGGTAGCTCAGTTGGTAAGAACGTCAACTAGAAAGCTGATGGTCGTGGGTTCGAGTCCCACCCGAGGCAGCTATTTCTCTTTGAAAAAATAACTGCTTTGGGCGAGTTGTGTTGTGTTGTGTTGCTTTGTCTTTCTGTTGTGTTGTGTTGACTTGCCTTGTCTTCTCATGAATGATAAAGTCATGTACAGTAAACAGATACATTCCATTATACTACCAACCTGGCTGTGATGGGATGTTCCAATTAGGCTCCAGTACAGCCCTCCTCTTCTTTGAGTGCTGTGCAGTATGTCCTGCTGTGTCTCTCTCCTGTCCAGTAGCAGGTGTGATGGGTTTGGTCCAGTACATGTCCCCACATCGGCCACACGTGAACTGACCACTGTTACGAAGACGGTCACATCGCAGGCACACTGTAGTAGCTCTGTTCTTCAACCCTGGATAGGGATATACATGTCATTTGTGATACATGGGTAAGACCTTATAAAACGTAGTTACATGTATATACAGTACATACATGTACATGTGTATCACGGCCTTCTCCTAAATACTAAGTTTGAGTTTATCAGGTTGAGATGCTTTCTGATTTGTATGCAGGATCTGGCCTAGCCAGCTGAGCTGCCTCAGTAGCTCAGTTGGTAAGAGCATCACCTGGAAAGCTGATGGTCGTGGGTTCGAGCCCCACCCGAGGCAGCCAATTTTTCTTCCAAAAATGATTGTTCGGGCGAGTTGTGTTGTGTTGCTTTGCCTTTCTGTTGTGTTGTTGTTGTTGCCTTGCCTTTCTCAGCATCTCTTGGAGTGATTGTTCATGCATGCACGTATGTATGTACATCAGACTTACCTGCACTCAATCTACTGGAATTAGCACTTTCCTGGGATCTGTAGACTGAAGTATAAATGTGCATGTATAAGGTGGTATATATACATGCATTTGTACATTGTAAATGTGTATATGCTACATGTTCAGAAGTGAGTTACATGTGACTGCAGTATATAGTGTATACTAACTTCTGTTGCTGTTTGATCCAACATAGACCCATTTGGTAGCAGTACAAGGCAGAGAATGGCCACACTTGTAACACTCAGTACTGTGACTGTGGTTAGGACGATTGCATTGCGGACATGGCCGGCCCTGAAGGGGGCAAGAAGAGAGGGAGGGAGGGAGAAAATTTAAAGGAGTAATGAATGTACTACAGTGGAGAACCCTCGGCGCCACCGCGTGCATATAATGTGCATGCATGCTATCTGCAGGAAAATGGCCGACCGTATGTATGGCTTTCAAAAGAGGGAGTACTGGATCTCTGTAACGGAGTGGTTTCAGAGAAAACCCCACAAATATTTTTAACATTGTTGTCCGCTGAGTATGTGACAGCATTATCAGGACAAACAGATGCTCCAGAGGTGAGATGTGACTTAACAGACACACAGACAGACCCAACTACTGTAACCCTCCTGCGCATGCGCGCCAAGGGTTAACTAGTGATGAGAACACAGAGAAGACAAGTAGGTGTCTAATGTATACCTGCAGTGGTGATCTACACTGAAGACACTTCTTGGCCATCTTAGAGTTGAGCTGGCCACACTCCACACACTTGCGAGATGATGCTAGATTACCAGAGAACATGGTCTTAGTGACCACTGCAGAGTCTTCTGCTTTACCTGCATCCTGGAGGGAGGGGCCAAGAGAACCAGTACATTGTACAATGTATATATTATACAATGGAAAAAAGTGTAGTGAATAAATGTACATTGTATGTACAGTCCAGGTGTCCAGTACTGCACTAACTAGCTTCTTTTCGAAATGCTCAATCGTAGCCTGGTAACAAGGCTGGAACATCTATATACAATGTACTGTACATACTACATAAACATACATGTACATGTCACATATGCACATGTCTATAATGTACATGAATGTGTGTGTGTGTGTAAAGTGATGAAAAAGTGATCCACAATACAATATGTACATGATGTGCATGTACTGTAGGCTACTGACCTGAGGAAACATGCTCTTGAGGGCAGCGTTTCTAATGGGGGGAGGAGAGAAGTGTGGAGACAAGGGAGACTGAGGAGATATGCTACCTTCTCCCTCAGAATTAGCAGGCCTATACTTCATTGCTGCATCAGGAGGACTGCGCTGACCTGAAAATGTATATACACATGGCACATCAGGTAAGCTCTACTTATAAGTCCATTCTGTATGTCCACTACTACTATGATGTTTACAGTTTACACATGTGAAAATATCATGTTACAGGCATTCATGTCCATTGGTGCCTTCATAATGAAATTCATCACATCATAATCACAATATTCATTGCATTGCATCATCCTGGGGATGAGGCGAGGACACATTGCCCTGTTGGCAATACTCTTTATAGGTATTCATACATGTATACATGAAGCTCACCATCTTCAGCTGCAATAACGGCATTACATCTGAAGCACTCTTGAGTGCGGTTATGGTTGAGAGTGCCACACTCAGGACAGGTACGGCCCACCAGGAACTCCCCACACCTCACACATCTCTTCTTGGAAGGAGGACTGACGTAATGACACTTGGGACAGCACCGCATTGCTCCAACACCTAACACATGTGCACATAAAATCACTCAGCCTTTTCATTAACTTACAAGCTAAAGGAACTAGTGGACTGTTTTCATGGGATTTGTCAAGTGTTCTACCTTACAAAAGGTGCAAGAGCTTATGAAATTCATGCTGATTTTATGGAAAGGCTTGCAGGCAAGCTGTGATCATCTAGAGGTTAGGACATTGTGTTGGGACATTGTGTTGTGGCTGCAATAACCCAGGTTCGAATCCTGGTCATGGCAATTTTCATCAATTAGTAGATGTACAGCAGAACTGCTTAAGCTAGGCCATTCCCATTTTGTTAACAAATGCAATAGAATTTTTAATTCCAAAGGAGCCTATCAATCTTAATTGACATGTATACACATTCATACACTACATGTGTATCAGTGATTAAATATTGCTGTATGTACAATGTAAAATGTACCTGATGTCTTTCCTTTACCAAGCTTTCTGCTCTTCTGTGATATCTTCTTAGCCAGGCTGTGCAGCACCGGTGGGCGGGGGATAGGAGCGGGATGAGTGAAGCCCTGACATCACAACTGGGCGGGAGACTATACAGAGTGCATGTGTTATGACAAAGATTGGAAGTAACATACTGCCCTGCCTGAGGAGTCAGAGTACCCCCAAATAGCAGGCCTAGGCTATCAGGTTCTTGTTGTAAGGGTGACCGATTTTCCCATGTTCCCTGATACATCTGAAGCCCCTGGGATGATTGCATTAAATTGGTAACAATGCCTGGTGTGTTGTTATTAGACCCGCTAGAAGATTTCTCCCTTAGTTTTTGAACTTGTCCCGCAGCGCTCCGAGAATGATTTGGTAGTTGTTTCTGGTCCGAGTGCTGGAGGAGGAACACATCGTAGAGAACTTGAGGAGGCTCGACACCGTATGAGCAAGCAAGTTGTTCCACTTCTGACACTCGGATGAGACCACAGACTGGAGAGGACTGGGGGAGGGCATTGAGGTTAATGAGAGCCTGGCGTACACTGGAGGCAGCTCGGATGCTCTTGATCTCAAGTTTACGCATGCGCATCTTGAAGTTCATTCTTGTCACATACTGCTTGAACAGAGTCTGAAACACCTGTCACAAAAACAAATGGGATATAAAATGCAAGTGTGTGTATACTTGAAGTATTCAAACCACAAGACTCACAAAGCAATATACAACACAATGCAATGCAATTTCACTCAAAAAAGTTATTTTCAAACATCATCTTACATGTACATGTACATGTATGTAGAGTAACTTGACTTGTGTGACCTAACTCGTGTGCAGGAGCTCAACAACCAGCTATGTAGTACACATGTACATGCAGTAATGCATCTCTATACATAATTTGGTGTATACATGCATGTACATGTACATGTAGTCTAGGGCTCCACTATCAAGATGTTACTGTACACTACCTGGTAGAGTCCCATGTAGTGAACTCTCTGGCTACCAATGAGCAGAGCAAGTCTTTCTTGTCCCCACTTCACCAGACAGTAAGTTCCATCCACTACCCAGGACAAAGAACAACTTTGTATGGATTGCACATGTACAGTTCCCTTCAGCTATAAAAAGGTCCACAGGATTGCTATATATACACATGTGGTTGTTTGACATGAAATGAAGCAGACAAGACTGACTTTGCGGTTTCAACCAACTTGGTTTACATTAATCACCAAAATGTAGATGTACATTGGAAATACATGTGTATATATGTACATGTACAAATGTACCACCCTTATTTATGTCCAGTATTGCCAACAGAGGAATTCTTTAGCCTCTAACCCCTTCTCACAGGGTGATGTAATGCAGTGAATGTGATTATGTGGTGAATCTCATTATGTTGGCAATGCTGGCCTTTCTTACCATATGTGTAGGTGTGTACACTGTACCTGTGTTTGTGAAGTGAGGGCCAGGATCAATCAGATCAGGATGTTGAGGAACTCCATCCAATGGACTGACACTGGCTGCAGACTCATCGTTTGATGCTCTCACTACCTGTTTCACTGCCGCAGTGGACTTGCTGGCAGGCTGGGGGACAGTCTTCCCTCCAGTTGCAGAATGAGACGTATCACGTGACGGTGAGTCAGTGTGTGACTGTGAGGAGTGGGAGGAGTGGGAGGAGTGTGAGGGTTGGGAAGTGGGGGCTGGGAGGTAGTAGGAGTGAGATTGTGAGGGTTGTGAAGAGGGAGGATGAGTGGCAGGAGCAAAACCAGCTGGGGTAATAATTGACTCCAACGGCTCCTAGACAGAGGAAATAAAGTTATGAATGAACAGGAACAATCACTCCAAGAGATGCTAAGAATTAAGACAAGGCAACACAACATAACAGAAAGGACAAGGTAACACACCCCTCTCTATTCCTCCTCACCTTGCAGTACTTCCTAATGGTCTGTATAACAGTACCAGGGATCTGTATGTTACTGACAGCAGCTAACTTGACTGCTCCACTCAGACTCACCAGCTTAGTATTGCCTGAAACACAGTAGATAATGAGTATACATACACCTTCAGGGTTTAATCTAGACATGTGTCCTTGAGGGGGTAAAATTAATTGGCGAGCGGGAGCGAGCCAACCTAGTCGTGTGAACGGGCCGATTTTTCTATATATATATATATATATATATATATATATGACTCGCACTGTACATACCGTAATGTTATACGCGCTTCTAATTTTGCGGACGCACTGCACGGTGAAGTGTCTCATTGTCTGGCAGTAGTTCCAGTACAGCAACGCACTACTCGGCGGTACCTCAACAGAGAATACACCGCCATTGCTTACAACAGAACTCGCAGGAGGTGGTGTCTCGCTTCAGGCCAGGACTGACATGCCTTTCTCGACTCTGTGCTCGAATACCGGCGCGGCATGCAGTACGAACATCACAGGGCCGGGAGCCTCCTAGCCTCGTTCCCAGGCCTTTTGAAAGAGGACGACAGGCAAGAGCAGTGGAGACGCCTGGTGCTTCGTCGCTGCTGCTGATTAATTAAGTTGAAGCAGACGAGCGTCCCTCTCCTAGGGGGTGTTTCAGCTGCATGTCAGCTAATCAGCAATGAAAGCTACACGTGTGCAGCTCAGTTGGGTCGCTCCCGCTCGCCAAAAATGCTAAAGCATTTCTACTAGTAATTGTAGAAACTTGGGGGGGGGGGCACATTTGGCAGGGCAAAAGAGGAATTGTTGATGGTGTCATGCTTGGGGGGGCAACTGAAATCCTTGGGGGGGGTATTTGCCCCCCTGCACCCCCCCTTGGATAGTACTTTCTGAAATACAAAAGCGATATGCTTATTAACTGGGCACTTGCATGTGTATCACATGTTACATCTTGTACATTGAGCCACTGTAGAAATTATCATGTACACGCACATGTATGTACATGCAGTAACAGAATCTAAAAAAGTAAGCTTGCATTGGGAGAAACCTACATTGAATTCCAAACCTGCACATACACATGTATATATATTCAGTTATCCTGTCTCTCACTGTATACCAGGATGTACGTACCTGTAAACGCATCGAGGCTGCCTCTAGCCCTCAGTGCATGTATCTGGAGGGAGGTGGCTGGCAGTGTCACAATACCCAGATCATTACGACGCTGGGCACTCACATAGGCCCGGTTATGGAAGATCTACAATTTACAGTATATACAGTCATGTACAATGTATACACGTGCATATAGCATATATACATAAATGTATTTGTACCACAGAAGCCATAGAGATCAAAGAAACCGGCTGTAGTACAAATCCTGTAAGACTATCCCCACTATCAAAACAGCATTGTCTTAGCTCATTAATATTCATATCGTAGTGTATGGTGTGCTGACTCATCACTAAGAAGCACATGTACTGTCTTAGTGCTGAGTCAGTGCACCATACACTACGATATGAATTATTTATGAGCAGCGGTTTCTTTGATCTCTATGGCTTCTGTGGTACAAACCGGTTACACTACACCCACTCAGTGGTTTAGTGTAACCTATATATACATACATACATGATATGTACATGGCTAACCTTGTCAACTAGTTCAGAGATTGCAATGTATGGTTCAGCTCCTTCAGGAGGACACAGTAAACTCACTTCACTATAACCCCATATCAAAGTGGAAAACCAACAATAATATACGCAACATTACAGAGTACTAACTATGCATATACATGTACGTACATGTACATGTACATGTATGAAATCCCCAGACCTCCAACTTCAAAAACTATAGCATGCCATTGTGTAGGTCAGCTAGGATTCAACCTTGATCATAATGCATTACATACACACATGTATGTACATGTACATGTAGTAAGGTTATCAAACAGCCTAAATGATGGAAACACTATCAACCAACATCAATTGTTAAAGATCCTGAAAAAACTCAGGATCCAGCATGTACATGCAGCTGGATAGATGCTACATGTATTTGCTATACCTATAATGAACTACCTGAACATACATACAGGTATACATGCATGTACAACTAAGGCTTGCTTGGGATAAGTCTAGGTTGTCGCAGAGCAACTATAGGCATACACAGTGTAGATGAGGGCCAACCAGCCCAAATAGCTGTTTGCCTGGTTTGCTCGGCACACCTTATTTTCTCGTACATGTATAATATATGCATGAAATAAGATTCCAAAGATGTAGCCCAACTGACCCTGGTCATCCAGAGGAGGTCCACTACTGCTGGACATCCTCCTCCTCCCTCCATTGACTCCACTCAACTTTCACAACACTCTTAAAGCACCGTCATTGCTACTAACGACTGGGGAGCTCCCCACACCATCACTCGTCAAGTCAGGTCATGACTGAGGAGCACTCAGAGTGTAATTAGAACTAACGGCTAGGGACCCTCCATCAATATTACTAAAGTTTGTCCATGATTTGGAGGTGGGATTGTGGAGAAGGGAGGGAGGGAGGCAGAGGAGAAAGATGGGAGGGAGGTTTGAGAGGGAGGGGGAAGAAATGAGGAGGAATGCAGTGAGTTCAACATTTGAACTGGTCGCTGAAACTGGTCCAGTGTGAGGGAGGAGATGGGATATGGTGAGGATATGACGGGGGCAGGATGTGAGAGTTGGGAAGTGAGAAGTGGGTGGGTCTGGTGAGAGCGAGGGTTTTTAGGGGGTGGCTGCTGTGGAGATGTGTAGAGGGGAAGATCAAGAGGGTTAATGGAGGCTGTGAAGCCGGAGGAGGTTGAGGAGTGATGGAGTGCAGGAGTGACATCAATGGAAGGGAATGATGGAAGTGAAGGATCCTCAGCTCTGAAGGTATACGTAGGGCAACTGGAGAGAGGAGAGGAAGGAGTGGGAGAGGGAGAGAAAGGGGAGGGAGGAGAGAGACAAATGGAGTGCACAGAGGGGAGAGAGGACATAGAGAAAGTACATTATTCCCATACAAATCTACACTATATATATTGTGTAGATACAATGTACATCTATGTACGTCTACATGAATGTTTTCTGTGCTGATCTGTGTACTAAAACCACACAATCGAATCATTACTGATTTCCTGCCTCTCACTTTGCCTTCTGCCAACTCCTGAAGTGGCTGAGGTGCCATAGTCTTCCAGTGATGGAACATGCGACACACATCCCTGGCTCTGAAGAGAGCACACCTCCAGGCCTTCCCACCCACCACTCCATTACTGTTCAGGATAGCATCCTGCACAGTGATACCATATGTTTCAGTGTAGTCAAATAATCCCCTAGTATACATGCAGCTACAGATGGCAGACATGATGTACAACATACGTATATAATCATATGCATTTTGTACTTATAAAGACTTGTCACACAAGGAGCAACACACAACTATATACACGTACATGCTTTATACTAAGCTTCATACTAAGTTAGAATTCACCTGTTTATCTGGTTTGTGATGTTTTGGTTGAGGTGCTTTGGTTGCTTTGTATTGTATATGTGATTCGAGCCTCGGTAGCTCAGTTGGTAAGAGCGTCGCCTAGCAAACCCATGGTCGTAGGTTCGAGTCCCACCCGAGGTAGCTTTTTTCTTAGAAAAATAACTGCCTTGGGTGAGTTGTGCTGTGTTGCTTTGCCTTTCTTTCTAGGCATCTCATGGATGATTAAGTCATGCATGTATACAGAACTTGAATGTGTACTTTCCAGACACCTTTGGGACAAACTGCTTAGCGAGACATCAATTCTGTTGATGAAGTACACAGATATGCATGTATTAATGTACATGTACTTGGGATGATGGAGTTGTTTTCCCATGAGCTTTGCACTACATGTACATGTAATACACATGTATCCACCACTGCACTGAAAAACACTCCAACAGTGTGCATGCCCGTGCTCCTGCGTACTCTGCAAATTGTTTGCAGCACATCTCTGCTGAGATGGAGGGTAGCTCCACCTTCAGCAGGTAGAGTTCTCATGCCTTCATGACCACAAACACATTCACACCTCCAGACAGACGTATGTCAACTGCATGTAAAAGGAAGGGATGCACTAGAACATACATGCATGTATACATGTAAAGTTATCAAATGGCCTAAATGATGGCAACACTATCAACCACCATCAATGCCAAGTCATTAAAGATCTAAAATGCTTAGTATAACTTGAAACCACCACCCCTCCATCAAAAGCACCCTCTCTTTCTATTTTAGCGGTGATCACCTCCCATAGGATCCAGCTGGGATTTGAACTCAGGACCTTCTGATTACTAGTCAGGCACTCAGAGAGGCGGCGGCAGCAGTACGGACTTGGGGGCACGAGATTCAGTTCATGTATATACATGTGTTCACATATTACGCGCGCGCGTGTTACGCAATTTGCTAAAGAGGTGGGGCTACTATTATCTGCACGCGTAGCTAGTTACTAGTATCTGCACGCTTATCATTGAGCCTGCGCATGCGCAGAAAACTATGAATAATTAATTACCCTACTTTTCGTGGGACCAATACTTTAGAGCTTCCGGCGCCCCTGATGTAGCAGCAGAAACACCACATTTTGTCGTCATATATAGCTCCTATTTTATTGGGGGGGGGGGGGGGCAATTGCCCCCCTGTCCCCCTCTGCCGCCGCCCCTGACTCTTACCACTGAGCCACTGGATCTCTTGTGGCAGAGGAGGGTAGGATGGATGTTAATATCCTAAGGATTGAGTTCAAACCCTGACAACGACTTGGCTACACAGGCAAGGTATATACAACATGCAAAGCACGTTAGACTCAAACTCCGTATTAATGAATGCACTAAAGTGCAGAACCCTCGGCGTCCGCGCGTGCGCGAATCCTTGAAAGCGCACGCGCTAAATCTCATATATAACGCGCGTGCGCGAATGCTGGAAAGGCACGTGCGATTGAAACTCCAGGTTGGCTCTGTACACTGCTGGAAGCGCTATAGGTTTGACCGGAGCAGTATGCATGTTTGTACTCCCTCGTGCAGTAACCGCTGGTGCTTCGCTGTACTTCGAACAGGAATACCTGATCGCGGGTAAGCCAGAGTAGGCTAGATCTAATTAGCATATTGGCTCTTTCGCTTGCGTTTCACGCCATAACTCTTGAACGGAGCGGTTTCAAAGAAAACCCCACAAATTTTTTGACCTCCCTTGCCCGCTGAGTACGTGACAGTATTTTCAGGACGAACAGATGCTCCAGAAGTGAGATGTGACTTAACAGACAGACAGACACACAAACACACACACAGACCCAAGAACCGTAACCCTCGCTGCGCATGCGCGCCGAGGGTTAATCAGTCCGCTGGGGCACCAAGACGCGAAAGCGAGAGTACATACATGTAAAGTTATCAAAAGTAATGGCCTAAATGATGGCAATACTACATCAATGTCAAGTCATGTATAGAGACATGTAAAGTATAATGAGCAACAGGAGAGGCAGCTGTATATTTACACCATAAATGCAGTATACATGTACATGGACAGGAAATTCTAATAATAACATGTGTAGCCCCTTCCTTTATGACATGTTGCATGCATGTATGATATCATCACCTGTCTAGATCTAGAGGTTATATACTGCACTTTGTTCCTACACTTTTTGGCACTTTCATTCCTATATACGTCCTCCAACATGTTAATTTACTCTTGTGCACACAGAGGTATTGCAGATTAATTTCTCAATCTAGATGTGGTAATTTTTAATTTTATCACAGTCCAGGTTGTCTATATATGTTATTAATGATGTTTTTGAGAACATTAATTTTCTTTGTTGCAGAGTTTCACTCATCAAATATCATACCTAACATTACTGCTATTGAAGAAGATTAAATCAGTATATACATGCTTCATACATACTTGTACACACATATTATGATAACGAAGAATAGACCATAGAATGCAGAGTATATATACTGTATATTGTTTGTATTCAGACACACTTTTAGTTCATAAATGTGAAGTCATTGACCAACTGTATTATGCAATTAAAAGACAACTCTTTCATATATATGTGGCTGATTTTCCTGTGCAAATGTACTGATTTCTTGATAGGCTGGATTGTAACATCAGACAGTTCTTCATTATTGCCACCTCCAGGACTGGGTATATTCACGTGAACAACTGCTTCGTCTGTAGCTTTTCTGCAGAAGTAGTATAAATATTGGGTGAGCTTATTGCAGGGTATATATTCATGGAATATTTGAGTATATTGAAGTAGTTACATATACAATTCTACCTCATTTTTTGGATTCTAAACTGTAACAATGCAGTAAATAACACAGCCAAGAAGATAGTTACATGTGAAATGTGGTGGCATTATTGAAGATGAGTATAATTAATTCTAATTCTTCATGACAACCTCCAATTGTGGGGGAGCTCAGCCCCCTCTTATCAAATAGTGGGGGGCTCAAGCCCCCCTGGCCCCCTGCCCCCCCAGGTTCTCTGCCTCTGTAATACATAAGGCTTACTAAAGCTGTAAGAAGATTGACTGTATAGATGGAAGGCAATTAAATTCTGATCTAAAGTGCAATTAGACCACTCAGTAAACAATAGAGGTGGATTATCCGTCACCACTGGTTCTAAAATGGTTTGCAAAGGTATCTTAGTTGCTGCTTTTAGGACACTCACCAGAGGTAACACACCTTCCTGTATAGACCTATATACATGAGTGCAAATATCAATGCCACCGCGTCAGCTAACCACTATATACACTATAGCTTTCATGGACAGCCTTCGCTCGCCACAAGTGGGTCGGCATCAGTATTCGTGTGTGGTCGAAATGCCGGGTATATATACAAGTGAATACATTGAATTATACCTTTATCTATCGCAAAAAGGGTCAACCAGGAGTTCTGAAGAACTGTTTACCAGCGACTCATAGACAGGGACCAAGCCAGCACAACATTCTTTTTGTAAACCTATATATTCCCAAACCTTTGTTATTGTCATCTATTATCTTTTATTATTCCCAATGCTACAGTAGTGTAAAAACAATCTTGCAGCCTCTCATACGTAATTGCAAAGAAGGAAATGCATCATCAGCATTCAGGAAAAGGGAACATATCAGTAAACATATAAGCAAAGAAAGCTGCTCTATAGCAAACTGTTCAAATATATAGCAACACTATAGCGCTAGCTATTTCAAGGAAACTATTTGTCAGAAAAAACTTTGATTTTGTAATGTCAATTTCATCACATTGATGATTATGGGCTGTAGTATCAAAATTAGACAATGAGCCCCATTCCAATTTTGACACTAATCACAGCCCATATGATGTCGGGCATTGTATTTTTGTCCATCAAGTCTGCCCAACCCTGGGTGTGGTCCGAGCATGAAACTAGACCATTCTGTGCAAAAAGTCTGTCACTTGCCTTTGCCTGAATGGTGCACTTTGTTTCTATGATTTTTAGCATATCATAAATACAGTATACATGTACACGGACAGAAAATAATAATATGCGTACCCCCTCCCTATACATCCTTTTATTGAGTCATGACATGTTGCATGTATGTATGCTATCATCTGCAGGCTGCATTTTGTTCCTACACTTTTTGGCATTTTCATTCTTTATAATTATGTCCGCCAACATGTTATTACCCCGCGGCTGCGCATGGAGCGAGGCTCCCTCACTCAACGCTTGATATATGAGGATAAAGAGTACACTCATGACTCTATTCCTGAGGCCTGGGCATCCTACTTCGAATCTTTAGCTACTCCTGTTGCTACACCATTCTCGGAGGAGCAACTGAAGATACTTGCAGCATATCACTGCAGTCAGTCTTTGCCTGCTGATGAACCAGACCTGGTATCAGAAGAGGAGGTGGTTGCAATTATACATTCTCTCCCACTACGGAAGGCTGCTGGACCCGACCATATCACTAATGAGCATCTGAAATTTGGTGGCTCTGGGTTACCTATGGTTCTTTCTGCTCTTTTCAATGCCATTTTTCTCTCTGGTCATATCCCTGCTTCCTTTAGACATGGCCTCATTATTCCTATCCCAAAAGGCAACAACAAGGATCTCTCAATACCTACTAATTATAGGGGTATTACTCTATCGTCCGTCATTAGCAAGGTTTTTGAGAAGGTGCTTCTGCACCGCCTTACAGAACTACAGTCCCAATTGAATCCTCTGCAGGGTGGCTTTAGATCAGGGTTCAGTTGCCTGCACTCAGCCTTCATTTTGCAAGAGTCAATTACCTCAATCCGTGAGCTGAAGCAGAAAGCATTTGTAGCTTTTTTAGATGTTAAGAGGGCATTCAATACAGTGTGGCATGCTGGTCTAATGTACAAGATTGCTGAATTTCAGTGTCCACTCTACATATGGCATCTTCTCGACAAATGGTACAGCCAATCTACCTCTGCTGTGCTTTGGAACAGTTGCATCTCACGATCTTTTTGCATTCAGCAAGGAGTGCGTCAGGGTGCTATTCTTTCTCCCCTGCTGTACTCAATATTTGTTAATTCCCTCTTAGACCAACTGACAGATTCTGGCCGTGGTGCACACATCGGTAATGTATATTGTGGTGCTCTTATGTATGCAGATGATCTTGCCCTTATTAGTAGTTCAGAAGCTGACCTTCATCATATGCTCTCTATAGTTTCTGATTATGCTCTTATGTGGAGATATCATTTCAATGCTGCTAAGTCAGCGGTGCTGGTATTTGGTGAATCTCCGGTGTCACGGAAGAAGAATCGCCCCCTTCGTAAATGGTTAGTGAGTGGATCCCCTATTCCTGAGTGTGATTCCCAGCATCATTTGGGGATTTTACGTACAGTATCTCCATCCTCGGTGCTTCGGACAATTGAACGTTGTTCATCAGGGCGTAGTGCTTTTTTTGCATTAAATGCAGTTGGCTCAAGGTTTGGCTGCCTACATCCCTCCACTTCGTTCAGACTGTATTCATCCTTCTGCCTTCCAATTTTATTGTATGGTTGTGAACTGTGGTCTCTTACGGGCTCTGAGATTATTATGCTCGAGAGAGTGCATCGTAAGATCTTAAGGACTATTCAAGGTCTGCCTGTACGTTGTCACAGCAAGGCTTTACAGTTCTTGATGGGTATTCCCAGTGTTCAGTCCCTCATCCAGCAGCGACAACTCGTATTTGCACATTCTTTCTCCTTACTACCTTCTGACTCTCTTCCTCGTCTGATTTTTGAGAAGAGGTTGGCAGTTTCCCCATCAAAGGGCACTATCCCATCCCTCCTTCGGCTGGTCGAGTCTCTCAATCTTCCCCGTATTCCTGATATTCTGAGTGGTGGCTGGAGTAAGATCTCCTGGAAGAGATATGTGAAGAGGCTTCTGCTTTCATCTGAGTACTCTGCATTCCTAGACTCCTGTGACCATCTTCCACTCTCCAACTGTCTTGTTCGTCTGGGGAAGCCCATACCACATTGGATGGTGACTCATGGTCTCCCTAGGCTGACTTGTTGGAACAATTTCCGTATTAGACTCTTAGTCGGCTGTCACGGCTTTGAAGAAGATACCTCCCGTTTCGCCCAGAGAAGGCCGCCTATCATTACCCCATATGCACCGACTTGCAAACTGTGTGGTCTGGAGCCAGAGGACCCAGCTCATTTCATCGTTCGCTGCCCTGCTCTCGCGAGAACTAGAAACTCCATGCTGCAAAGCTCATCCTACTTAACTACTCTGTTTTTTTCTGATCCCGATAAATTTCTGGGTGTTGTGCTCGGTACCGAGTGGATCGACGACAAACCACTGCAGCTATTTATTATTGAATTCCTCAATCGTCTTCGCCTGGTGCACAATACCCTACTGCTTTCTGCCCACTGATTTGGGTTACTCTCCTTTAGTGGAGGTCACAAAGTCAAAGAAGAAGAAGAAGGATTACATGGCGTCCACATGCTTTCGCCCCTTGGGGAAAAAGTGAAGCTGTTGTGTCGCTCCTGGACTTACAATACCTCCTTATCTTGGTTCTATATCCCTCTTCTTCCGTCCCTTCTTTCTGTCTTGAATTGACGCCGTGACACGACGATAAGTTGGGCCTTTACCAGATCGAATCAGTAGAGCCTACTACATCTACTTTCGACGTAGGTAACTGGCTAAACCTTGCACATGTGGACCGATTTGAGATTGAGTTGCGAAAGAGCAGGCAGCCCTCCGGTTGCACAATACACGTTGCACAATGACGTTGCACGCCCACACGTGCGTTATATTGGATTAGTGCTGAGTACAAAACGTGTGTGGTTCGATCCTGTCCTAGAGCGGCGGAGAGTGCGTCGTCAGAGCGATCAGTGCCATTCAAGCTGTAATGGACATAAGCCTAGATTTCTCTGCAACTGTTTAAACCTTGATGAGTGAACTACCTGACCTGAGTGGGGCTGATCAAGTATTGAAAGACCTCATCCTTGTTGCGGCGCTAGGAGGAATGAATGGCATTGTTGCATTGGCCATGGCAACTTCAACTGTCTCCGAACATTTTTCGGACCGAATTGAGTACATTCAACGAATTGTTAACGCGGGAGCAAACAAAGAATTTAGCATTTTTCAAATTCAGTTTCTTGTTTAACTTTTTGATTCAAATTATGTTTTGCCATGTTGGGAAGAGTATATGCCTATGTTGCGGAAGGTGTCTGAAGCTACATCAGTGGTACATACTGCCTTTCTGGCCCCACTGGTTTCGAAGTGTATCATGCCTGAATGTCAAGGAGCAGCACTTTCAAGGCCATATCCACAGACTACGGCAACAATATTTACTGTGAATGGTGGACCACTGCCAGCATTGAAGTGTTGTCTCCACTGCAGCAAGTGTGGCACAATATATAACTACAGTATGTATGGAAGAAAGAAACAAGGTGGGGAACGATACTATGACAAGCTGCGTGAATATGTGGAAGTGAGCGATGTTGTTTATTGTGAGAGGCAATTATTTTCATTTTACTGGTGAGCTTCATATTCACATTTTTTGCACAGCTATAAATGTATACTTCCTATTCTAGCATGCACTGTTGGGTTTCCTTCTGGGGATTTGCAGAAGTGTACTTGGAGTACACCAGAACAATGAAGTCAACGAAATGGGCTCACCTGTTTAAGGAACAGCACCAACTAGGTTAGTAGCACACTTTATGTAAAAAACTTTTCTATTACTCCCTTCCCTTTTATAGCCTACCCACTTGAATTGACCCGGAAACATGTTTCTCAGATGTTCTTCAAAGCAGAGGTTGAGCAGGAACTTCGAGAGACTCAGCAAGATTTTACATTCAAATCTGATGCTTGCATGGAAGATTTCATGCGTCACATTGAACAGTCCCGAGTAACTGAGCTCTACCCTCATTGTCAAAATGAAGTGTGCATTGGAAAGGGTTAGTGACAGCGAAAGGTGGTATGATGAATAGGGTTGGAAGTTAACCTGTCCCCCTGCTTACATGATTAAGAGTGTGCTTTCTGTTATATATACTACTTGCTCATTGCAGTTCTTGTCATTCTCTTGCACAGCCTGTGGTATTGCCTGGGCCATGGACGGGAATTGGAAACTCACATTCCCTGTGTGCATGTTTCCCTGTGCGTGCATGTCATCTTGGCATGCAGGGATTGAATGTACCTAACGTATGCCCAGAACAACCAAGTGGTAGTACAATCTTCTGCAAGGAACACTGTTTACTTGCAGAGCAACGAGGGTATCCCTTGCACGTGAAGGAGTTTTTGCAGTACTGTGGTGCCTCTCAGACAGCCGGTAAAACTATTTGCTGCATTATCTGCTAGTACATGTATATATATGGTTGTCCTATAGAGGCCATCTCACAAGAAGATCATGTTGATGTTGATGCTGATGTTGATGTTGACTGTGAAGAGATGACTAAAGTTAATGAGGTACTGGAGGGACAAGGCCTGGTTGAGAGTGTTATGGGTGTGGTAAGATCACAAGGTTAGAAATAGATATTTGTTTTGAACTGACAGGAACAGAACATTTTGTTGTGCAATAATACCCTGAACTTCTGAATGAGTGCGTAGCCATGGTTGAATTATCTACCAATTGCCGCTACCAGGAAGCTAAGGCGCTGGAGCAGGGGACATGTTTTCATTGTCAGGAGCTGTGGACGCATTGACACCTTTAAGCCAATTTACAAGTGAGGCTAATGTTAGGCATGTGTAGAACAATCATAGGCAACACAACTTGTTTCATTATAATAATGGCTTTTTCTGTAAGCTGACATATGATAAACACAACTTGTTTCATTATCATAATTGGCGAACGGAGCGAGCCCTCCTAGTCATGTCAACGGACCGATTTTTCTGTATATATATATATATTTATATGTGACGGGCGATGTACATACCGATGTAATGAGAGTTAGCTATATATAGGGATAGTTAACACTGCTTGCATTGCCACTTCTTCACATTTGGATTTCCAGCACATTTCGTGTGGTACTACCATGAGCAATAGTCACAACCAACACATTCATCCTCTTTGCCAACATCAAATCTCTTCCTGCATATGTGGCATCAACCCTACAGTGCTTCTTCCTCTTCTGTATTTCAGCCTTTGGTTGTACTCCATTCAAGGCTTGTGGTTGCACTCTCTTTCTTAATGCATGAAGCAGGACGTGTTGCACATTTTCTACATTAAAGCAGACCCACATGTAAAGGACATAGCATCCATGTCATTCTGAAGAAAGGAGCTGTGGGTATATTGACATATGGAAGCCAATATGCAAGTTAGAGGCATGCAGGGTGTCTCTAGTTTATCGTAATTACTTATTAAAATTTGCATTGTAGTTCTGAGTCATGTTCACAAGTCTTTACAATCTTACTTGTGTGGCTGATGACAGTGGTAAAGGATGTACCTAAAGAAGAATGGTATAAAACTGTGCTGGCATATGACCAATTTGGATGCTTTGCAGGTAGCTAGGAAACCTCTTCCTCTTTCATCTCCTTACAATATGTGGCTCTCTATAACCAAGTTATGCATTGCATACTTCATTCTTAGAAAACTTCTAATGCAGTCAGCCTAATGCCCATGTGCAGCCTCAACGAAAAAACGAATGACAACGGACCTGAAATCCAGTGTACATAAGAAGTCAATGTTATATTTTTCTAAGTCAGATGTTATATTTTTCTAAGTCAGATGTTAAGTCAGATGTTGTATTTTTCCTAATTCAGATGTTATATATATTTATGATACCTCCTAGTACAATCCTATTATCACTATACCTATATGTTGTTTTATTGTTTATTGTTTAATGTGTTTGTTTTTAGCCCCTGCGATATGTTATATAAGTAAGCCCTTGTGAGCCCGTGTGAGCCTTTGTGCAAGTCCATTGTAAGTTAGTCCAATAGTGTAATGATGTTAGTGCTATGTGTGTGATGTCTCATGCAAGTGAAACTGTACAATGGTGCAACCATACAACCATGCAACGGTGCAACTGTGCAATGGTGCAACCGTGCAAAACGTGCAGCAATGGTATAGACATGCAAATGTGCAATGGTGCAACCGTGCAATGGTGCAACTGTGCAAACGTGCAATGGTGCAATGGTGCAGACGTGCAACCGTGCAATGGTGCAACTGTGCAAACATGCAACGGTGCAGATGTGCAATGGTGCAATGGTGCAATGGTGCAGATGTGCAACCATGCAGTGGTGCAACCATGCAACCATGCAATGTACAATGGTGAAATGAGTAAGGAGGGCAATGTGTATTGTATTTATGACTATTTGTCAGAAATATGCAATGGTGCAACTGTGTGCAATGGTGCAGATGTGCAACCGTGCAATGGTGCAACCATGCAACTGTGCAATGTACAATGGTGAAATGAGTAAAGAGGGCAATGTGTATTGTATTTATGACTATTTGTCAGAAATGTGCAATGGTGGAACTGTGTAGTGGTACAGCTCTGCAATGGTGAATAAGTAAGGGAACGTGTATGTATCCGTGTAATTAATGATGGTTTGTGAGTAATGTGCAATGGTGCAACTTAAAATATTGCACTGTGCAATGGTGAGTGCAATAGTGAATGAGTAATATGTCCTTGTATGTATGTATTATGATCAATTGTGCAATTGTGTATTTATAGGAAATATGTTTATTCATGAGCAGTGTGCAATGGTGCAACTGCAATGGTGAAGTGACTAAGAGGATATTGAGATAGTCAGAGAGAAAGTGGACGAACTGATGTTCATAGTCATAAAGCATCATTGTGGAAGATAAACACTTGGGTGCTAATTATTCATGTGCAATGCAATTCATCATGTTATATCTCCACTGTTTATATTTCAGTACCAAATCATGCTTCCAACAGACTATATACCTCAAACCTATTGAGGACATAATGTATTAAATTGTACTGTTGCATGCAGATGCCTCCTTAATTCATATCTGCCCTCCTCTGATCCAGGTGATGTGCATATGCATTTTCCCACATAATCACGTCATACATTTTTAGCTTCACTCATATCATGCCATATCTACAGTATGTATTACACCAACACAGTTCGGCTGGGTCTCTATGGATTCCTGGACCTCGACCAGTACTCAGGGGCTCATGGGAGTCAATCAAGCACTGTTATCTCACAGTATGCTGAGTATATATGCCTGAATTTATGTGATAGACTTCTCGACGTGGGCAACTAGCTAAACTTTGAGAGCTGGTGCGGAGGAGGTGAGGTGGTTACAGTCTATGTATTACACCAACACAGTTCGGCTGGGTCTCTATGGATTCCTGGACCTCGACCAGTACTCAGGGGCTCATGGGAGTCAATCAAGCACTGTTATCTCACAGTATGCTGAGTATATATGCCTGAATTTATGTGATAGACTTCTCGACGTAAACTTTGAGAGCTGGTGCGGAGGAGGTGAGGTGGTTACAGTCTATGTATTACACCAACACAGTTCAGCATGGGTCTCTATGGATTCCTAGACCTCGACCAGCACTCAGGGGCTCGTGAGAGTCAATCAAGCATTGTTATCTCACAGTAGGCTTTTATGCCTGAATTTGTAATTTGTGTATACACCTGATTTTGTAGTCTGTATCCTATTTGTGTGTTTCTGTGTGTATATATGCCTATGCCCTCTGGGTCCCCGGCTTATGTTGAACTTTTGACATTTTAAGCAATCGGTCAATATTGAAATCCGTCCTCTGTGCACAGTATACAGCTAGAACATTGGAATAAGAGAAAAACGTATTTACTTCCCTTCCTGGGCGCCGGTTTCTTCCACATGGCTCTTTCTCGGGAGTGCTAGCCGTTCCAAAAATCGAAGTTTGCTCCCCCTACCATAATTACAAATTACGTGCAAATACAGATGGAATGCATGGATGATTTTTTTAAATTACGGAGAGCATGTCTATGTAACAACCATATACGACCGAACTCGCCGCGGGGTACGTTTTCTTCGAATAATTATGCAAACATGCAGGAAGTTGTCAAAATGATGCGTGGTTGGGTAGCACGTACACCTCAACAACTTCCGGGGCTCAGGTGAACGCAGACAATAGATATTTATTCACGTGACCATGAGCAGCTATCACGGAGCGTTTTCATGACGTAACGAATAGATGGAAGTGACGTCACTGGTGTACTATTGCGTTTTGTGTTGACTATGTGTTCTAGTGACAGTGCTTTTTTAGAATGTCCTGCAGCTAGATCTACATATTATTATGAAACAGGAGCATGTATTTTATTGTATCATGTCTTTAGATTAATTTGATGAGTGAAAAAATATCCATGCCCGGAGTAGTGTTTGAACCAATGTCAGTAAACTCAGAGGGTTTCTGAAGAAAAACATATCCACCATTTTTGCTTGTGACTTAGCCGGATATTTTAACTCTCGACATGCATGTGCAGTGAAGGTTATGCAGCTTAAGTTCTTGGCTGCATCTTAAGCTTGCTTCTATGTAACAGTAAATATTTGTGGCATTACGCATACATTCCTACATAGTTAGAGTACATGTATATTCATCCTGCAATACATACATGCAAATGAAAATGAATCTTGTATCAATACTCTTGATTTGGGCAAATTTCATGCATAACATTGCAATTAATATGGTATAGCTATGTATGTAGTTAAATGTAGTGTCTGAAATAAATGTTGTATGCATGGGAGGTCTCTGCCTGCATTCTCACACATTTAGTTCATGCATATACAAAGTCAATGACTATATTTCAAAATCAAAAAGTAACTCTCTCATATATGTGTGGCTCATTTTCCTGTGACTTTATGCTGATTTCTTGATAGGCTGGATTGTCACGCATTTGAACAGCAGCCAGGTCTTCATTGTTGATGATTCCAGGACTGGATATATGCATTTGTACAGCTGCTTCATCCAGAGCTTTCCTGCAGAAGTGGTATTAATAATGATAGGGTGAGCTCCATAAATGAGCATAATGTGTATGAGCATAATGTGAGAAGAGTATACAGCTATGCAGAAATTATTGTGGGATCAAAACCTTTCTCTAAATTCCAAAGTGTACTGTATGTGGGTGGTATGTGGAATGATGATACATGTACACAGAGAATATAAACAAGTTTAAATGCTGCAGCCCAGGGTATGTATTCTCTGTTTTTGCATTGTAAACAAACCATTTATTTATTTACTGCCATACTAATGGAGAGTCCTGCATTGATGATAGTGACAGGACCAATTAATTATATTACTGTGACTATTATACACCTCTTGATCATATTACATATAATTTATTATATAATTTTATGATCACAAGGATGATAATTGGGGATAACAGGAATGTTGAGTATAATCAGCTAGCTCACCCTTATTTATATATCCCATAAACTAATTAATCACATCCTATAAACTCACTTGTCTTTGTGTTTGTGGAAAGAAACAGCAATAATTATCAGTATCACCACTATCAGTGCAAGGCATATGATGGCTCCTACGATAGTTCCAATTATAATTATATTGGCATTATTAGTTGTTGAAATATTATTGGCAAAGTCAGTTGGTGAAGCATCAATTGCCAAAGTAGTAGTAATTATGGAATTGGTATAATTTTCCCAAGTAATTGAAGGACCAGGTGAAGTAATTGAAGGACCAGGTGATACAACAGAACAACTCTTTGATGTGTTCAGGGACAGAGTAAAGTACTGCTCACTTCTACCATAAGGATTTGTAGCAATACACACGAGTTGTATCCTGCAGTAGTCATTCAGGTCAGTTATTTCAAATGTATGATTCAAAGTTGAACTAGCATCAGAATATGTGGTGCAAGTTGAATTCCAACTGGACTCAGGAAGAGATTTATTAGTGTTCACTTGTATCCACTGAAACACTGGACAAGGTACAGCACTGACACTGCACTTTACTATTACATGTTGGTTCTGGTTCACAGTATAGTTGTAGTACTTGAGAATTGGTTCAGGAGGAACTAAAATATATATTTAAAAGAAAATGGCTGAGACTGCTTTAGAAATAGTTATTGGCAACTGGAGCGAGCCCACCTAGCTGTGTCAATGGGTGATTTTTTTTTATGTGACCAGGGCACTGTACATACCGTCTAATATTGCACTAGGTGGGCTCGATCTGCTTGCCAAAAATGCACTGCATTCACCTAGTGTCTAAATCTTGTCTATTTCAAGCCACCTACCCCACCTCATTACAAAAATGACTAGCAATACATACATTTGTGACTTACCAATAATAGCAAAGTACCCATGCAAATATTTTCCTTTTCAGTTCTGCAGTTTATAACCATTAACACTTACAGCATTCATGCCATAGGCATGTATATACAGAACCTACTTACAAAGCTGCCCTTCCTTCCTATTTGCGTACTTTCATCCACACACTCACCTCATGACACACACTCAACCTCACCACCCATAAGTTCATTACTTGAGAGGCTAAAGCTCAAGTCTATTAGTGCATTCTACTCTACTTGCACTAATTAGATCTGCATTGACTATCTACTTCCAATGTATCTACGGTCAATGATAATTCAAGCCTTAGTAAATTGCTTACTACTGCTAGGGTATAAACACATTGTCAAGTCCCAGGTCCACTCCAAACACACATTGCCTCTAAAAAAATGGCTCGTCCTAAATCTACCAATTCATTGTGACCTTATTTCAATTTCATACTATTAGTGTTCATTCAACTTACTATATTACGAACCATTTCACATAGCAAAGTTACAGGGTATGCGGAAGAAGGCTTGTAAATACACCTGAGAGCAGGGTACGATCGATAAGTGGGTGTATAATAAGCCCATACCTGTACTGCCTTGATATATGCACAGCTGAGGTTTTGGCAGTGATATAGGTAATAATACTGCTATCTAGATTAAAGGACCCACCTAGTAACTAGGCTATAATTGTCTCTGGCTATATGTCATGCAGGAAATGTAAGATTGAAATTGACGCCACAATTATACCCATTCCCAAAACTGTGATTCATCAACTGAGACTATAGGTAGCTGTAATATCAGTAGATAGATATGTATGGTATACCATTACATTGACTCTCTTACTAGCTGCAGCATCGTTGATCACAGTGAGATTTTCTTCTATTTCACCTGTCATAACTCTATTCATACGAATAATAATCACATGACATTTGTAGATCCCATTGTCATTTTTCACTGCACCACCTATTTCATATATAACACCACTTGTTCCAGCTGTTGTGAGTGTCACAGTTACACCACTTGGATGCTGTATTATATAGTCAGTGTGAGGGTCTGCTTGTGGGTAGCTCACTGCAGTACAAGTCATATTTACACTGGAGCCAATCATTACAGGATTGCTTGAAAAGATAAGTGAAATTTCTGGGTAAACTGTGATAGAGAAAAAATGATTGCATACAATAACACTCTTTGAGCATACCTCCTCAAAAGACATTTAGGCAGCACCGTTGGCGTTAATTATTATGCACATAATTATGCATAATATTATACTACTCTTTTTTTCATCGATATATCCTCAATGAAAATGGATTAGGTAGTAAAAGCCTGTCCGTAGGATTATACAAAGAATTGCAAATCAATAGCTTTAGGAGGACTGAAAAAGAGCAGACAGTTGATACTTTGGGTTTGTGAGGGACATGAGGAGAAGACGACGCTATAGTATGGTGCAGACGGTGCTGTTTCCATCTCTATATACACCAATGGTGTTATCCAAACACTACTTTTTTGATGGCATATAATAATATATATACTTTCTAAACCTTATATCCAAGTATATATGATATAATACGTACAAAGCTGATCATGAAGGCTGGAAAGTGACTATGCATACACAGCCATATCTAAACTTGTGTCACCTTGAGTGAATCAATGAATAGTGCTGCCACGCACTTTATATTGTACAAGTAAATACATTGCTGGAAGAGATAACGATCAGTAGTACATGAACTACAAGGAATATTATACCTCTATTCCCCAGTATGTGATGATATATTTCCACATGCAAAGATTAAAGTTCACTGATTTTATGGTTATTGAGTTATGCTTCCTTAAGAAGAAAAAGGAGATGGAGAACATGACAAAAATGAAAAAGGCACTTTTTCTGCTACTATGCACATCTTACATCTTCATATTGATATCATCAAAAGTGTATCAACTTGAAAAAAGTAAAAGTAAAAATAATTGGGATAGACCCTAGCAATCCCTATGCAGAGGCAGAGACAGCATGTCAAAACTGGGGGGGCTCAGCGTTCATGAAGTGGTGGGGTTATTACGTTCATTCTGAATACATCCGGCATAGGCTATTACATTCTTCATGACAACCTCCAATTTTGGGGGGCTCAGCCCCCCCCTTATCAAAAAATGGGGGGGGGCTCAAGCCCCCCCTGCCCCCCCAGGTTCTCTGCCTCTGCTATGTACACAGTAAGTGCGAAACCACACGCTTATCAGTATACATATATAAATTACATTCTGGATCTGGTGACGCAATCACATACACAATGCCCAAATATGACACATATACTAGATAAAGAACTTGCCCTTTATCTAGTATTGGGCATGGATTTACATAAACAATAGAGAGTTCATACCCCAAACAGAGAAACACTGTCTTTGATTGTTTTCTTCACAAACACAACTATAGTTCTGCCCTCCAACCTCTGAAATTGTAACATTGTCTGTTACAAGGTAGCTATGACCATAGCCACTTTCAAGGACTTGGCTCCCATTCAACCATGAAAATCCATTAGTTTGAAAGCACACAGTTGAACAATTAAGTTGTAGATGTTTGCCAGCTTGAGCCTCTATATGAATTGTGCTATCACACCCTGCAGGTGAACCAACACACATAATTTTTTGCTAAATAAGTTTTCACACAAGGCAGAGAACCTGGGGGCACAGGGGGGGGGGGGGGGGGGGGCTTGAGACCCCCACTATTTGATAAGGGGGGCTGAGCCCCTCAAAATTGGAGGTTGTCATGAAGAACGTATTAAGACTAATAGCCTATGCCAGATGTATTCATTATATAATAATAAATAACCGCCCAACTTCATTGTAGCAAAATGTAGTTATTTGTTGCATTAGACCTTACTTTGACATAAGGAAATGCAGTTGTAATATTAAACATCTGCTGTAAGTATGTAGCCATTACCTTTGAATGTAGCTTGAATATCAAGGAACACTTGTTTGATGGAATTGTATGCATAGCAGCGATATGTCCCTTCATCTGATACTTGTACATTTGAGATTTCAAGACCATTTTCAACAATTTTAAACTTTGGATCATAGGTGGATGTTATTTCAGATAGTTCCTCTTCTCCTGTTTCATTGTTATAGTTAACACGTAGCCAATGGATGTCAGCCAGGGGGTTGCCCCTGTCCACTTCACACTTAATTAAAGATTTTGTTTCTTTGTAAATGTCCTGTACCGGAATTGGGTTGATGATTCTTGGGGGAACTGCAGAGAGTGAAAATAATAAGCAACAAAAAATACATTGGGATTATCAGGAGGTTGGTAGTAACTGTAATACCTAGACTTCTAAAATGGGGTTGAAAAAATTGGGGTACCAAGATACAAGGGATAGGTGCATGCACTGAAGCTGGCTACATGCCGGAGCTTAGCATCAGTTCAGTCACATCAGCTAAGTCTTGATGTGTATATAGCTGACAACCACAAAAAGTGCTTTTGTGAATGTGTCATGCTACTTATTCATTGACAAGATGCAATAGTTTAAAAGATGGGTGCATGTGCGGCCCCCTGCACCTCTCCTGCCTACAGGCCTGCTGACACTTATCATGCAGCACAGAATAAGAAATTTACTAAATGTACTATACTCTATGATACACAACAATGAGATCTGGTGTCAAATGGTCGTCAAGCAAGACAATTTTATGCCAGTACACCATGTTGTTTATGTCTTTGAGTTATTTTCCGTCATCAGTGTTTTTTCCCAAAGGTTGATTTGTTTTTCTCTGGTGGGTATACCACAAAAGGCCTATTTCCATTGTTTACCTATAATAATATGTCAACGACAGGAGAACATGTACATAGCAATTATGCTAATACTAGACATGAACCCCTATACTAAGTATTGTACAATGAATAAGAAAGTTGGTGTTAAAAACAGGCTAGTGTAGGTGCATAAACAGTGGTTGGGTCCAGGTTATTCCTTAGTTGCATGTTTCTATGCTGCAAAATATCATAACTCATAATAGTATACTTGCAAAAGAACATGCATGTCATGGTTTTGCTTAATGCATGCAGATGAGGTAAACTGAAAGATGCACAGCTATGTTTTGAAGCATTGATGTAAACAAAGATGTTAGTTACACTGCAAATTGAGTACATTGCAAGTTGAAAGTTAATATTATGAATGAGTTAAACAAGATACAACTTACATGGAGCTGGACACCTATGTATACTCGCCGAAGTGAGGATCTACTACTTTAGCTACCTTGTCTTGCCGCATGCAAAGATGCACATATCAGAGAGTCGGTAGACTCTCTATGTAGGGATGGTGCCGACAGGACAGCGCCCATTTTCTAAAATAGAATGGCTCAGAACTCACAAACGCAGAAGTTACAAACCCAAGGGATAATTGCATGCAACAATAACAACATGCATAACCCCACGGAATAAAATATAGGGAGGGGTTACGCATGTTCATGCAATTATTCCTTATCTGCATACATGAATTGCAATTCATCTTTGTGGTAGCATTAAATCTGAACTTCGAACTATATAATGTTATGTTGTAACTCTGCCATTGTCATGCATGCATAATTTCCATGTGGTTTTTCAACATTTCCTGCATTCATAAGTTGTGTTTGGTCATATCATTATCAGTTGTTCACTGTGCACCACTCCTGTCATTACAATCTTGTTTCCTTAATTTTTGGCACTACCATCCCTACATCCTTCAACATTTTAATGAAATGTTTTTACACTTTATAAATTGGAGGCTTTATATGTATACATATATAGTAAAGCGTTGAGCACACCGCTTTATTCGTTTTGCAGTAGGCCGTTTGAACTGAATTTCGCGGTAGGCTGTTTGAACTGAATTAGAAGAAGAAGGTCATGAACAATCGGCGGTTTTACAATTTTGTGAGAATCACTGTAGCCGTGTATTTTATGTACTTTAAGAGTATTATAGTGTGTAGAAGCACTCACAGAGCAGGCTGTTGGTCTGAAAAGGTTTATAATATCTGCGTTCAGGAGTTCTGAGCTGTTACTTTTGTTAAAGCTAATGGGCATGTCAACCCTATCCCTACATATAGAGTGTACTGACTCTATGATAACTCATTTCTCTATTTACAGAGGATATACATGGCTTACAATTAACGTTCAAAAACCCTTCAGCCAAATCAGTGATGTTATTTCTTCTGTGACAACTATAACTTCCTGTATCAGAACGGATGATATCAGAAATTGACAGTCTACTTCCCTCAACCTCAATTCTTGCATTTCCACCCTCATTTATAGAACCAGGAGAGTAGAGATTATTGTCAGGGTCCATCCAGACTATATCTGCTGCAAAGGTACCATTATTCTCCGTGCAAAAGAAAACTTTCTTCAGAATCACCTTCTTCTGTTC